>OU795041.1:73942230-74081052 GCA_917208275.1 Patella pellucida | reverse complement strand
CAATACTAGAAGGCTTATGACAACTGTTGATGGTTTAATTTATGTCAATAATTCGCTTGCGCGTGTAGGGGTCTTTAGCAGAGGAAGAAACCCGGAGGACCCGGAGAAAACACACAAGGTTGGACAGGCGACTCTACTCCTTGCCAACCGGGGATTCGAAACCACACCAGTTGACTCAATGGCGGGCTTGATGATACAGCACGCGCACACTAATCGACGCTAAGCATTCAGTGTTTACAAACGTAAAGTCTCTGTATGGGTTAAAAAAAATGCTCCAATCATATTAAGGGAATCACGGTGGGCAAGGCGCTGGCTCGCTATCCTGGAGGTCGACTGTTTTCCATCCCTGCATTGGCCGAGAAAGTTTATCTCGATTTTCCGGCGTGCTTTCCCCTTGTCAGTGATGCAGAATGGAGGGCCTGACAAGGACAGCTGTCGAGTCGTTCGGATGGGACGTAAAACCGATGTCCCGTGTATACATTGGCGTGCACGCAAAATATATCTTGGCAGTTGGAATTCGATATAAGAGTAGGCGCAAAATTTGCCTCATAGCACACTGTATGACGTATGCCCGTCTTCCATTAGCCCAGGTTAGGTGTATAACAGTAGGACATTAAACCCCATTTCATTTCATTTCTAATCATATTAAAGGGATAGACCATTATTCAGGGGCGAATAACTATTTTCGCCGGAACTTTAAAAAAGACAAAAATGGATCTAAAACACGTATACGTGTATTGTTAGTAATCTACATTTAATGTGTTCGATTTCCGTAAAATACGCCAACATTTCTGCCTGCTTGGTCAATTTCTTTTATTTGGTCATTTGCGAATCAGCTATTTTTATTAACTTCCGCCTTATCCTTTTGGATATGTTTTTTTTTCTTTGTACATTACAAGTAGCTCTCTCGGAAGTATTATATCCATATAATACACGACTCGTGAAGTGATTATATAACATGTTTATTATGTCGTAAATATGGGATATTAGAATCTCATAATTTCCCGTGAGTTAACAACATTAATATTGACCAATATGGAATTATTATTCGGTTCTTGGTTATGAGTATTATGGAGCATACTGATTTGGAGGTATGGCTCCTTTAATGTTTAATGAGGGTTTAAGCTTGATTTATTAAGTGATATTGACGCCATAATGAAGTGATATTGACATCACAATGAAGTGATATTGACGTCATAATGAAGTGATATTGACGTCATAATGAAGTGATATTGACGTCATAATGAAGTGATATTGACGTCATAATGAAGTGACATTGACATCATAATGAAGTGATATTGACGTCATAATGAAGTGATATTGACATCATAATGAAGTGACATTGACATCATTGTAGTCCGTCCCCATTTAAAGGAGCTAAATCGCTAATATGTGGCACCTAGAAATTGACACATATAATAATGGCAATCGTTAGCGTCTGGGTTTTACAGCCTACACCGATGGTATTTATTGCACATGCTCTCCAGATAAGAATATGGCCTCGCTGCTTGATATGACTTGTGGAATATGCCTAGCCTCGTTCTTCGACTCCGTTGTTACAAATGGCACTGAAACGCGTTATGGTAAAGTGTTTTTATTTTTTCTTTGTGACGTGTACGTAACAGACACTCGGCAGATCTCGACAGATTCCGGTACCCTACATCTAGGGTACTCGGACGTATGTCGAATTCCGCCATTTTGGAACTCTATTAAGGGACCCAGATAAAAAATGGCTGGCCCCATGGAGATTATATCAACACCCTAAAAAATGGGTGCCATTTGGGTAATTTTTTGTAAAAGCGGCACGTTTTCCTGTAAAAGTAAATCGGTAGACGACTAACCGCATCGCAAATGTATGGTCGTAGGTACATATCACTTACTGTCATACATCCGAGTCTAGATGTAAGGTTACGGAGGGACTGGAATCTGTCGAGGTTTGCCGAATGCGTAACAGTCAGTATTCGCGGTGACATGCGCTAACACCATTGTAATCACAAATAGTATTCAATAACAATTACCGAACCAAACTGCTACGAAAGTCTTGCCAACTACGTCTATATTTAACCAGGAGACGGCCCATCTCCAACAGAAGAATTACAAACCAGGTGTCTTTCAAGGAGGCTTGCGAACTAGGTCTATTCCTAACAAGGAGGCGGACCAACACCGTCAGAAGGCTTGCGAACTAGGTCTATTCCTAAGAAGGAGCGAACCAGGGGCCTGTTTCACGAAATTTTAACTAGGATAAAAATCCAATTTAGTAATTTGATTGGATAATATTAGATTGATTTTATATACTGCTTATCCAATCAAAATTGAAGTATCTACTAGATTTGGATTTTACCTTTAGTTAAGATTTCGAGAAACAGGTCTATTTTAACAAGGAGGCGGACCATCGCCAACAGCAGGCTGAGAACAGGTCAATTTTTAACACAAACTCGAACCAACTACAACAGAAGGCTTGTGAACTGGGTCTATTTTTGACAAGGAGGCGGACCAACTGCAAGAGAAGGCTTGAGAACCAGGCCACATATAAAACACTAGAAAAAAAAAATGGATGAAAATATTTTATTACTGTGACTCAAAATGGGCGAGATGGAGATTATGCTTTAACTATACATGATGACATCACACATGATTCATATCTAATTTATTATATTAATAACAATATATTACCTGTTAATATATACATTATATACACTACATATTATACAACAACAGGTGCTCGTTATAATAAACACTTGATACAACCCAGTCAGACATTAAACAGGTGCCCGTTATAATAAACACTTGATACAACCCAGTCAGACATTAAACAGGTGCCCGTTATAAAACACTTGATACAACCCAGTCAGACGTTAGACAGGTGCCCGTTATAATAAACACTTGCTACAACCCAGTCAGAGGTTAGACAGGTGCACGTTATAATAAACACTTGATACCACCCAGTCAGACGTTAAACAACATTTCAACCATTTGACCATATATATAAGATATGGCCAAATATAGCCAGTGCCACCTATAATTAATTTTCGATGGGCGTCTCCTTATCCAACAAGCCGATGGATTACATACGGTTTATGTGTTGTACAATAATCAACATTGATCAGGTCTGATTCTCAGTGACATGAATTCTAATGTTTATTCTTACATAGTGTAAAGAAACAGACAATTAACTGATGGAGAAGGAGTTATTTGTATCGCGTGTGCTGTCCAAAAAAATTGTATCATCGCACCTTGCCCTCACCATTAAACATATTATGTACAAAATGATCCGAGCAGTGTGAAACATGCTGTTGTTTTATCCAATCTGATTCAAAATACAAATCTATATCTCGTTTCGTTTTTTTTTTACTTTCGATGATCTCCACTTCATGGCGATCACGCTAATTGCTTTGAGTTCGTATTAGGGGACCCTATGACGTCAGACATTTGATTAACCAATCAGCGTTGATGTTTCTAGTGGAATACACAGAACTCGCTGCAACAGACCGTTTCATTGGCTAATCAATCACATCAACCAGAACGCGGATTATATAATAACTCTTCCCGATCCTAGTGTAGTAAAGACAAGTGAAGCTAAATTTTGAATTATAAAAAACGAAACGAAATAGGACCTGTGTTTTCACCAGACTGTTGTTTCATATATTTTGATTCGAATCAACAAATATGCGTTTTAATTACAGAGCTAAATGATAATTGTATATTTTCTACAAATATTATAATACAAATATATATTACTATAATTACACGGTTTAAATGGATTGTATAGTATCCACGTGTTTGTCTGTGCAATATTCACGTGTTTGTCTGTGCAATATTCACGTGTTTGTTACATTCGATTAATTCCAAACAGGATAAACTGACAACTGTTTTAAAGCGAGAATTTCAAATTTTCTAAGAAAGTCAAAACATAATTATTTCTTTGTCTTTTGCCCAATAGGTTATTAACTCACTATTATACTATTATGGGTATTATTTCACATCCTTAAAAATCATTGACACAGGAAATAATAACACGATTACCTCCCTTGTTTTCTTATTGACTACATGGAAAAGCCATCTTACAGTTGAAATTTAAAGTTGAAAATGATATTTTTGCCAATTTTTCAGTTGACCAATAGTGAATTATACGATTATATATGATATAAATACGTTACCATAAGTACTAAAATACAGTCAAATACAACGTAAATTGGGGTAACCATGGGTAAGTAAGCTCGTATGGTAGAAATACGATACCATGGATACTAAAATACAGTCAAATACAAAGTAAATTGGATTAACCATGGGTAAGTAAGCTCGTGTGATATAAATACGATACCATGGATACTAAAATACAGTCAAATACAAAGTAAATTGGGGTAACCATGGGTAAGTAAGCTCGTATGGTAGAAATAGGATACCATGGATACTAAAATACAGTCAAATACAAAGTAAATTGGATTAACCATGGGTAAGTAAGCTCGTGTGATAGAAATACGATACCATGGATACTAAAACACAGTCAAATACAAAGTAAATTGGAGTAACTACGGATCAGTAAGCTAGTATGATATAAATATGTTACCACGGATACTACAGTCACATTCAAAATCCTTAATACAAGAAATAAGAGTTTAGTGTAGAACTACCTGTTTAATAACAAGGGATGTAACTGTCACACCCGGGTGCAAACTAATAGCAGTATAAGCATTATCTGCCCCGCACATGGCACCTATCACGAAGCTACTAATAGCAGTATCTGCTTCGCATATGTTATACATAATGATTTCATTGGGTGATTGACCACCTGCTAAACATGATTTCTTTGTCTATTGAATGTCTTTTTTTTTAGCTTCAAATTTTATATAAACTAGTTTTTAGACATTTATTAACACGAAAAACCTCAAATCAACTCTCTTGATCATCGGATGACCTTAATATAGTACCAACAATGGTTCTGGACAATCTAGACGTCAAGCATTCATAATTTTGCTCGGAATAATGTAAATTGACTGAAATTTTCAATATATTAATTTCTCATTATATATTGAACTATTATAACGAGAATTACCCTCTAAATTTCCTACTTTTTTTAATGGTCAACTCTTTATCTAAATCTTACAGAATTGATTTTGAGCTTTGTAGAATATTTCCCTGACTTAAAGAAATACAGATATTGTGTTAGATATAAACTGGCATGGTGGTGCTAGTGTTGACATGACAATAAACTCAGGATCAAAGTTGTTAACATCAATGACAATCCTGTTGACAGATCTGAAAAAAAACACAACAAATAATTGTTAACATTTTATGAAATTTCCTAAATAATAATTCATCGTGTTACAACAGTCAGTTGGAGAATTAGAATAGGGACGGGAAGGTCCAATTAAAGTAAAAAAAAGAAGTAAAATTTCCATTTTATTTAAACGTCAATGCGGTGAGATAAGTCAGAAAGTCATATCAGCGATGCTCCATCAAACCATGAGATTACTTAAAAGTCCAAAAGTGGGTTTAATTTAAAGTGATAATGTCAAATGGAACTCAATTTAGCCCAATAAATATTTTGAATTCATGATCTGAATGACATATCTTGTGAACTAAAGTATTGGGTCACTTGACCACTCAACACCCATTGGGTAGTAGCATGCTCAATATGATCCTTGGAAGTCGTCCTTCTCCCTTAGAAGACATTGTCACCCAGATGTCAATTATACCTAATAGAAACAATCTTATTCAAACACAGATCTTATATCGTTTCGCTCTTTTATAGTTCAAGATTTCGTTTTACTTTCTTTCCTATACCCAGGTCTGGAAGAGATGATATATAACCGGCGTTCTGGTTGAATTGAGGGATAAGCCAATGAAACAGTCTGTTACGGCGATTGTTGGTAAACCACTAGAAACGTCAACGCTGATTGAATAATCAATGTCTAACGTCATAGGGTCATAATCCGCTGGCACGACCCCTGATACGACTTTTGAGTACAGCTTGTCAGAATTCAATGATGTGTAGGCCATCGAAAGTAGAAATGAAACGAAACTAAATATAGATCTGCATTTTAATCACACTGGGAGATGCTAATTGTTGGCCGGTTGAAGAGGTTCGGAAATTTCTGGAATCCAAAATGGCCGCTTTATACAAATGAGTATTTTGGGGAATACTAACCCGTACCCTAACTCTAAAAAGTAAAAAAGACCTAAGTTTAGTCTTCTAAAAGGGTTAGGGTTCGGGTTAGTATTCCCCAAAATTCGCATCTATATAAAGCAGCCATTTTGGACTCTGGAAACACCCGAACCTCCCCGACCGGCCTACAATTACCATCTGCTAATCACATTGAGATGAAAACCCAACACAGCTATTACTTACTTGTTCCACCGGCTTCGACCTGCTGTTTTCTTCCTCGACGATTCTGTCCAGATAAGATACGTTCACATCGACCCTGCATCAGATCCATGAACCCACGTCTATTACTGGTAGCTTCATCAAAATACTTCCTTAAAGATGGACATCGGTGGTAACCAGCATGATCCAAACAACGAAGACCTGTTTTATATTCCCTGAAAGAGATACACAGTGTTTATTATAATATTATCTGTATGCGGACGGAGGGCCTGACAAGGACAGCAGTCTAGTTGTACGAATGGGACAAAAACCCGAGGTCCCGTGAACACATTGGCGTGCAGGTAAAAGATCCCTTGAAAGTTGGAATTCGATATAAGAGTAGACCGTAGTTCCGCTGTTCAGACAAAATGTCCCTGCAAGAGATGCGCAGTGTTTATTATCTGTATGGGAGTCTGACAAGGGCAGTAGTCTAGTTGTACGAATGGGACGAAAAACAATATCTGATGGAGCCCGAGTGGGATCTCAATATATGGCTGGTCCCGTGAAAACATTAACGTGGACGTAAAAGAACCCTTTGCGCTGAGATTCACATAGGGGTAGGCCGTTGGAAACTGCAGTCGCCCAATCGTTTTATTACGTTTGATTTCGGCTTGTCTTGTCTTTCTAGGTCTTCAGATTTGGGGCTGGTACAGTCGTTCGGAGGGGATAAAACGTAGACAAATCTAATTTTATTAAATTTTTCTTCCGGGTTGTTTTTATGAGGTTTCAACCAATGATATTAATTCCATGATTAAGTTGTATACGATTCTTTGTAAGTTATTTTATACGACGATAAAGTTATTATTAAACCAACATACTGGCACTGTTTGGTAGAAATTGGTGGATTATTTAAACTAGCTGGCCAGGATAAGGCTAAAACACGAATACAGTGTTTGATTCTAGCTTCACCCATTTCACCACATTCCTCCCGACTTCCTGTAAAAACAAAAATAATTCACATTAATGAAGTAGTTTTTCACAGACCTGCTAAAATCTCAACAAAAGATAAAATCCAAATTTTAGTAGATACCTCAATTTTGATTAGCTAATCAATAAAATTTATGTATCATTACCCGATCAAATTACTAAAATTTGGATTTTATCTTAGTTAAAATTTCGTGAAACAGGTCCCAGAACTCTATTGCGGCTCGAGATATATGGAGTTCTCTCCCTTGCTTGAAAACTCCCCATCTTACCGGAGGAATCCAACCAAATCAAACTGATATTCGTTTCAGAGATTTCCCATTTTTACTATAATATACTTGCAAGGGATGCCTATATCGCCCAAATGACTTTCAGAAACTTTAACACAATAAAATAAAATGAAGTGTGGGCGGGGGGGATGGTGAGTACATGCGCGTTGTATCATGAAATCTGTCTATTGTTTAGTGTTTGTAAGGGCTATTTTCTGTCTTGTCCGCAGGTTTATCTTGTAGATTTTTTTGTTTTTGTTTTGCGTGTAGTGCAGTCCTCCTGCATTTACTATTTGAGTCAACAGGCGTGGTATCGAATCCCCGGCTGTTCATGCGAGAGTATAAGAAAATGTAAAGCTATATTACCTAGAGGAGGATGATTAATTGTTAAAGTTGAATTACCTTACGAGATCATTAAATGTTTCAGTTGAATACCTAGAGGGGGGGGGGGTAATTATTCAAGCTGTATTACCTTAAGAGAGAAATGAATAAATGAAATGGGGTTTACCATCCTACGCTTCTGACCTAACCTGGGCTAATTGCATCACTGACAAAGGGGAAATCACGCCGTAAAATCGAGATAAACTTTCTCGGCCAATGCAGGGATCAAACACCCGACCTCCAAGCTAGCGAGCCAGCACCTTACCCACTTAGCCACGTGATCCTCCTGAAGATTGTAACTAAATGTTAAAGCTACATTACCTGGAGGAGAAGGATTAAATGTTAAAATTGTATTACCTTAAGAGAGGACGAAATGGTTCAGCTGTATTACCTAGAGAGGGGGGGGGGGCTAATTATTAAAGCTGTATTACCTTAATATAGGAGTAAATGTTTTTGAGTTAAAGTTGTATTACCTGGAGGGGGTGTAAATGTTTTTGAGTTAAAGTTGTATTACCTGAAGGGGGTTAATGTTTTTGAATTAAAGTTGTATTAACTTGGGTCGGGGGCTAATTATAAAAGCTGTATTACCTTCATATAGGAGTAAATGTTTTTGAGTTAAAGTTGTATTACCTGGAGGGGGTGTAAATGTTTTTGATTTAAAGTTGTATTACCTGAAGGGGGTAAATGTTTTTGACTTAAAGTTGTATTATCTGGGGTCGGGGGCTAATTATTAAAGCTGTATTACCTTAAGAGATGAATAAATGTTTTTGAGTTAAAGTTGTATTACCTGGTGGGGGTGTAAATGTTTGATTGCACTGTTGTTCATATAATCCAAATATATGTTGTGGGTACAAAACTTCCATCAAAGCCTCGAACATAGGACACGTGACAGGAGCACTAGAAGATCGTAGACATTCTTTAAATTTGTTGTATGCACTGAAAACAAACCCAACAAAATATTAATAAACATGAGAAACTCTTACTACTTTAAATTTGTTGTATGCACTGAAAACAAACCCAACAAAATATTAATAAACATGAGAAACTCTTACTACTTTAAATTTGTTGTATGCACTGAAAAAAAACCCAATAAAATATTAATAAACATGAGAAGCTCTTACTACTTTAAATTTGTTGTATGCACTGAAAAAAAACACAATAAAATATTAATAAACATGAGAAGCTCTTACTACTTTAAATTTGTTGTATGCACTGAAAAAAAACCAACAAAACATTAATAAACACGAGAAACTGAAAAAAAAACCAATAAAACATTAATAAACATGAGAAACTCTTACTACTTTGTTTTAAAACAAATATATTTAACGATGTTCTCCTTTTATGTGTGATTACGACTGCAGTAACCGTGGCACTAAAGACGGGCAAACGCCGTGGAGTTGATTATGGTTGACATTTTACACAGGCAGCAGCAAATGTCACAGTTGTGTTGTTCTGCTCCGAATGAGCTTATGAAGACGGAATATTTTGCACACACAACAGCGCGTAGACGGGATCTCTGTTTTGGCATATTCCGAGTGGATGTTAAACCCTATCACTGTCTGTATGTCTGTCTTTTTCTGTATCTCTCTCTGTCTCTCTCTCTCTCTGTCTCTCTCTCTCCCCTCTCTCTCTCCCCCTCTCTCTCTCCTCTCTCTCCCCTCTCTCTCTCCCTCTCTCTCTCCCCCCCCTCTCTCTCCCTCTCTCTCTCTCTCTCTCTCTCTCTCTCTCTCTTACCTGCAAGCAGCATCTAGATCTTCTGGTAAATTCATGACATGTACCTTACAACTCTCTAACACCCCCATAGCTTCATCAAAATTATTACAACCTAGAATACACAAAAATATATATATACACCACTTCATTAGCTTTTCATTAGACACAAACAAGACTAACACCCATTCCATTTCCAAAAGAAATCGTTCTATATACACCACTTCATTACCATTTCATTAGACACATTACGAGGCTAAAACCCCCATTTAATTTCCAATAAACATGTTTTGGGTACAGTCGTTCTATGAACCAGGAATCGAGTATGACGTCATGGCAGCCATCTTGGAATTATGACTTCATATCAAACATAGAAGTCCATCAGTCGATGCTCAATTGTCTTGCTTAGGGTTCCGTTCTTTGCTCAATTGTAACTGTGGATCCCTTGGTTTGTACTGGACGAAGCCCCGTCATCTATGATGATCCCATGGCGTATACGGAGTTATTTTTATTAGGAGAGGCTAATTGTAGGCCGGTTGGGATGTTCGTGTGTTTCCGGAGTCCAAAATGGCCCCTTTTCAGAAGACTGAACTTGGATCTAATTTACCTTTAACACCTCCTAAAATGGTTAGGGTTAGGGCAAGGGTAAGAATTTCCCAATACTATATACAAAACGGCCAGCTTGGACTCCGGAAACACCCGAACTACCCCAACCGGTCTACAATTAGCATCTCCCATTTTTATTATATAATAAGCTGAACGTACCTGCTGTACAGATGGTATTAGCTGTGGAATCAACTCCCTGGGGTAGGAGATCATAAAACAACTTAGAAAACATCGGACATTCCTTCGTCACTGTATCCGCACATCGTAAACTTTCATTTAATGATCTACATTTAAATAATGAAAATATAAATACAATCATCTAAAAAGAAAAAATATATTTCATGCCCCAGGACTTTAAACGAGCATAGTGGCATATACCCCAGGACTTCCACAGTCCACTATGTCTAACGCCCCAGGAATTCCAGCGATCATGACGTCTAACGCCTCAGGACTTCCAGCGATCATGGTGTCATACACCCCAGGACTTCCACAGTCCACGGTGTCATACGTCCTAGGAATTCCACGGTCCACGGTGTCTAACGCCCCAGGACTTTCAGCGATCATGGTGTCATACGCCCCAGGAATTCCAGCGATCATGGTGTCATGTCCAAGGACTTCCAGCGATCATGGTGTCATGTCCAAGGACTTTCAGCGATCATGGTGTCATACGCCTCGGGACTTCCACGGTCCATGGTGTCATGTCCCAGGAATTCCAACGATCATGGTGTCATACGTCCCAGAAATTCCAACCACCATGATTCCGTGCCCCGAGAAATGACATAGTTTGTGTCGAGTGGGCGTTAAACCCCCCCCCCCCCCTCTCTCTCTCTCTCTCTCTCTCTCTCTCTCTCTCTCCCAGGACTTGCAACGACCACGACTCCGTGCCACGGGACTTGCAACGACCACGGTGTCATACACGACAGTACTTCAAGCGACCATTATGTCATGCCCATGGACCATGATAAATAATTGATTCGCGTCCCCTCTTATGGTCTGTTGGTTTAGGACGTGTTCAAGTTAATAATATATCTTTGAAGCTCAGCGTCTGGGTTTAAAACAAAACACTTTCAAAAATCTTTCTGTATCATGGATTGTAATTGGTAGACAGGTATGAAGCCAACCAATCACAATCGTTAAATCAAAGACTAAGTTACAGTGGAGAAAACAAGAAACAAATACAGCGGAATCAGCTGTTGATAAAATTCCTCCTAAATTGTCCAAAATTTCAAACGGAAAACTGTGAAAGCTGACTTTATATCGAGCCACTTTAACCTTATCGATTCTACTTAATCCGCTGTGCTTGCTTTCTGATGATGACAAACCTTTCAGAAATAGATTTGTTTGTCCAGTCGATTCATTTCATAAACAGTATATGATATAAGATTGATCGGGGTCCTCCAGTTGGTTTTGTATCCCAAACATGGTAAGCAACGTAGAACAGCACGTTTTAAAATGTATTTTTTATTTGTATCCTTGGTTCCCCTTGGGCTCGACTCAATAAGTTTTGGACCAATCAGTCTGGTGTTTAAAACGCGAAATACTCATGCCTGCCTGCAAGACAGAATATTGGGTTGCGCATGTCTGCGTATGGCAGATGGATCCAAGCCAACTTTCGCACTGGGGTAGAACGCTAGATTGAAGTCGGTCCTTAGCATTTTATGGCGTCATATGTGTATTGTGGGTTAGGATAACGGTTAGGGTAAGGGCTGGGACCTGCAGATTTCGTCAGATACTCGAGATGTAGACAGGGATAGCCCTAACCCTAACTCTGGGCCAAGCCTAACCCTTACCCTTTCTCATGATTCACATTTGACGTCATAAAATGCTATGGACCGTCTTAGATCTAGCGTTTTCCCGCACTGGGACCTACCAGCCAACTGAAAAGTTTGACTTGTCTTTATTTTTTTGAAAAACGAAATAAAATTTTATTTTTTGTCAGGTTAAATATTTTTATATCTTTCACCTGATCTATTTATCTTTTTAAGAGAAATGAAAGTACAGACAGGACATCCTCACAATGGGTAACACCCTTTTTATATTGTCTACGTCACTTCCGGAGATTACATTTAAAATACGCATTAAACTTTGAAAATAATTATCATAAAAGATGTGTGTGTGATTCATAACAAAATTAATTTGGCAAAGTGTCCACGAAATACCTGACAATTCCATAGGATGTTTGTTGCTGAAGGGTAAATATTAACTCTAAAAAATATATATACTTTTGGAAAAATTTTGTTTATTTTATTTTTTAAATAAAACTTTCATACTTACGCACAATTCCATAGGATGTTTGTTGCTACAGGGTAAATATTAACTCTAAAAAATATATACCTTTGGAAAAATTTTGTTTATTTTATTTTTTTAAAAAAACTTTAATACTTACGCACAAAATATGTTGAATTGATTTTCATACAAGGAATCGAATCGAATCATACTGGTGCATTGGGTTATGTTTATAGTTCGCTCTAAAAACTGGGGACACGCTGAAAATAAATATGTTAAATAATAGTTTGGGTTTTTTTTGTTGTTTTTTTGGTTAACCGTTATCGATTTATTGATTGATCGTTAGTTCGTTCGTACCTAACGTCCGCTTGCACCGATGGTGATAACTAGGAAATTTGAATGAATGAAATGGGGTTTAACTCCTACTGTTATGCACCTAACCTGGGCCAATTGAAGACGGGCATACGCCATACAGTGTACTATGAGGGTAATTTTGCCCGGGCAGCGGCGCTACGGCCTACTCTTATATCGAATTCCAACTGTCAAGGGATCTTTTATGTGCACTCCAATTTGTACACGGGACCTTGGTTTTTCGTCCCATCCGAACGACAAGGCAGCTGTCCTTGTCAGGCCCTCCTTCTGCATCACTGACAAAGGGAAATCACGCCGGAAAATCGAGATGAACTTTCTCGGCCAATGCAGGGATCGAACACTCAACCTCCAGGCTAGCGAACCAGCGCCTTATCCACTTAGCCACCGTGATCCCCTACTAGGAAATTTGCCAGACGAGCAAGGTTTGCATAAAGTCTCTTGGTTTCGGTTCCTCGGTTGTACGTGACAAGGTATAGGGTCGCCTGTCCAACCTCGTAGTTTTCTCCGAGTCCTTCGGTTTCCTCCCACTGCTACAGACCCCTAAGTGCAAGCGAATTATTGAAAGAAAATGAAACCATATGTTAGTCCCGAGATTACCTAGTTTGTGTCGAGTGGACGTTAAACCCCTTTTCTTTCTTTTTGGGGATCACGGTGGCTAAGTGGATAAGGCGCTGGTTCGCTAGCCTGGAGGTCGGGTGTTCGATCCCTACAATGGCCGAGAAAGTTCATCTCGATTTTCCGGCGTGATTTCCCCTTGTCAGTGATGCAGAAGGAGGGCCTGACAAGGACAGCTGCCTAGTCGTTCGAATGGGACGAAAAACCGAGGTCCCGTGTACACATTGGAGTGCACGTGAAAGATCCCTTGGCAGTTGGAATTCGATATAAGAGTAGGCCGTAGTGCCGCTGCCCGGGTAAAATTTCCCCTCATAGCACACTGTATGGCATATGCCCGTTTTCAGTTGACCCAGGTACGGTGCTTAAGCGTAGGACGTTAAACCCCATTTCATTCATTCTCTCTCTCTTATATATGGCGTATTGCTTGGATACTAGCAGGGGGTATATATCACCAGAGTGGCCCAAACACGTGTTTCCAGCTGCGTTATTTTATAAACTTTTCTGAGGGCGAACCCAAACGTGGGTGCCACCCGCATTGGCGAAATGCCCCTCCTATCACCCCTTTCTGGGTCAGTGCCTGCCCCACCACATGACATTAGGGGGTTCGTTTATGTCGCCCTATCTACATTTGATAGGGCCTTTTTTGGTGTTTATTTTATACTTTCGATGGCCTACACTACACGAAGATCTACCTAGTTGTAGTGGGAGGTCGCATCAGGGGTCATATGACGTCAGACATTTGATTAACATATCAGCGTAGTAAATAGAATACCCACAGTTCTGTGCATCACACGCCGAGAATTCGCTACAAGAGACCTTTTCATTGGTCTATCCCTCGCATCAAACAAAACGCGGGTTGTATAACAACTCTTCCAGATCATTGTGTAGTGAATGAATGAATGAAATGGGGTTTAACGTCCTACTATTATGCACCTAACCTGGGCTAATTGAAGACGGGCATACGCCAGACATTGTGCTATGAGGGAAATTTTTGCCCGGGCAGCGGCGCTACGGCCTACTCTTATATTGAATTCCAACTGCCAAGGGATCTTTTACGTGCACTCCAATTTGTACACGGGACCTCGGTTTTTCGTCCCATCCGAACGACTAGGCAGCTGTCCTTGTCAGGCATTCCTTCTGCATCACTGACAAGGGGAAATCACGCCGGAAAATCGAGATGAACTTTCTCGGCCAATGCAGGGATCGAACACTCAACCTCCAGGCTAGCGAACCAGCTCCTTTTTCCACTTAGCCACCGTGATCCCCGCGCATCAAACAAAACGCGGGTTGTATAGCAATTCTTCAAGATCATTGTGTATTAAAGGCAATTGAAACGAAATGAAATACGGGAAGAGAGAAATAGGTTTTAACGGCCACTCGACACAAACTAGGTCATTTCGGGACTAATTTATGGTTTAATTTTATTTCAATACTTCTCTTGTGCGAAGGGGTCTATAGCAGTGGGAGGAAACCAGAGGTCCCGGGGAAAACCCACGAGGTTGGACAGGCGACCTTACGCCTTATCACGTACAACAGGGGATTCGAAAATACGCCAGTTGGCTCAATGACAGGCTTTATGATTCAGCGCGCCATCAATGAAATAGATTGATTTATATGAATGAATGAATGAAATGGGGTTTAACTTCCTACGCTTAAGCACCTAACCTGGGCTAATTGAAGACGGGCATATGCCATACAGTGTGCTATGAGGGAAATTTTTGCCCTAGCAGCGGCGCTACGGCCTACTCTTATATCGAATTCCAACTGCCAAGGGATCTTTTACGTGCACTCCAATTTGTACACGGAACCTCGGTTTTTCGTCCCATCCGAACGACTAGGCAGCTGTCCTTGTCAGGCCCTCCTTGATTTATATGAAACTTACATCCATCACACAATCTATAAATATCC
Source organism: Patella pellucida (assembly GCA_917208275.1). Lineage (NCBI taxonomy): Eukaryota > Metazoa > Mollusca > Gastropoda > Patellidae > Patella > Patella pellucida. The sequence continues at coordinate 74,065,677 of OU795041.1, read as the reverse complement.
TGCATCACTTGTTCCCATTTCTTCATGGTGTCTGTTGGCTGTTGATCTACACTTACTTGACATCCTACTGTAGCATCTATATAACACTGGGTTAAATTATTACCCTTGATAGTATTCCTATAAATAAATATACAATATTTATATTCATACCCTTGATATAAAAAAATAAAATTAAAAAACCAAGTACGAACAATTTAAACAATTAGACAAAATTCGAAGTCCTAAAAAAACAGTATAGGCAAAATAGTTTAATCTGGCAAAATAGTGTAATCAGCATAATGGACTGTTCACCGTGTACAAAATACACGACAAACAGTGGTAACAGCTGTCCGGGAGAGTAAGCTTACTCTGCTGGCATGCCACACCCGCCATAGCTGCATCCAGTCTATTAGGCGAAATCTCGGTAAAATAGCGCGATTGGCCAATGATAGTATTCCAGTAAACAATATTTATATTCATACACTTGCTCTATATGCATTAAACCTCTCAACTAACCCCTCTGTGCATTGTAAATTGAAATATCTGAGATTTAATAATAATAATTATAATAAATTGTCTGATATAGTGCTAAAATTATGTCCGCTGGTCATTTCTAAGCGCTTCACACTGAGGTCAACTATTTGTTTTTGCACAGATATTTTGTAAACAGATGTGCCTTTAGTGTTGTCTTAAAGCCCCAATACCACTCTTGTTGTAACTGAATAATATGTTCAAATCTTTATTCTGGTCAACAATTTGTACTATTTTACAATATTTTCAATTAAAAAATGATACAAATTTTATCTTAACACGCCTAATTTTAAAAATTGGAAAAATTCAACTACATGCCTAAACATGGTTTGAAAGGCTTACGTTAACACTTTCAAAAGCAACTTGGATTTAAACATATTTTTGAACCCTCTGGACAAGTAATATAGGTTGTAATGGATAATTTACACAGCAGGTATGACACTTTAACATCTAGTAGTTAGAATAATGCTATTTTTTTTTCTGGACCTGTCAAGCCAGCAAGAGTGACAGACAGACAGACAGACAGACAGACAGACAGACAGACAGACAGACAGACAGACAGACAGACAGACAGACAGACAGACAGACAGACAGACAGACAGACAGACAGACAGACAGACAGACAGACAGACAGACAGACAGACAGACAGACAGACAGACAGACAGACAGACAGACAGACAGACAGACAGACAGGACAGACAGACAGACAGACAGACAGACAGAGGGTTTAATGTCTACTCAACACAGCTAGGTCGTTTCGGGACTAACATATGGCTTGCGCGTAGGGGTCTTTAGCAGTGGGAGGAAACCGGAGTACCCGGGGGAAAACTCACACGAGGTTGAGAAGGAGCTCCTATCTCATGCCACATACGCTCACACCAGGGCTCGAAACCACAGCCGCAAGCCAGAGGTGACCGGCCAGCTGGAGGTCGAAGCGCGGCACTCTAGACCACTAGGCTTTCCCAATCCCCTATAAAACTAGAACATCCGATGGCACCTATAGTTATCCATTGACTGAATGAATGAAATGGGGTTCAACGTCCTACTGTTCTGCTCCATACTGGGCTAATGAAGACAGGCATACGCCATACAGTGTGCCATTTGTGAATTTTGCCCGGGCAGCGGCGCTGTGGTCTACTCTTATATCGAATTCCAATCGCCATGGGATATTTTACGTGAACATTAATGTGTCCGCTGGACGTCCTGTTTTTGTCCCATCCGAACGACTTAACAGTTGTCATTGTCAGACCCTCCGTCCTGCACATTTATATTGTCACGTTTGAAGCCATAAAAAGACCCGCAAATATCAGATTTAAATCTTGAATAATGCATATTTAAACATGCATTATTCAAGAGCTAAATCTGCCTAGTGCAGGTCTTTATTTGGGCATGAAATGTTTTCTAAAGTATTAATTAGACATTAATTAACTGATCCAGGCCTTAATCAACTTTGGATGGCATCAGATTGCTCCGATATTAAACAGATTAAAACGTTTCAGCGGTAAATCAAATATGGCGCGGCTAGACGCTTCGAGTCGTAGCTTTGATCAACCAGGACCGTGGTTGAAATTATTGCACAGGTCGGTCAAATCTTTAAATGCCTATCTCTTCGCTTGCAATAGAGTAATTTGAATGAAATTTTCAAATTATTCATTTTACATCATCTTCTTTCGAACTAGTATAGCAAGAATGGCTAGTTCTTATCTATATCTTGAATAATGTAACTTTAAGTTGTATTATCTGATTAACCAATACAAGTTGGTGATATTTTTGTTCTGTTTATTTGTTCGCGAATAGAACTTTGATACATAAATAACAATATTTTATTTTTTACCCAACAAAGTTATTCTAGCTATTTGCTATCTCTTTCATTTTGAATTATCCCAGTTTTCTTTACTAATGCATATAAAACAAACAGGGATAACGTGCTAGGATAAAATCCAAGGTATTTAAATTTATTTGCAACTGCTTACCATTTGCAATATTTAGACATTAAGTTACCTTGAAGTTTATTTTGGTAAAAAGAATAGTTTTTATAGAAATTTGTGAAAAGCTTAACATGTTTTGGGGGATTGTTTCAGTGTGTTTGTCCTGTCGTAAAAAAACCAGTGACTCAGATCACACAATAACGAAAGAGAAATGGTGTTTCAAGTCCACTTCAAACGCCCTGTGTATTTTTGGGACTAACATCAGATCGAATTGTACAAACGTTTTACCGATACTAATAATGTTAAAGGGACATTATGTCTGATTAGACAAAGAACTACAATAGTTAAAAAAACATGACGAAACCAAAATATCCTAGTTAGGTAAGATAAAATAAAGAGCTGACCGTTCTCGTTATATAATAGTTTAAAATAGACAATGAAAACGAAAATATCCTGAGAATTTCAGTCAAATGGCTTCACTCTAAACCTCGATATTAGCTATTGAATTTTGGGCTAGTCTCGATCGTCATGACGTCCAATTATCCATCCCTGGAGGTCGAGTGTTCGATCCCTGCATTGGCCGAGAAAGTTCATCTCGATTTTCCGGCGTAATTTCCCCTTGTCAGTGATGCAGAAGGAGGGCCTGACAAGGCCAGTTGCCTTGTCGTTCGGATGGGACGAAAAACCGAGGTCCCGTGTTCACATTGGAATGCACGTAAAAGATCCCCTGGCAGTTGGAATTCGATATAAGAGTAGGCCATAGTGCCGCTGCCCGGGTAAAATTTCCCTCATAGCACACTGTATGGCGAATGCCCGTCTTCAATTGGCCCAGGTTATGTGCTTAAGCGTAGGACGTTAAACCCCATTTCATTCATTCATTCAATTATCCATCACAAAATGTATTCAAATCTACTAAATATCACAGGCTAACTAGGGCATCGAAAGATCATTATGGTCTTTTCATGATTACAATTAATGTCTAATTAACCCTTAGATAGCAAATAAGGCTTAAAGAAAGACTTGCAATAGGCAGATCTAGCTCTTACAAGGTTGGAGAGGCGACCATACTTCTGTCACGTACAACCGGGAAATCGAAACCTAGCCAGTTGACTCAATGACAGGCCATCAAATCCCCTTTGTTTTAAGAAGTATTCAAGTTAATAATATCTTTGGAGCGCACATGCTAACCATTCGGCCATCGAAGCCCCACACACGTGAAGCACACCGTGAACTATAGTGAGAACTATCAGCTCTTTATCTAATCTACCATAATGTATCTTTAAATACGCATGGGTATTATGATAAAACGCGTGCACGGAAAAGATCCCTTGGCAGTTGGAATTCGATATAAGAGTAATATACACGGAAAACATTTGTTTTCATCCGCCGGAGCATGGTGGTATGACTTAATATGTGGATTGCGGGTTAGGATAGGGATTAGGCTTGGCCCAGGGTCAGGGTTAGGGCTAGCTCTGTTAACATCTAGAGACTGACGAAATCTGCAGGCCACAACCCTTACCCTAACCCTTATCCTAGCCCACAATACACATATGACGTCATAACACCAGGCTCCGCTGGATGGAAACAAATGCTTACCAATGTACACTGCGTATTAAATGATTTACTTACAAACATAGATCCTCCATTGAACTTTGCCCTTCTCCTCCTGTGGTTGTCCCGACAACACGATTTAATACTAATTCCATTTGTCCAACACACCAATCAGCATGCGTCATATTACACGCCTGTGATCGCACTAAATGTACTGCAAGAAATAAAAAAATGTGTATCCATAAATTAGCCATTATTGTTTTATCTACTGATTGTTCAAGTTGATATGCGACCGACCGACTTCTTCCTCTGTCTTCGTAAACTAGAATAGATTTCGGGGAGTTGTATTAGCCGAGAATAAACCGAGGCGATCACTCCGGTATCTCATCGACGCTATCTTGTTGTATACCGACGTGAGTTTATGCCGAGTTCTTCACAAACAGGATTATGTATTTTTACGCCGTTAAACAATGACAAGTTTGAAACATTGGTCACATGACTGGAATATGTGGAGCATCTTAACATAGCCACAGTTTCGGCTTATATCAAGCTAACGCTAATTTACATTGGGTTTAAGTAATTTGTTTTGAATTCCCTACAACTACATCAGGGTCTATGACTTGAAAATGTGAAATTGATGCTGTTAACTCCAGATTACCAGGCGGTCGTTACATCAGGTTTTGTTTTTGTTGTGGAAGGCGGTGTAAGGCTTAACACATAAGTAAATTGTCACTAAGGGATTAAATTTGTTTTAAAATAGGATTTAAAACACGAAACTATTGATCATATTATGTTTATATATTAATCTGCCTCAGCTCACGTAAACTTCAAACCATCTGAACAGAACTACACAAGGGAAGTTATTGCGCTGGAGTTATTTTGTTTGTCACATCTGCCTGGCCAAGTCCAAGCCAGGCCCGTAGCCAGGAAGTTGGGGGGGGGGGGTTTGGGGGGGGGGCAAAGATGTTTTCGGGAGGGCCAACTAGCATGGGCATCTGCATGAATTTTGCGGTAAAGGCCAATTTTCTTGTGATATTGGGGGGGGGGGGCAAGACTCGGTATTGGGAGGGCAGTTGCCCCCCCCCCCGTGCCACCCCCTGGCTACGGGCCTGGTCCAAGCGCTAATTAGTCTATTTACTATACGTCTAGTTGTATAATTACTAATTTATTTGGGGTACGTTTGTGCGCGGGGTTTGGAGGGGCTGAGGATGTGGCCGACAAATAAATCATAATTGTTGGCGAAATATTTGGAGGGCTAATTCGATTTAATTTATTTCAATAATTCGCTTCGGCGTAGAGGTTTTTCTAGAACACCTCACTTGTGAAGAGAGAGAGAGAGAGAGAGAGGGGGGGGAGGGAGAGAGAGAGAGGAAGAGAGAGAGAGAGAGAGAGGGGGAGGGAGAGAGAGAAAGGTAGAGGGAGAGAGGGAAAGGTAGAGAGAGAGAGAGGGGGAGAGGGAGAGAGAGAAAGGTTGAGAGAGAGAAAGAGAGGGAGATGGAGAGAGAGAAAGGTAGAGGGAGAGAGAGAAAGAGAGAAAGAGAGAGAGGGAGAGAGAGAGGGAGAGAGAGAAAGGTATATATTAATTTCGGGAAAGAGACAGGAAAACATACATGTATATATTTCGCTTTTGAGGAGTTTTTTTTGTCAAGATCCAGGAGGCGGAAAAACTCAAGAAAAAAAAATCAAATCTAACCGACAGTCTATGTCAACACAAGGGTGTGAATTTAATCTGAAAATGTCAACTTTTCGGCTTTGATTTTAGTCAGAAAATGTTAAACTAGTCATTTCACTGCGATTCGTTCTGTTTAAGTTATTTGCCTGATGTCGATTTGCCGAGTAACGCGTCCATACAAATTAACTAAATATACAGAGAAAATACAGAAAAAAAAGGATAACCGCGTTACGTCACTCGCATCTTCCGCTAAATTTGGTGTTTTCTCTAAACTCAAACTTTATTTTGTCAGTTTAAACATGGGACTAGGTTTTGATCGAAAAAAAAAAGAAAAACAAATTGACGCGGAATCTGAGAAATAGATTTCTACTCTCAAATCAAACTTTACTTTCTTTTCTTTCTAGTTTTCGTTTGGTTGTCAGGGATTTGTCACGTGACGTTTAGGCGTTAAAAGGCAGATTCCTGTACAACCATTCAAAATTGTGTTTTGGTGGGAAATGTCTAACATCTGTTTGGCAAAAAATCTCGAGACAGAGAGAGAGAGAGAGGGAGAGAGAGATAGAGGGAGAGAGAGAGAGAGGGAGAGAGAATGGGGTTTAACGTCCACTTAACACAATTAGGTCATTTCGAGACTGTTTTAATTTTATTTCAATAATTCGCTTACGTGTAGGGATCTTCAGCAATGGGGGGAAACCGGAGGATCCAGAGAAAACCCCTAAGATTGGACAGCCGACCCTACTCCTTGTCACGTACAACCGGGGAGGTAAGTAAGATAAGTAAGAGCGTGTGGTGTTTCGATTCCCCGCATTATACGTGACGTGGAGTATAGGATCGCCTGTCCAATCTGTTTTTTTTTCCGGGTTCTCTGGTTTCCTACCACTGCTAATGCCATACGCGCAAGCGAAGGAATGAAATAAAATTTATCCATATGTTAGTCCCGAAAGTGCATGGTTTCGTTCTGGCAATGAAGGGAGGGAGAGATAGAGAAGGAGAATGGAAGAGAGAGAGAGAGTGGGATATTGGCAGGGTGGTTTTAGAATCGCATGTCCAACCTCGTGGGTTTCTCCGCGGTTCTCCGGTTTCCTCCCACTGCGTGCAAGTTAATTGAGGAAATAAGATTGAACCATATATATGTTAGTCCGGAAAAAAACAGGTTTGTGTCGAATGGGCGTTCCCCCCCCCCCCCCCCATCTCTCTCCCTATCTATCTCTCTCTCTCTTTCTCTCTCTCTCACTAAAACGGTTATCAAGTTTGTGTTGAGTGGACGTTAAACCACATCTCTCTCTCTCTCTCTCTTTCTCTCTCTCTCTCTCTCTCTCTCTTGTTTACGTAATAAAAAAAACTGAATTAAACTTGAATTACGTGCGGAAATGATGACGTTTGTTACATGTTCTGTTGGAATGATCAAACAATGAAACGACACTTTATCTCCGCCATTTCTCCATTAAAAACAGTAGAATCTGTTGTATGATATAATATTTGTTTTCTTCTCTCTCTCATGTCGTTACGACCTTTAGAACATGTTTTATTGACCGAGTGTATTTACCTGGGGGATTATTGTACTGCCGTGTTTAATAGAGGCAGATATTCGCGGGTATTTGTACGAGATTACCTGTAATTAAAAACCCAGGTGGGACAACATAGATTAACAACAATCTTCCGCGCTCGCACACATCTCTTCAAGAATAAAGACATTTTATTTCGTCCATTGAACCACAAAAAAGCGAACAATTTTTAAAAAACAAGGATTTTTAGAATTAAGCCAGTGAAATAAAGCTTGTTTTGTTTGATGCTAGACCAGTAAAGAATATTTGAAATCGCGCTGTTTGAATCAGCAAAATTACAAATGACATATGTTACATGAAAATATTTCAGCGATGCTTTTAGATGTGCAGGTCGGATTAGATGCTATGGCGGAGTTTAGAACAATATAAAACAGTACCCCTAAATAATTCACCCTTTCTTAATTTTACGCTTTGTTAAAACAAATTAAATGATATAAATTGGGGCTTTAGCACCCTGCTTTTCAGAATTCTACATTTAAGACGCAGTCAAACTGAAATCAAATGAGTTTGACGGGGAGGTCGTGAAACTTAGTTGCGTGGTTTCCATCCCCAACTTGTACGTTGGTTTTTTTTCTTCGGGTCCTCTCATTGCTAAATCTTCAAAGCGCACGGGAATAAGTGAAATAAAATTTCGCTTCGTCGTGTTTTTCTTCTAAATTTGAAAATGTACTGAAATTAAAAGAAGTGAAATAAAATGAAATGAAAAGAAGTGAAAAAAATGAAACGTAAAGAAGTGAAAGAAATGGGGTTTAACCACAACGTTAAGTGTGTTATTATTGCGGATTTATTGGGATATTACGTCAATAGTAAGTGCAGGGGGGCTGCACCACACACAAACAATTACATAACACAAACTTCCGGACCAGAAATCACGAACAAGAAATCATGTTTTAAATAAATATATCGTAGAGTTTTATTGATTAATTTAAAGAAATAAGTTCTATTGGGTTTTTTTTAAAGTTTGACAAAGGATTTGGTTGTTTGACTTAGCTTCTATATTACATTCGTTTTTAACCAGTGTTGTGGATTTAGCTTCTATATTATAGTCGTTTTTAACCAGTGTTGTAGATTTAGCTTCTATATTATAGTCGTTCTTAACCAGTGTTGTGGATTTAGCTTCTATATTATAGTCGTTCTTAACCAGTGTTGTGGATTTAGCTTCTCTATCATAGTCGTGTTTGACAAGTGATGTGGATTTTGTTTCTATATCATAGTCTTGTTTAACCAGTGGTGTTATAGTCGTGTTTAACCAGTGAATATTTAGATGAGCTGTGTCCCAGTGTTGATATACTGGCAACCCATCTTATATTTCATAGCAACCACCAGAAACATAACATAACGACCAACCTTTAAATTTCAGAACGACCCATAAAGTTTCCGAACGACCCATATAGTTTCAGAACGGACCATAAAGTTCCATGAATTTTCAGAACGACCAATAAGTTTCAGAACGACCCATAAAGTTTCAGAACCACCCATAAAGTTTCATAAAGTTTCAGAAACCTTCCATAAAGTCCCAGAACCACCCATAAAGTTTCAGAAACACCCATAAAGTCTCAGAACCATCCATAAAGTTTCAGAACCACCCATAAAGTTCCACAAAGTTTCAGAACCACCCATAAAGTTTCAGAACCACCAATAAAGTTTCAGAACGACCCATGCAGTTTCAGACCGACAAATATGGCAGCACTACCCCCAATCCTTGAATGAAACGTCACACAATGTGTCATATTACTATTGAATGTTCTAATACTTATTGGGCTGTTTAGGTAGAGATATACGACACTATAATCCATTGTTTAAAAACCCCGCCCGGTTTATACACAAGATTATCTTCCCCTGTTACATTAATTAATTCAGATTCACATCCGAGTAAACAGACGACGGTGAGGAAAGAATGTGAATCAATTTATTATATAAATAATGTCTCTGTTTGGTTTCATGTCACGATGAAAAAAATATATGGTTTATTTCCTAAATAAAACAGTTTCCTGTATTTAAATATTGTTTACCCAATCTTTTTTTTTACATTTTAATCAAATAACAGGGGGCCTTGAAACCAACCAATAATGTTTATATTATAAAGAAAAAAATACAAAATATCCCCAGTTAAAAAAAACACCAACACCTTTTTACTTCTTCGTTCTATTTTACAGTAAATTAAATCATAAACTAACTGCTCTTCACCGAGGGTCTTTAGATATTATACCGCATATAAATAATTACATATGTACCGTTGCCCTGTTTCTCGAAATCTTAACTAAAGATAAAATCGAACTTTTAGTAGAAACTCAATTAGGATTGGCTAAGCACTAAAATCTATCCAATATTATCCAATAAAATTGCTAAAATTTGGATTGTATCTGTCCTGCTCCGACTGAGATAATGAAGACGGGTATGCTCTTACATCGAATTCCAACTGCCAAGATGTCGTTTACGTGCACATGGAACATCAGTTTTCCGTTCCATCCGAACGACTATATTATGTTGTCCCTTGCCAGACCCTTAGTCCTGCTAGAATGGATGAAATGAAATGAAATAGGGTTTAACGTCCTACTGTTGTTCTTAAAGTGGGCTAATGAAGACGGGCATACACCATACAGTGTGCTATAGGGGCAATTTTTCCCGGGCAGCGGCGCTACGGCCTACTCTTATATATCGAATTCCAACTGCCAAAGGATCTTTTAGTGCACAACACGCTATCCGAACGACTAAGACATGTGTCCTTGTTAGGCCCTCCGTCCTGCATCACTGACAAGGGGAATGTATATTTGAGCCGACGAGAATGTTTGAAGTAGGGTGATAGATCATTGATGCAGTACGGAGACTGTGGCGACGTCACGAGGTTGATATACATGTACATAGATCCTAACAACAGACGTTTAAAGTCCTCGCTCGGCATCATAGTTAACATGTCGGACATACCACGAAGACGTCACGTGTCACGTGTTGACGACAGAAAGGACAACATGGCCGACCGACATCTTGACTTCTGACTGACTACAGCCAGGTCTGAAGCTCAACAGACACGTCACTTACAAGAACATGGTACGTGCTGGCTTACAATTATACGACTCGAATCAACACAGAAATACCGCAAACGGGTTGAAACATTTACTAACTATTCTTAAGAATGTTTGGCCCCCATTTTACTACAAGTTAGATCTCTGTCTTTCTGCTTGTCGTGGCATGTCACTGAATGTCCTACGTACCATAATGGATTTGTAGCTGTCATACTGGTTTGCCACTGTCATACCGGATATACCCTGTCTTTACCCTGTAACACTGGCTTTACCCTGTAACACTGGCTTTACCCTGTAACACTGGCTTTACCCTGTAACACTGGCTTTACCCTGTCACACTGGCTTTACCCTGTAACACTGGCTTTACCCTGTAACACTGGCTTTACCCTGTAACACTGGCTTTACCCTGTAACACTGGCTTTACCCTGTAACACTGGCTTTACCCTGTAACACTGGCTTTACCCTGTAACACTGGCTTTACCCTGTAACACTGGCTTTACCCTGTCACACTGGCTTTACACTGACAATTTTTTTGTAATTATCAGCTGACACTAACAATTAATTAATTTACCTTTAAAGCCCCCTTCTCACTTAATGAAGGCCTGTCTAGATCATGGCAAGGTCGCAGTGAAATGCGCCCCCCCCCCTCCAACCCAACTAACCCACTCCTGCAAACTCGCAGACATTTTTACCATTTTCCACGTGCTCACTGCGCGCACACCACGTTCGAGACGTCGTCGTTGCGTTTTTACCATGTCCAATCTCTGACTGCGGTCTATGGTAACCCAGAACATCTCATCGTTATCGATATTCAAGAGTTGCAGTTCACACTAGTTACAAACTAGATAACGTAAATAGAATATGCTGCAAAGTCCAGTCCAATTGGGGGGGTTGGGATGGCCAAATGGTCTAGAGTGTCGCGCTTCGATCTTTAGCTGGCCGGTCACCTCTGGCTTGCGGCTGTGGTTTCGAGCCCTGGTGTGAGCGTATGTGACATGGAGATAGGGGCGCCTTCTCAACCTCGTGGGTTTCCTCCGGGCACTCCGGTTTCCTCCAACGGCTAAAGACCCCTACGCGCAAGCGGATTATTGAAATAAAATTAAACCATGTGTTAGTCCCGAAATGACCTAGTTGTGTTGAGTGGACGTTAAACCCCATTTCCCTCTCTCTCTCCAGTCCAATTGCTTTACTCTGGACCGAGATATTAGCTTTTTAATTGTTAGCCTAGCCTCGATCATCAATACTAAAGTTGGTACGAAAAGAACAAAGTCGCGATTATCCATTTTTACGTTAAATCATCCTTCACAACATTGATTCCAATCCAATAAAAATTGCAGGCTAGCTTTGGCATCAATAGTTGATTTTGGTCTTGATAAGTTAATTAATGTTTAATTAATAATTTAGATGCTATTTCAGACCGAAAGATAGACATGCAAATAGACAGATTTATCTCTTGCATAATGTATGCAAATCTAATTTTAAAAAAACCCATCTATTTACGGCCTATTATGGCACCAAGTCTGTGTAGCGCATATTAGCATGGAATTGTGCGCAATATAAATGTACATATCATTATTTATTATTAAGTGCCCGATCAAGCGGGATAAAGTAACAAATAACACCTGGGCTGCAGTCACATTGTAAAAGGTGGACAAATTATCAATGCCACTAACTACGATAAATAATAGTAAGACGGTGAATTCTTTGTAAACTATTTCAGTCCGAATGGTTCTCTTCATTCGGCAAACCTCGACAGATTCCGGTACTCTCCGTAACCTACATCTACTACGACCATACATTTGCGATGCGGCTAGTCAACTACCGATTTACTTCAACAGGAAAACGTGCCGCTTTCACAAAATAGTCCCAAAATGGCGTCTTTTCTAGATATAATCTCTATGGGGGCAGCCATTTTTTAGTTTGTTGATATAATCTCCATGGCCACGGGGGCAGCCATTGTTTATCCGGGTCCTTTAAAATAGTTCCAAAATAGCGGACTTCATCATACAGTCGAGTCTAGATGTAGGGCACCGGAATCTGTTGAGGTTTGCCGAATGTGGTTCTCTTATCAGAATTTCATTCGGCACGAAGAGATCCATCTACATGTACTTGATACTGAGAATAGATCTTTGCCCTCAATGGCCGCCATATGCAAAAATTTAGCATATTGTTTTGTATTGCGGTTCTACTCCATTTCACCTCTGTCATCATCTTCAATAGAAGGCTTGATCTCGCCTTAACTACATACAGCTTATCAAGCCCTTCACTCAACACTCTACATTTTTCGGTACTAAATTTGATTGGGTACCGGCCCCAACCGTGATCCAATCATATTCCTTCGTTAAATGAGTTACTAAAAATAAGACTACTTTCAATATATTTTATTTATCCTTCCTTAAAAAAATCGTCACGATTATCAAGTCTCGCGCTTCTAAATAAAATGTCTATGTGACAATCGAGATGCAAAGGTCAAGATTTGATTAATGTCAAGGTCCTAAAACTGCTTCAATTGCCTTTTTTGGTTTTCTGTGAGTTTCTCAATTGAAAAAAAAACTTTCAACGGCTGAAACTTGTCTCGTTCTTTTTCTGTGGAGACTGCCATAATTGTTTACTACAGTCACGTGCTACAATGTGAGTGTGTTATGTGCCACGACCTCTGATTGGACATTGATTTGAATGCTAATTAGTCACGTGTAAACACAACCAGCGTAAAATGTTAGGAATAGCCAAGTGTTGAAGCAAGGGTTAGATGTTGCTAAACTCGCGGCCGTTGCTTCAGGAAGATGATCTGTCATACACACAAGGACCGAATAAACTATTGTATTAAATTGAATCAACATAAATAAATAACAAAATTCGCGAAGTATACTTCGTTACTTTTCGACTAAAACGCTGATGTAGGACTAAAAATGTTGATCAACCAACAGCAAATTGTAGACAAACAGCCTAAGTTTAGTATGATCAGAAATTGTTACTGGGTTGTATCGGTATATTTATATTTATATCACTCAGCTGTGGTATGTTGGTGACCTTTGACCTCAAGGTTTTCTTGCTATAAATATCGCCAGCTTCTGAAAATCACATTCAAGCGCTGAAAAATCCCGAGGAAATTTTTCGTCCGGTATCGAAAAATGTTCTGCTTCAACTGGGCTAATGAAAAGGTGCATACTCCATACAGTGTGCTATCAGGGCGATTTTTCTCGGGCAATTCCATCTGTTAAGGGATATTTTACGTGCACGGCAGATGTTCTGCCAGGCCCTTCACTGACAATCCCGATAAACTTTCTAGGCCAAGACAAGTATCGATCAGTAAACCTCCAGGCTAGCGAGGATCCAACGTCTTACTAATTGGACCACAATGGAATCTGACGGAGATTGAACCGTGATAACTCGTGACTGAGATACTGTATTATTATAACCATGACAACTCGTGACTAAGATACTGTATTATTATAACCATGACAACTCGTGACTAAGATACTGCATTATTATAACCATGACAACTCGTGACTAAGATACTGTATTATTATAGCCATGACAACTCGTGACTAAGATACTACATTATTATAACCATGACAACTCGTGACTAAGATACTGTATTATTATAACCATGACAACTTATTATAACGGAGTATCCAGAGAAATCGCATCAGATCAGACAAAATTCTCGAAACATACTTGGCCTTTTCGATTAAATTCGTGGATTTAGGATTTAAAATGTCGGTCAATTAGCTTAGTGTATGTTCTCAAGCGGAGCTAACTGTAGACAGACAGCCTTAGTTTAGTATGCATCACACCTGGGGATGACCAAATCGATAATTTACCTGGACCACAAATCAATAGGAACATTCCCGATGCACAATGTCGTTAATTTGTGTACCTGGTGTCAATCCATCGATTTACCAAAACAAATTTGTATAATTCCCAGGGTTTCATGACCTTAAAAGGTAAACAACCCGTTTCATTAAACAACACGTGCAACTAATCATTATAAATAAATTTTTACGGTTTTAATATATACCTGGATTTATAAACAAAGGCATACCTGTAATTACAGATTTAATATACACCTGGGATGTTATACAAAGGTATTTACCTTTAAACATACATTATCAACCAATTATACATTCTACAGTAGATATCGCTTGTGTGATAATTTTCATAATCTTCTGTGATAATCTTCTTGGGATATATCGCTTTACATGAATTTGATTGGTCAATCAAAAAGGGAATACTTTTTTTTATTTCCAAAGAACAGTCCATTTTTATTAAAAGTAACTCCTTTAATATCGCAGTTTTAATAAACACCCTAAATCACTATTTTAAACTTATTTACAAATAACGCATAGCTTTTATAAATGAGGGGTTTTTGAATCTAAAGATGGGAATAAAATAAAATGCGTTTCTACGTCTTCCTTTCCATTATTGACTGAGCAACTCAGGGAATGCCTGGTTAAGTAGCCAGCGTCGAAATCACTGAAGCACTGCGGCTTCCTGAGTTGGACAAAACACCGTTGTTTTTTACTCCTTGTGTCTACAATTCCCTGTGGCCTCTGAGTGTGGGTAAATGTCCAGCCTACAGTCATGGCGGCAAAAATCACCTTTCAACAACATGATATATCGTCTCTCAACATTTTCAGTCAAATCATTGCTGCTGCGTCACTTAACTTAACTTAGTTTCACCATACCAGTGGCGTAGAATGGCGGACGTGATAAGAACACTTTGAAGTTGGAATCGACGAAATGAAAGCGGAAAGGCCAATGCATGGGCACAATCCTCCCAAAAGCACACTGTATGATTTTGAGAGAGAGAGAGAGAGAGAAAGAGAGAGAGAGGGGGAGGGATGGGGTTTAATGTCCACTCGACACAAACTAGGCCATTTCGGGACTAACATACGGTTTAATCTTTCAATAATTCGCTTGCGCGTAGGGGTCTTTAGCAGTGGGAGGAAAACCGGAGGACCAGGAAAAAACCAACGAGGTTGGACAGGTGACCATACTACTTGCCGCATACAACCGGGGATTCGAAACCACGCGAGTTGACTCAATAACAGGCTTTATGATGCAGCATAAATTTAAACAATATTTATTCATCGAAACTGGATTGGAGAACAGGAAGAATCCTATTGACCCCCTCCCCCCTCTACATAAAAATAATACAAATATTAATTTATATTGAAAAAAAAATATAGAAAATATAAACCGCTAATTTTACATTGTATTGGTCTATTTTTCACAATCCAACAGTATACGTCACTTGTGTTGTCATTGATAACCAGCATACGTCATTGTGTCGTCATTGCTAACCAGCATACGTCATTGTGTAGCATTGCTAACCTTATATGGTCATTGAATAAAGTTAGAATATTAAAATATACAACACCCAATGTTAAACATTATTCCCGCATACCGTACACTTACACTTTAAAACATGTTTGACAATATACCTCGCGACTTATCGTGTCTCTGATGTTTCATGCGGTTTCTATCCCGTTAATACGAAAACAAACAACAGCTAAATGTTATATTGACTCTAGTCGTTTACGGAAGGGTTTTAACGTCAACTGTAATTAAACTTATTGGTCAACCGATAAAATTCTACTTGATTTTAACTTTAAACATCCTCGTCCGTTAATCCTCCGTTAAGATCCCCCCTGATTAACAAACTTTAGACGTTCTCTCGTTTCGATCGCGTGCGGAATAAACGATGTTGTTTATTTAAAGAAACGAAATGGGGTTTAACGTACCACTTTCCTTCGCCGATTGGGATACCGTGGGACATTTTACTTGAACTGCAACGCTACGAACAACCCTTAATTCTGACCGGACAACGGCGCTACGACCTTCTGTTAGAATTCCAACCGTCAACGGTTTTTTGTACATGCATGCCAATATGTACACGGGGCCTCGATTTATCGTCCGATCTGAACGACTAGACGCTGTCCCAACGACGCAAACGGACCAGGAGTACCAACGCCGAAACTTCCCAAAGAACGGTCTCGCTCCAGGAACTAGAGACCTTAGGACTGACCAACGTCTCCTACTCACTGAGCCAAGTTTCATGTCGGGATTTAAGTTTTTGTTTTTGAATTTAGAGTTGGTCAGCATCAAAAACAGTTGGTATCAATGTGAATTATTTAAAGGGACAATAACACTCTTGCTGGCTTGACAGGTCCAGAAAAAAAATTAGCCTTATTCTAACTACAAGATGTTTAAGTGTCCTACTTTTTGTGTAAATTATCCATTACAACCTATCTTACTTGTCCAGAGGGTTCGAAAATATGTTTAAATCCAAGTTGCATTTGAAAGTGCTTACGTAAGGCTTTTCAAATCATGTTACGGCATGTAGTTGAATTTTTCAAATTTCTAAAATTAGGTGTGTTAAGATGAAATTTGTATCATTTTTTAATTGAAATATTGTAAAATAGTTCAAATTGTTGACCAGAATAAAGATGGAAACATATTATTCAGTTACAACACATCATGTTACAAAGACTGGAAGTGGTAGGTTTGTCAAAGATTAATAGCAATTTGTTTACTTGAAAGAAATAAAAAGATATATTTACAACGTGGAACCCTCTTTTATGTCAGGGATTTAAAAATAACAACTTGGAGTCCCTTTTTATGTCAGAGATTTAAAAAAAAAAAAACATTATGGAACCCCTTTTTATGTCAGGGATTTAAAAATAACAACTTGGAGTCCCTTTTTATGTCAGGGATTTAAAAAAAAACATTATGGAACCCCTTTTATGTCAGAGAGTTCAAAAATAACAACTTGGAGTCCCTTTTTATGTCAGGGATTTAAAAAAAAACATTATGGAACCCCTTTTATGTCAGAGAGTTCAAAAATAACAACTTGGAGTCCCTTTTTATGTCAGGGATTTAAAAAAAAACATTATGGAACCCCTTTTATGTCAGAGAGTTCAAAAATAACAACTTGGAGTCCCTTTTTATGTCAGGGATTTAAAAAAAAACATTATGGAACCCCTTTTATGTCAGAGTTCAAAAATAACAACATTTACTTCTGATTGTATCGACGTAAATAAACAAGAAATTAGATGAGTGAAGTATCTTTAAACTTGAACCTATCCATGTTATATCATCTTGTGACTGGATTACTTCTAAATATAGATGTACACTAACAGATTACAGAACTTCTAGGGTTGGGATAGTCGGTTACAATCGTGTCTCGTGTTTGGTTTGTGGGTGATTATTTATCAAATAAACCACACACAAACAGTTTATATACCATGATCTGATAAAACATTAACAATGCTGTAATCCAAAGCTGTGTCGTGGTTGACTGTAACGCTTTAGTAATAATATTAGTATGTGGTTCTCAAACAATTTGTCACAACAACAACAAACAAGTCCAGACCATCTGATAAAACATTAAAAATACAAGCTGTAATCCAAAGCTGTATGGTGGTGGTCTGTAACTGTTTGAGTATGTGGTACTCAAACAATTTGTCACGACAACAACGAACAGTTCCTTTACGATCTGATAAAACATTAAAAATACAAGCTGTAATCCAAAGTTGTATGGTGGTGGACTGTAACTGTTTAATAATAATAATAATCGCGTCATTTTACAAGGGTAGCAAATTATGCCTAAGGCCTTTCTTCCAATTTGGCCCTTGGCAAAGATCGTGCGAATGATTTCGATCATTACTGCAGGAAGAAACCGAAGAACTCGGGGGAAACCTGCCTGATCGGACGGGAGACCGAATATCCCTCTCACTTACAACGATAAAGTTTATGCCCTGAGCTGGAATTGAACCCTCGTTGCATTGGTGAGAAGCCGCCTCTCTATCGCCACGGCTATCTGACCAGCTAAATTAGTATGTGGTACTCAAACAATTTGTCAACAAACAACTTCAGACATAAAAATACAAGCTGTAATCCAAAGCTGTATGGTGGTGGACTGTAATTGTTTAGTATGTGATACTCAAACAATTTGTCAACAAACAATTTCAAATACAATCTGTAATCCAAAGCTGTATGAGTATGACCGTCACTGTCTCGTTTGGGCTTCTAAGATAATTTTTCAAGAAAACTACAAACAGCTTTCTGGGATCTGGTGCAACATAGAAATACAATCTCTAATCTGGTTGTCCCGATCACGTCCGTGGCCTGTTGTATATTCGGTGATGTTTCACAAATATTTCTTTTTGGTGAAATTGGACATTGTTACTTCTAAAGCGTTCAATTTTGGTGAAACTGGCAATGTTGTCCAACACTTACCGGGGGCCACGGTGGCTAGGCTAGAGGAAGGGAGAGAGAGAGGGAGAGAGAGAGGGGGGGGGAGAGAATGGGGTTTAACGTCCACTCAACACAATTAGGTCATTTCAGGACTAACATATGTTTTAATTTTATTTCAATAATTCGCTTACGTGTAGGGATCTTCAGCAATGGGGGGAAACCGGAGGATCCAGAGAAAACCCCTAAGATTGGACAGCCGATCCCACTACTCCTTGTCACGTACAGCCGGGGAGGTAAGTGAGACATTGGCTCGATAACCTGGAGGTCCCGTGTTTAGCCCCTACCTTGGCCTAGAAATAGTATCGAGATTTTGAGGCGTGGATCCGACTTGTCCTGGCATGGGACAACGTTTAGTCGTTCGAAGGGGGCGAAAAACAGATGTCCCGTGTGGAAATTGGTGTGTAGGTAAAAGAACATTGGACAATTAGAATGCGATATAAGAGTAGGCCGTAGTGCTACTGTCCGGGCAAAAATTCCCTCATTGGTCCGTCTTCATTAGCCCAGTTTGTAGGACGCTGAACCCAAAACCGCTCTCGTAACCATGGAAATAAAACTACACTTCGCTTTAATCGGAATGATTCAAGTATACACTGTAGTTTATTAAAAAAAAATCTAAACTACAAGCAAGTAAAATAAAAGGAGGGAACTTTTTATTCGTGTTTTTAAGAAACCTACGGTTATTGCGACAATATTTTTTAATTAACTTATCGTCCACACACCCATCCGTACATAAAAACTAAGTAATGCTGTTATCCTGTGACTATATACGCTAAATTAATCAAAATGTTGTGCTTAATCATTCATCATTTTATACACTGTTAAAGTTGAAATCGGTCAGTACGTTCACTTATAAACAAAAAAAGTTTACAAATAAAACTATAGGAGACAAATAGATCGAACCCGTCATTTTATATACATAGTTAGTTAAAGATATATTATGGGATATTAGATACAAATCTAACAGTTCACGCTATTATAGTTAAACACTAGATTATCCACCCCGCACCGAGTATTTAGCGATTGAATTTTCTGCCTAGCCTCGATCATCATTAATAAACTCTGTACGATAAACAACATCGTCTCGATTATCCATTTCGTGATTCAATCATAAATTAAAGTTGAGCAGCAAATCGAATCCAAATCCAGTACATATCACAGGCTAGCGTTGACACCGCGAGTTTGATTATGGACTGGATGAGTTAATTAATTTCTAATGATAGTTAATAATATAACATTTGAGTCCTAAAGAAAGATCTGCCTTGTGGTCTCGATTATCCATTTCGTGAGTAAATCATAAATAATAGTGGAGCAACAAATTGAATCGTAATCCAGCAAATATCGCAGGCTAGCGTTGACACCAAGAGTTGATTATGAACTAGATAATTTAATTAATATATAATATAACATTTCAGGCCTAAAGAAAGACCTGCCTTGCGCAGATTTAGCTCTTGCATATTGTATGGGGGGGGGGTGACCTAGTGGTCTGGGTGCCGTGCCTCGCTCGCTCTCTCTCTCTCTCTCTCTCTCTCTCTCTCCCTTTTGTATGTTTAACAAACCTAACAAATATATACATAGTTCAAATTGTTAGTCATTGAGTAGGTGTTAAAACTGTAACTATTGGATAATTTACATGACTAATGGTGGAGTTTGTGTATTTAATTAGCTAATTTATACACCTGTTAATTCATGACTACTGTAAAATGTCTACCTGCATAGATAAATATTAATTGAGTGTAATGATCATTTTTATGACTTATTGAAAAAAATGAGAGTCATTTCGGACTTACATGGTTTAACTTCATTTCAATAATTCGCTTGCGCATAGAGGTCTTTGGCAGTGGGAGGAAAACGGAGGACACGCAGAAAACCCACGAGGTTGGACAGGCGATCATACTCCTTGTCACGTACAACCATGGAATCTTAATCACGCCAGTTGACTCACTGACAGACCTTATGATACAGCGCGCACGTGCTAACCATTCGGCCACGCAACCTCCCGATTAGTAAAAGGCTTAGAGTCATATATCAGGGATATTGGCCAGGGTTCGCAATTATACCCTTACTTGTTCATCAAAATAGCAAATAACTTTACTATGTTAAGACACGGGTGGTATCAATAGTTTTGTTGGATTTTCTTAGCAAGTGAAGTAAATCATTAATTATTATCAGTTAAGTAATAAAATGGGGTTTATCGTCATATTTCTCTGCGCCAACTCTCACAATGAAGACGGCCATACGCCATAATACTTGATTTATAGGGCGGTTATAATCCAATATTTTGCTACTTTTAGGCACTGTTCAGTTTCTTCCACAAACATCTGACAAGGCGAAACCACAGAACGTCCGTTGTCTGTACCTCGGAAAGGTTCCTCGGATTTTCCAGCGTAGTTTCCCCGTTGTCAGTGGTACATTATCCCAATCGCCGCGGAAAAGTATTACATTAAAACTCAATTCATTTCTCTTATTATTTTTCGTTTTGATTAAAATTGGAGAAAAAAAATGTATCAGTTATCCCTTTCTTTAAGTTCGTAGATTTCGTAAATTTCCTTTCAAAGTGAGAGAAGTGGGCTTAAACGTCCACTCGACACAAACTGTGTCATTTTGGGACTAACATATGTTTTTTTTTTAAATTTTAACAATTTTCTTGTGTGTAGGGGTCTTTACAATAGGAGGAAATCGGAGAACCTAGAGAAAACCCACGAGGTTAAACAGGAGATCGTACTCCTTGTCACGCCCAACCGGGGATTCGAAACCGCGCCACTATTCGACCATCCAGTCAACCTCTTTTCAAAGTAACTAAATTTTATTTTTATCTCCATAAAATATAATCCAAAAAAGTAAATAAATGATTCGCGCAAAAAATCTAAAATTGGAAATCGGCAAATAGAAAATGAATATTATGATTAAAACATTTAATATCAGAGAGGTATTGTTTTTTTTTTTTTAAAAAAACCCTAAAAAACAACATTGAACATGGAATCTAATATAGGCTCTGACTCTTCTCCAATCGCTATTCAGATACAAATCACAATAAAATATTGTTTTAAAACGAACATGCAATTATTGTTACAGAAAATATGAACTCACCCATAGAAATAACAGTAACAACATGTATAACAAATTTCCCAGCCATCTTGTTCGTGTTGTTCACGTTTGACTTTCTCTGTCTCTAAATAAAGTAAAAACTAAGAAGAAAAAGAAACGTCCGGCTAATTTAAGTGTTTTAATCCCCGTCTGTGTGTTTAGAGTCGTAAATAGGTCTATTTTACGACAATCACGTTAACACCTGAACGCCACCAATCGCTGACAGTACTGACTACCCGACGACACTACTTGCACGTATTTCTATGACAACGCCCCATAACTCGAACGGCGACAAACTTAACGGCGTGAGAGCAGGACGTGATGTAGAGAAGTTCGAGGTCTGGGAGACGAACGCGAATGGAACAATCTGTCCTCGTCATTGGCTAAACTCTGTAAACAATTTTTGTGTATGTTTGTGGTATGAAAGTCGCACAGAAACATCCTAAACAAATATGTCCTTTGTCCACATAGGTTTTCGTGGTATCGATCGTCCTTCGGGTCGATAGTTTGTAACTTTTTAAATAAAGCCGAGTTTACTAAGATACAGTATCATAAAGCCAGTCAGAGGCGGACCCAGGAAATCCTTTGAGGGGGGCCGTGACGGTGCCCCGAGGAAATTTTTGGAAAAAATCGGGGTGTCAGTGGTGATTTGTGGCGCACATCTATTTTTTATACTGTTATTTAGTGGGGCCCGGGCCCCTAGGCCTCCCCCTGGATCCGCCTCTGAAGACAGTCTTCAGTCAACTGGCTTGGTTTCGTATCCCCAGTTGTACGTGACAAGGAGAAGGATCGCCTGTTTTTTTCTCCGGGGCCTCCGGTTTCCTCCCACTGCTTTAGACCCCTACGGGCACGTGAATTATTTAAATGAAATTAAATCGTTTGGCCTCATATCAAATGTTATATAGTTAAATCATTGATTAGAAACAGGCATTTATTGACATGGCGCTGGTTCGCTAGCCTGGAGGTCGGGTGTTCGATCCCTGCATTGGCCGAGAAAGTTCATCTCGATTTTCCGACGTGATTTCCCCTTGTCAGTGATGCAGAAGGAGGGCCTGACAAGGACAGCTGCCTAGTCGTTCGGATGGGACGAAAAACCGAGGTCCCGTGTACACATTGGAGTGCACGTAAAAGATCCCTTGGCAGTTGGAATTCGATATAAGAGTAGGCCGTAGCGCCGCTGCCCGGGCAAAATTCCCCTCATAGCACACTGTATGGCGTATGCCCGTCTTCAATTAGCTCTGGTTAAGTGCATAACAGTAGGACGTTAAACCCCATTTATTCATTTATTGACATGGCAGCAGACCCATAATAAACTTTGTAGAATTTCGGATTGAAATACGATCGATTGGCAGGTAGTGATTTAATTTAAACATGGATAATCGAGACTTTGTTTATCAACTTTAGCAACGTCAAGCAAGACTATACTCTGCTCTACAAACTACGATAACGCCGCTCAAAATGAAATAATTTGACTGAAATATTCAAGATATTTCCTTTTTATTGTCTTTTTAAAACTATTATAGCGAGAACTGTCATCTTTTTATTTAAATCTTACATAATACAGCTTTAAAAAAAAAATCCGGCATGGTTCCCCCTGGTCAGTGATGCAGGTCTAGTTGTTTGGATGGACATTGGTGTGCACGTAAAAGATCCCTCGGCAGTTGGAATTCGATATATTCGACATGGGACGAAAAACCGAGGTCCCGTGTATACATTGGCATGCTCGTAAAAAATCCCTTGGAATTTGATATAAGAGTAGGCCATAGTTCCACTGCCCGGGCAAAATTTCCCTCATATCACACTGTGGCGTATGCCCATTTTCATTAGCCCACTCGGAGAAGAACAGTAGGACGTTAAACCCCATTCATTTTATTTCTGTGTTGCAAAATTTTAGACTTCAACAATGCGTGTATCGTGCATCGACTGACTAACTTAGATATTATATATGACGTCACAATTGCAAGATGGCGGCTGTCGCGTTAACTTCAGGCAAGGTCGTTTAATACCTTAAACGAAAATTCCGCTATTTTTTGGGGTATTGGGTTGACTTTATTTGCTTTACTATTTTGTTCGAAATAAATATCAGATCAGACAAAAACGCTTCAAGATTGAGCTTTAATGTAGGTTGTAGATTCTTGATCTGGGAGAGGTGAATGCCTAACATATCGGATGTTATCCCGAATAACATCCACAAACAAACAAGGACATTCTGTAGAAATATCCGTTTAGTTTCTTTATATTATTACAGATCTAAAGGCATGTTTTCATTTAACCGTTCCATTTCAAATCAACCGGCATGGTCTACATTCGCCAGGGGAGCTGGCTGGATGGCTGAATGGTTGGCGCTCCCACGTTGTATCATAAAACCTGTCATTGAGTCAACTGACGTGGTTTCGATCCCGCGGTTGTACGTGACAAGGAGTACGATTGCCTATCTAACCTCGTTGGTTTTCTCTGGATCTTCCCACTGCTAAAGAACCCTACGCGCTAGCGAATTATTGATATAAAATTGAACCGTGTCATAGTCCCGAAATAACCGGTTTCCTCCCACTGCTTTAGATCTCTCTCTCTCTCTCACTCGCTCTCTCTCTCTCGCTCTCTCTCTCTCCCTTTCTCCGTTCACAAGAATATAGCCCCCCCCCCCCCCGCCCGTGATCTACATCTTACTGTCTTACTGTGTGTTGACAATTCTTTATTTGTCTCTAACAACCTCAGATAAAGCTTATCATATCTGTCCATGTGCGCTTCAGGTCAAAGGTCAAAGTTCATATGTCATAGGTCAAAGGTCATAATATGTGCCGTTTTTGTTTGGGCTATTCCGACTTTTGTACCCTACGCCCTGTTGGGAAACAGTTATTGGCATTTAATGTATGATGCTGTTTGTCAGTTAACTATCATTTTGGGTGGGGTTTTATTTTGCCAAATTTTAAACTGAAGCCGATTTTAAATAAAAGTAAAATGTTATTTGTAAATAAAACTAACTTGCGCCTAGATATTCGAGATTGAGGCAAACTCCAGAGTTACGTGCCGTTGTTGTGTACCGAATAGGAGAAATTACGTCTGGTTATTTAAGTCTACTCATACCCACATGATCTTCAACACTTTGAAAGATGTTTTTAACACTTATATAATCACATATTTTATAATAAACCTAAAATATCGAGATATTGTGATATATCGCGATATATCGTTAGCTTTTTATAATAAAACTAAAATATCGCGATGTAGTGATATATCGTCGTTTTTTGGGGAAATATCGCGATATTTGAATTAACCAATATCGTCCAGCCCTACCCTACGGTTACGTTATTCTTCGAAAAGATATTTTACAACACTATGTTTAGATTTAAATGGGTTTTTTTTTAAAAGAAACTTAATATTCGGGAATTAGGTTGAGGTTGATGCATTGAAACGCGCGGTTTCTATTTTAATGATTTTAACTTTGCTATAATTGTTGCCATTGAGTCAACTGGTGTGGTTTCGCATATCCCGTTGTACGTGACAAGGAGTAGGGTCGCCTGTCTAGCCTCGTGTGTTTTCTCCGGGTCCTCCGGGTTTCTCCCACTGCTAAAGACATCTACGCGCAAGCGAATTATAGAAATAAAATTAAACCGTATGTTAGTCCCGAAAGAACCTAGATTTTGTCGAGTGGTAGTTAAATTCCATTTCTCTCTCTCTCTCCTTTATATAGCTCCTCAAAAAGTGGCGACTCGTAACACCAAAATACTCAACAAAAATCACCCCATAATAACATCACCAAAAAAGCCACCCTTAAAAGAAATCACCAAAATGTCGATCATTTATTAATATTATTATTAATTTCCTCGATTTCTTTACCGGTTTTTTTTTTCGAGTGGATGTTAAACCCCATCTCCCTTTCTGTGCGTGCAAATGGAGACGTGAGAAATGAGGGTTGGGGAAAGGCGGGATATCAAAGAGGTAGCAGTGAGTGATATCTAAGAGGCCACAATAAGGGGACATGTCGGACGTAGGAGACATTCCGATCATTCGAGAAGCGACGGATGCCGGTCATTCGAGAAGTACAGGTAAGGGGACATGTCAATCATTCAAGAAGCGACGGGTAAGGGGATATGTTAGTAATTCGAGAAGCGACGGATGCCGGTTATTCGAGAAGTGAGGGTAGGGGGATATGTTAGTCATTCGAGAAGCGACGGATGCCTGTTATTCGAGAAGTGAGGGTAAGGGTATATGTCAGTTATTCAAGAAGCGACGGGTAAGGGGATATATTAGTAATTCGAGAAGCGACGGATGCCAGTTATTCGAGAAGTGGTTCTAAGGGGATATGTCAGTCATTCGAGAAGCGACGGATGTCGGTCATTCGAGAAGTGAGGGTAAGGGGATATGTCAGTTATTTGAGAAGCGACGGATGCCGGTTATTATTTCGTATTCAAACTGTCAAGGGTTCGTTTACATGCACATCGAGGTCAACACTTTGGGTATTGTGAAAAAAAATATAATACGTAAATTTCAGTTGTATGAATATGAATGATAAACGCGAATAATGATCAAAAAAAATGAAATGGGGTTTTTACGCCCTACCTCATTGGCGTATGGGGCTAATGAAAACGAGCATATGCTATGTTGTGTTCTGTGGTGGACATTTGGCCCGGACAGCGGCATTACGGCTTGCTCATATATTGAATTCCAACTGTCAAGGCCTCTTTTACGAACGACTACACAGCTGTCCTTGTCAGACTCTCCTTCCTGTACTACAGACCTATATTTCGTTTCGTTTTTTGATACTTTCGACAGCCTCTACTACATGGAGATGTGACCGGTTGCAGTGAAAGGTCGCGTTAGAGGTCATACGACAGGCTTTTGTAGTGGAAGGTCGCGTCAGAGGTCATACGAAAGGATTTTGGCCCTATGACGTCAGATATTTGAATAACCAATCAGCGTTGATGTTTCTATGGGTTTACCCTCAGTTGCGTGCATCTCACGCTAAAACCTCGCCGTAACAGACCGTTTCATTCGCTAACCCCTCAAATCATTCAGAACAATGGTTATATAACGAATCCTAAGATTCTAGTAAAGACAAATAAATCAGAATTTTGTACTATAAAAAACGAAGCGAAATAGGATCTGTATTTTAATCAGATTGTAATAATATTCGAAATACCAAATGTTGGTCAGTAATATTTTATTTTATTATAATTTATTGTCAGCAACATCTTTTAGTTCCGATGTACACGTTTAAAGTTCCTCACCATTTTCGCTTTAATTGAAAAGTCTCCATTCAATGCCCTGAAATTATAACAAATATAAGGATAACATTCACTAGGTTCGATTCGCCGCTTGAACGTGACTAGAAGTAGGTCTAAATTCGACAGGGGTGGGAGCTGGATGGCTGAATGGTTGGCATATGCGCGTTGTATCATGATGTCTGTCATTGATTCAACTGGCGTGGTTTCGATTTCCCGGTTGTACGTGACAAGGAGATACACTCCCTCACGGGTTCAAGTATCAGAAATCAAACCAGCTATGGTCAGAGAGGGATTTTCGGGTCATTGCTTCAGGATTATGCTGTGGTCTGGGCACGGTGGACCAGAGGCGGACCCAGGAAATCCTGTTAGGGGGTGCCCGTGGGGGTCCCCCGAGAAATTTTTTTGAAAAAATCGGGGTGTCAGTGGTGATTTGTGGCTCATATCTATTTTTTATACTGTTATTTAGGGGGGGGGCACCTAGGGCTCTCCCCTTGGATCCGCCTCTGCGGTGGACATTACCTCAGTTTACAAGCGCACCTGTAGTGTGGATTCGGTGGACCTTACCACAGTTTGCAGGCGGACCTGTACATCTAGTCTGGGTTCGGTGGACCTTACCACAGTTTGCAGGCGGACCTGTACATGTAGTATGGGTTCGGTGGACCTTATCAAAGTTTACAGGCGGACCTGTACATGTAGTCTGGGTTCGGTGGACCTTATCACAGTTTACAGGCGGACCTGTACATGTAGTCTGGGTTCGGTGGACCTTACCACAGTTTGCAGGCGTACCTGTACATGTAGTCTGGGTTCGGTGGACCTTACCACAGTTTGCAGGCGGACCTGTACATGTAGTATGGGTTCGGTGGACCTTATCTCAGTTTGCAGGCGGACTTGTACATGTAGTCTGGGTTCGGTGGACCTTACCACAGTTTACAGGCGGACCTGTACATGTAGTCTGGGTTCGGGGGACCTTACCACAGTTTGCAGGCGGACCTGTACATGTAGTCTGGGTTCCATGGACCTTACCACAGTTTGCAGGCGGACCTGAACATGTTAGACCTTACCTTAATCTGCACACTCCCTCAAATTCGGGATGATCAAAGGGTATTTCCTTTAGTCCATAGCCAGCACCATTGACACAAGTCAGTTTGCTATCACATCTACAAAATATTTCAATTCACATTGTTATTGATTACACAGAATTCCCGCCTATAACGCTCTGAAGGTCACGCCCTTCTGGTTGCCGAGTTCACATAGCATTCTCAGACTTAAGTTAAAGCCCCAATACCACTCTTGTTGTAACTGAATGATATGTTCCAATCTTTATTCTGGTCAACAATTTGTACTATTTTACAATATTTCAATTAAAAAATGATACAAATTTCATCTTAACACACCTAATTTAAAAACTTGGAAAAATGCAACTTGGATTTAAACATATTTTCGAACCCTCTGGACAAGTAAGATAGGTTGTAATGGATAATTTACACAACAGGTGGGACACTTAAACAAGGCAATTTTTTTTCTGGACCTGTCAAGCCACCAAGAGTGTTATTGTCCCTTTAAGAATGGAATCAAAATTGTTTGTCTTATTTTAACTTAAATATAGCAGTTTATTAAACGTTGGTTGTTTTGACGTGTGTAATACCTCAATAAGAAACTGTGTGCAAAGTTTTGTGTAAAAGATATTTCTTATAAACAGTTATTTAAAGTTAAATAAATTCTTAACTTAAGTCTGGGAATGCTTTGTGACCTCGGGGAAGTGATAAGGGAATAATTCCAGACAGGCTAATTAATTAACTATTAGTTTATCCTGCTGCTCGTCCCCTCAATTCCAATGACCAAGGGATTCTACGTACAAGAGAGAAAGAGAAAAATGGGGTTTAACGTCCACTCAACACAACTAGGTCATTTCGGGACTAACATATGGTTTTAATTTTATTTCAACAATTCGCTTGCTCGTAGGGGTCTTTAGCAGTGGGAGGAAACCGGAGTGCCCGGGGGAACCCCACGAGGTTGAGAAGGCGCCCCTATCTCCATGCCACATACGCTCACACCAGGGCTCTAAACCACAGCCGTAAGGCAGAGGTGGCCGGGCAGCTACAGGTCGAAGCCCGGCACTGTAGACCAATAGGCCATCCCCAAACCCCTCAATTCCAATGACCAAGGGATTTTACGTACAACCATTCAACCGACTACAGCTAGATATGTTCATGGTCAGGTTTTTCATCCCTCGTAGGGTTGGGGGGGGGGGGGGAGAGTTACGCGGTTTCGATCCCCGCGCTTTTACATGGCAAGGAGTCTGGTCGCCTGTCAAGCCTCGTGGATTTGTTATCAAAGTCCTCAGGTTTCCTTCCAGAGCTAACGGTTCCTAAGCGCAAGCGAATTATTGAAATGAAATTGAACGATAGGTTAGTCCTGAAATAACATAGTTTGTGTCGAGTGGACGTTTAACCGAATTTCTCTCTCTCTCTCGCCTTCGTTCTGCACTAATAGCTTGAGGAAGCTAGACTGACAAATACCGAAAAACTCTCTCGGCCAACACTTAAGCCAGGCTGACACTTACACGATCCCGTGGCACACATTGGCACGACTTGAGTCGGCTGGACACCGTCCAATTTACGCAAGCTCATCGTGCCAAGGCGGGAGTGCGCAAACTATGCGAAACCTATGCGAAAACTATGCGTAAACTCGTCGTGCGAGTTCGTGTCAATGTGGACACTAATGGGCATGACAAAATCGTGGCAAAAGTCGCGCAAGTGTCAGCCAGGGCCCTGTTTCACGAAATTTTAACTAAGATAAAATCCGATTTTAGTAATTCGATTGGATAGTATTAGATTGATTTTAGCGCTTAGCCAATCAGATTTAAGTATGTACTAAAATTTGGATTTTATCTTAAGTTAAAATTTCGTGAAACAGGCCCCTGGCTCGTAGTGCGACTCGCGTCATTTGAAACCGAACATAAAGAAACTCACGGTACTGTATTGTAACTGCATTTCTCCCTTCTTTTAAGGGCGCATTCATCACAGCAGCCACACGGACGACGTTTTAGTTCACAGCGTCTTTTGGTGGGTTTCGGACAGACGATGTCCGCTGGACACGGTTTACATCCTCCGATATCCTCTTCACCGTTAGTCTCGTGTACCAGATAAACACAGAAAAGCACGAGGCTTAAAACAAGTCCCTTCCCCAGCCTCATGTCGTTCGTGGTCTATCCTTAAATGAATTCTCAATCAATTCAATTATTCAAAATAGCGGGTCCCACCTGTTGTTTTTGACGACTGTCTGTCCTATAAAAATATATTTTTATCTTTTTAGTGACGTCAGATGGTATTGATCGATTCGTGAGTAGGAGGGATGGGTTGGTCCAGGGACAGTCCTACGAATATTAAAGTACATCAATATTACTTAGTAACGTTAATAATGAGAAATTGGGTAGATACATTTCAGCACCACCGGGATTAAATATTGTGGGCGTGCTGTTTGCTAAGGAGATGATGATGTGCTCGTAGTGTGCTAAGGAGGTGATGATGGCGGGTATGCAGTGTCATGCAGTGTGCTAAGGAGATAATGATGGCGGTCATGCAGTGTCATGCAGTGTGCTAAGGAGATAATGATGGCGGTCATGCAGTGTCATGCAGTGTGCTAAGGAGATAATGATGGCGGCCATGCAGTGTCATGCGGTGTGCTAAGGAGGTGATGATGGCGGGTATGCAGTGTCATGCAGTGTGCTAAGGAGATAATGATGGCGGCCATGCAGTGTCATGCAGTGTGCTAAGGAGATGATGATGGCGGCCATGCAGTGTCATGCAGTGTGCTAAGGAGATGATGATGGCGTAAAAGCGTCACGCAGCGTCCCAATGATCTAATAGTAAGTGCAGGAGGACTGAAATACACGCAAAACAAAAATATACAAGATAAACCTGCGGACAAGACCAATAAATAGACATTGCAAAAAATAAACAATTATCAAATCAAGTGAATGGATCCGGCGGTCAGTCGTAAGCGTCGACTGCGCTGTACAGTCCCGGGCATGTTGTGGTACAGGCTTCACTAAAATTATTTACAAAAAAGCATGCAGTGTGTGAAGGAGGTATTGATAGTGGTCATGCGTCATGCAGTGTGCTAAGGAGATATTGATGGCGTATATGCTAAGGGGCTGGCGAATGAAAGCGGTATGATTCATGCAATGTTCTAAGGAGGTAATGGCGGCTGGTTGTGGCTCATGCAATATCTTTATGTCCTGGTGAATTGTATATAATATTTTAATCGGTGTGAACGTGGAAGAATTTATGTTACAAATATTTCTATACATGTATATCAATTTAATGTTCGGACTGAATGAATGAATGAAATGGGGTTTAACGTCCTACGGTTATGCACTTAACCTGAGCTAATTGAAGACGGGTAAACGCCATGCAGTGTGCTATGAGGGAAATTTTGCCCGGGCATCGGCGCTACGGCCTACTCTTATATCGAATTCCAACTGCCAAGGGATCTTTTATTACGTGCACTCCAATGTGTACACGGGACCTCGGTTTTTCGTCCCATCCGAACGACTAGGCAGCTGTCTTTGTCAGGCCCTCGTTCTGCATCACTGACAAGGGGAAATCACGTCGGAAAATCGAGATGAACCTTCTCGGTCAATGCAGGGATCGAACACTCGACCTCCAGGCTAGCGAACCAGCGCCTTATCCACTTAGCCCCCATGATCCCCTTTAAATGTTCGGACAGTGTTATTTCAATAACAATAATATTGCGAGCTAGCCGTTCGATTCTGGAGTTTTACGTCCTCTTCTACTCCGTATGATATCGTAGACAAGACGGACGCAGCATAGTTTTTATATGAATCAGCCCTCAGGGGTTCAGCACTAGGGTATACTCAGGCCCGAAGCCAGAAACCAAAATTTAGCCGACATAGGGGGGCGAGGAAGATAAATTTCCGATGACAAAAAATCAATGAACAAAGGTCATCGCCGACTGCCGTAAGCAGGAGGAGGGGAGAGCACGAAAATTAGAATCTGAGAGAGTGGATTTAGGCCTCTATGACATGCAAGTGGCGAATGTGTCGGAAAATTAAGAGTTTCCAGCCGACATTAGCTATCTCTCGGCCGAATTTGAGAGGATATGTCGTACTAAAACTCTCTCCCGGCGACAATGCGAGATAGCTAGCCAGCGATTTTTTTTCCGACGCAGACAGAAATATTCCCCACTAGCCTCGGGTCTGGTCATACTAAACTCAAGCTGTCTGTCTACAATTAGCTCTGCTTGAGAACAGACACGAAACTAGTTGACCGACATTTTAAGTCTTAAATCTACGATTTTGGTCGAAAACATTAAGTATTTAATCTGCTTCCATTCAATCGACTTGAAAAGGTTTATTTAGTCTGTGTGCGTGTATGCAAGTTGTGAAACGGAGAAGAACCGCATTACAAAAGGAAAGCATTTGTTTCCATCCACCGGAGCCTGGTATGATGACGTCATATGTGGATTCTGGGTTAGAATAAGGGTTAGGCTTAGTCCAGGGTTAGGGTTAGGGTTAGCCATGTCTACATCTCGAGACTCTGACGAAATCTGCAGGCCACAACCCTTACCCTAACCCTTATTCTTACCCAGAATCCACATGTGACGTCATCACATCAGGCTCCGGTGGATGGAAACAAATGCTTACCATTACAAAACAATATACTAATTTTTAAATATGGCGGCCATTCAGGACAGGGGTTTTATTCTCAAAGTATGAAGTAGATAGATGTCTGTGTGCAGACTCCACTAGGGTGGGAATATGGGTAGTCATGAATAGTCTATGAAATCGGGGTTAACGTTCTACTGTTCTGCTCCCACTGGGCTAATGGTGTCGGGTAGTGAAATAGGGTTTAACGCCCCACTGTTTCACTCAAAGATGCATCCCCTACCTCTCCATAAATCACATACACGTAGTTATAATAGTTATGTAACAGAGAAAGAGAGAGAAATGGGGTTTAGCGTCATGTCAACACATGTAGGTCATTTCGGGACTAACATGTGGTATTTTTTTATTTCATTAATTCGCTTGTGCGTAGGGTCTTTAGCAGTGGGGAAAAAACCGGAGTACCCGGCCGAAACCCACGAGGTTAAGAAGGCGCCCCTATTTCCATGCCACATACGCTCACACCAGGGCTCGAAACCAGAGTTTGCTGGCCAGCTAGAGGTCGAAGCGCGGCACTCTAGACCACTAGGCTATCCCAACCCCCTAATGTAACAGACACCCTATTAGTTAGTGCAGGGGGACTGCGCCACATATGATTTACATAAAGGCCAAATATAACGACAAGACATCATACTCCGAAACAACAAACAAACAAATAAACAATTCAAAAAAGAGTGAATGGATTCGGGGGCTAGCCGTAAGCGTCCACTGCGCTGTACAGTCCCGGGTCTGAAGTAACACAACAGACTGGGGTTAATTTAAGTAACCATAACAAATTTAAAATACAGATGTGACGTCATCCTTTGATGTTGGCGTACCATTATGTCAAATAATGTACGGGCAACTTGCCAATAGTACATTATTTCAATATTACTACTGGCACGATGTTTTTCACTGTAAACGCACGTGCGGAGTCTGTATTTTAAGTAGTTTAATTGTCTCTGGCTTAGACATTGCGTAATATATTGTAAAAACACTCGGACCTGACGGTCCTCTTGTTGTTACAATATATTACTTAATGTCTCGCCCTCGACCATTAAACCACACATCTAAGGTGTGATATATCGACATTGGTACCATAAATCATGTGATATATTATACAGTATCTACATGTATCGATCAGAATCGATTTATCTGTCAATAAATTCACTCCATAAGTCTAACCTATAATTTATTACGGTCCATAATAGAAATAGTTTAAAACATGGTTTAGCTTTCCACGCAACCGGGGCCCACGGTGGCTAAGTGGGTAAGGCGCTGGCTCGTTAGCTTGGAGGTTGTGTGTTTGATCCCTAAAATTTTCATTGGGATTTTCCCACGTGTCTAGTCCTTAGGATGGGACAAAAAACGGTGGTCCCGTGTATACATCGGCATGCACGTAAAAAATCCCTTGGCATTCGATATAAGAAAAAAATGGGGTTTAACGTCATTAACACAAACTAGGTATCTCGACACAAACTAGGTAATTTCGGAACTAACATAATATGGTTTAATTTTATTTCAATAATTCACTTGCGCGTAGTAGTCTTTAGCAGTGGGAGGAAACCAGAGGACCCGGGGAAAACCCACGAGGCTGGACAGGTGAACCTACTCCTTGTCACGTACAACTGATGATTCGAAACCCCGTCAGTTGACTCAATGACAGGCTTTATGATACAGCGCGCACGTGCTAACCATTCTGCCATCTGAATTCGATAAAGGAGTAGGACATATGCTATGTTCACACCTAATGCGCTTTCAAACCGCTTTCCGTAAAACGCCCTACGGAAGGCGCTTTCGTTACCACGGGTGGCGTCACACTACGAATTAAACCGCTTTCGATTCGCATTAAAACACGTCACACTCAATGCGCATTAACAGCGTGCGACATCTATATCAATTGAACTATCAGATGAGGTAATTGTGATGCCCGTCAGTTATATGAAATGCGGTTTCGCTAAAGCGGCTTAGTTTTGGTTTAATGCGCATTGAGTGTGACGGGTTTTAGCGACTTAAGGCTTTCGATGCGCATTAAAAGGCTAGTGTGAACACAGCACTGGTGCACACTGTATGGCGTATACCCGTCTTCATTACCCCAATCGGAGCAGAACAGTCGGACGTTAAACACCATTTTGTTTCATTTTTCTCACAACGCGGTTTAAACACAGAGATCTTGAACAGACGGATAAATCGATATTCAATGGGGGTCAATGGTCACTATATCTCGGTCAAACTTAAAGGGTGTGTGGCTATATTCTTTAAAGGGACAATAACACTCTGGTTGGCTAAACAGGTCCAGAAATTTTTTTTTAGCCTTATTGTGTAAATTATCCATTACATTCTATTTTACTTGTCCAGAGGATTCGAAAATATGTTTAAATCCAAGTTACAATTGAAAGTGTTTATCTAAGGCCTTTCAAACCATGTAGTTGAATTTTCCAATTTTTTTAATTCGGTGTGTAAAGATGAAATTTGTATCATCAATTAATTGGAATATTGTAAAATAGTACAATTTGTTGACCAGAATAATGATTGGGGCATATTATTCATTTACAACAAGAGTGGTATTGGGGCTTTAAAATACTGAAATGGACAAAAATGGTACACATTATTAATTCAATTCAATTTCTTTTTAATTGGTGTAATACATCCACTGAATGAATGAGTGAAATGGGGTTAAACGTCCTACGCTTAAGCACCGTACCCGGGCATATGCCATACAGTGTGCTATGGGGGGAAATTTTACCCGGGCAGCGGCACTTCGGCCAACTCTTATAACGAATTCCAACTACCAAGGGATCTTTTACGTGCACTCCAATGTGTACACGGGTCCTCGGTTTTTCGTCCCATCAGAACGACTAGGCAGCTGTCCTTGTCAGCCCCTCCTTCTGCATCACTGACAATGGGAAATCACGCCGGAAAATCGAGATGAACTTTCTCGGCCATTGTAGGCTAGCGAACCAGTGCCTTATCCACTTAGCCACCGTGATCTCCATAATACATCAACAGTTTGAATTGAATGACAGTCGTTTACGCCTACTTAGTCCATTCTACACATCTTTAAAAATTATGTTGTCGTTTCTGAATCAGCCTTCACTAATTACTTTCACATCGTCGTGTAGGATTTTCTGTTCAAACCATAGAATACACGACTAGTTCATTGTATTAATAATTTATAATTTACACAAAAACAAATATGGATAAGACAAGGTGTCATACTAAGAAATCACAAACGAACGATTCAAATAAGGATCCCATACTTTTACAACACTAAGAGAGTGAGAAAGAGAAATGGGGTTTAACGTCCACTCAACACAACTAGGTTATTTCGGGTCTAACATATGGTTTAATTTTATTTTAATAATTCGCTAGGGCTTCTAGGAGCCTTTAGCAGTGGGAGGAAACCGGAGTGTCCGGAACAACAATAAGAACACCAATATTGATTGAAATGAGCCAATATTAAATTGAATATTTGTGTTTTGAATTTCGGATATGGATAAATTTGAGTGAGAGGTTTATCTCCTTTAAAGGTATATTATGTTAGGTTTCGATAACGAAAAAGAATACATTCTTAAATTTAAAGGGTGAACCCCGATAATTTTTGGGAGAATAAAACTGGTTAGTCTGAGAAACTTGTGGAACTCTTGTTGCGAAAACACCACAGACCCCAAACACTTTGTTAAAATTCGAAAATCTTGTGGAATGTGGTACCACAGAGGCATACAGATAGTCTGAGAAGAAATTTTGTAAAAAAAATTGTGGAACTCTTGTGGTGAAAAACGCCCAAAACCCAAAACACTATATCAAAAAAAATCTTGTGGAATGTGGTACCACAGAGGCATACAGATAGTCTGAGAAGAAATTTTTTATAGTCCAATATCTTGTGGAACTCTTGTGGTAAACAACACCAGAGACCGAAAACAATTTATTAAAATTATTCTAAGCCCAATAGCTTGTGGAACTGTTGCGTTGAAAAGTTCTACACAAACGCCTCCAAACCTTGCCATAAATGTGATAAACTAATATTATAAGAATCTGTACCCAATTTAACGTTTTACTGTTCTTTATTAATCCAGGTAATTTCACGGTAAGTGCTATTTTTAAAAAATAAAAAAAAATTCTCTCAATTTTTTTCTCCGCTTCTGTTGCATTTTTAGGGTGACTTTTTGGTCAAGAATTGGAGAAAGGGGATCAAATTTGCAATTTCAGAGCAGTTGTGGGTAATACTGATGATATTATAGCGGAGGGATAGGGGTGTAAAGTGTCTTTCTACAGAGCAATTATTGTGTCGGAAGTGAGATTTTTATCCCAGTCAACCGCAAATCCCCGTAGCAAAAAATCTAAACGGTCAACCCCATACAAATGTATGATGAGCAGATTGCCACACGTGATCCCCATTGTGCCTATAAAAATTGGAACCAACGGAATGTTGAGCAAAAAGCTACAGCCTGTGATGTTACAGCCATTCAAAGGACCTTAGTCCATAACTTAAAATACTCCAAAACCGTCGACATCGAAAACACGAATTATTGGTCAATTGAAACCAAGATTGATGATGTAAACTTACGGGGAAAAGGTGAGCTTCCGATATCCGATATTAAAGATAAAATAATTTTTTTAACATTGGTGTACCATAACGCGCTTTAGCCCCAGTATCATTGAGAGACTCGGGGGATGAGGCTAGACACATTGCATCAAGTCAAGCGGAGTTATGTAGACTGGAATAACTAGACGCTCGACTTTTGCACATGATTGACATTGCTGGCTTATTTCGCCAAATATAACTGATTTGAAATTGGAGCAAAAACGGAAACCATTGAATATAAATCAGTTTATATACATTCATGTTACAGTATTATATGCGCTGCGAACCACTTTTGTGAATATCTAGGTCCCAAATGTTAGCGATTTAGCTCCTTTAACATTGAAGTCAATGGGCAAATACTTACTAGTCCGAGACCATATGGCAAGGGCATTAACTCAACTGAAGAAATGGGATACAGACCACTATAGATTTTCCCCCATTTAACAGCGCTGCTAATTCTCATCACAGCTTTAATTTACTTTGATTCTAAACTCAAGACCACTATCTACTTTTCCACCGACAATAGTGTAAATTCTCCTCACGACTGTGACGTAACAGTCAGGGTTTGGATGATCTAACGAGTGTATTTAGATCGTAAGGATTGTCATGGTTCAAGGTCCAGTCCCTACCAGTAGCGGAATAATATTGAGGCTTATGAGGCTGCAGCCTCAGGCCCAAAGATTTTGTAAACAAATTTTTTTTTAAACTTGTCCGATACAATTTAAAACGCATGGACAATGATTGTTAAGGGTGTGGGGTTTAGGCCCAACGTGAATCACGTAGGCCGTGATCTGAAATTTTTTAGGCCCGCGACATTTTAAATAGGCACTCCAGCAACTGCTGCTCCGGCCCTGGTGGAGCTTAATCCGCTACTGGTCCCTACAATTAGCATCTTCCTGAAGCAACGGCGGCGAGTTTAACAACATCTAACCCTTGCTCCAACACTGGGCAATTCTTGAACTTTTACGCTTGCTATATTGACAAGTGACTAATTAGCATTGTCCAATCAGAGGTCGTGACACATAAAACAACCTGTCGCCGAGATCAAACTGGCACGCAATAAGACCACTCACCACACAATAAAAGAAATAAACTCAGCATGCAATAAGGAATTCGTAGATCATGTGCTCTGTGTAAGCTAATCCCAGCCTTCGATAAATAAAATGAATTCAAAGTAGTCTATTTTTAGTAACCTATTTAACGAAGGAATCTGATTGGATCACGGTTGGGGCCTATACCCAATCAAATTTAGTGCCGAAAAATTTAGAAGAGTGTTGAGTGAAGGGCTTGATAAGCTGTATGTAGTTAAGGACCAATGACCCAAAATGACAAAGAGATGTTAATGTGGGCGTATATGACTAGAACGACCCTTTGAATTTCAGCAAACTCTTGTCAAGTTTCCGAGACTCCCCTACTGTCCATAAGAAATGGGGGATCACGGTGGCTAAGTGGATAAGGCGCTGGTTCGCTAGCCTGGAGGTCGAGTGTTCCATCCCTGCATTGGCCGAGAAAGTTCACCTCGATTTTCCAACGTGATTTCTGTCAGTGATACCGAAGGAGGGCCTGACAAGGACAGCTGCCTAGTCGTTCGGATGGGACGAAAAACCGGGGCCCCGTGTACACATTGGAGTGCACGTAAAAGATCCCTTGGCAGGTGGAATTCGATATAAGAGTAGGCCGTAGCGCCGCTGCCCAGGCAAAATTTCCCTCATAGCACACTGTATGGCGTATGCCCGTCTTCAATTATCTCAGGTTAAGTGCATAACAGTAGGACGTTAAACCCCGTTTCAATCATTCATTCCATAAGAAATGAAATAGTAATTTACATCGTGTTGGTCTTCTTCAACTGGGCTAGTCAAAGGAAATGGCGTTTAACGTCCTACAGCTCTGCTCTGGGGTAGTAAACCGGGAATAATATGCCAAAAAGCGAACTATGTAGGAAATTTGGCCAGGACAATGGCGTTACGGCCTACTCTTAATCCAAATGTCATAGGTCGTTTACGTGTACATGTTTCTATGCCAATATGTAACGGGACGTCAGGTTTTGTCGCTCCCGAACGTTTTGTCCCTTGCCAGACCCTCCATACTGCACCACATTGAAAAATCTTGATGACCTTCCCCCAGCCAACATCGGAACCACAAGAGACCATCTAGAAATGGGGTTTAATGTCCACTCAACACAACTAGGTCATTTCGGGACTAACATTGTTTAATTTCATTTCAATTATTCGCTTGCGCATTGGGGTCTTAAGCAGTGGGATGAATCCGGAGTGCCCAGAGGAAACCCATGAGGTTGAGAAGGCGTCCTTATCTCCATGTCACATACACTCACACCACGGCTCTAAACAACAGCCGCAAGCCAGAGGTGGCCAGCCAGCTAGAGGTCGAAGCACAGTACTCTATACCACTAGGCCACCCCGACACACACACCCCGGAACCATAAGAAGGGGTGTAGACAACGTTATTTACAAACCTACATTTTATTAAATTATGCACATACTATCGATGTTAACGTTATGGAGGTCAGACACATTGCACATAGGTAGAAGAAAATTGAATGAAATGGGGTTTAACGTTCTTACAGCTCTGAACTGGGCTAATGAAGACGGGCATATGCCATACAGTGTGTTATGAGGGAAATTTTGCCCGGACAGCGGCACTGCGGCCTACTCTCATTTTGAATTGCAACTGTAAAGGGATCTTTTACGTGCACGCAAATGTGTACACAGGAACTCATTTTTCTATCCCATCCGAACGACTAGACAGCTGTACCTATTAGGCCCTTTGTCCTGTATCACGTACAAGGGGAAACCCACCGGAAAGTCTGGAAGTTGTAGACGGCTTTCACATACCCACGGTATGGTTGTAACATCACGTGGGGGTCAGAGAGAGAGAAATGGGGTTTAACGTCCACTCAACACAACAAGATCATTTCGGGACTAACATATGGTTTAATTTTATTTCAATAATTCGCTTGCGCGTAGGGGTCTTTATCAGTGGGAGGGAACCAGAGTGCCCGGATGAAACCCACGAGGTTGAGAAGACGCCCCTATCTCCATGCCACATACGCTCACACCAGGGCTCGAAACCACAACCGCAAGCCAGAGGTAGCCGGCCAGCTAAAGGTCGAATCGCAGCACTTTACACCACTAGGCCATCCCAACCCCCCACGTGGGGGTCAGACATCATGTACGACGGTATGGTCATCAGACATGTTGCACAACAGTCTGGTTGTAGCACCACCAGGGGAATGTTCCTGAAGCAACGGTATACTAGTTTTATATCGATAATAGTTACAAAAATCTAGTATACCGTTGCTTCAGGAACATTCCCCTGCGCAGGGGCGCCGGAACGGCACGAGGGCCAGAATACTAAAAGATAAGGAGGGCATTGGTTTCTCTAAAAAAAACTTTGAAATTGGTCAATTCCGAGAACGCTGTTTAGAGCGCCTCTAGAATTCCAAATTCCAACATAAAACACATGATAATGAGAGCAATTACATATCTATCATTTAAAAATGAATAGACCAGTAAAAAAGGTTGAAAACTTTTATCATTAGGGCGTGGGTATACATGTATACCCCAGAAAAGGGCAGGCTACCATTTGTATACCCTGGTACCCGGGTTCCGGCGCCCCCTGCCCCTGGGTAAAATAAATAACAGGGTAGCAGTGAGTAATTCTGAAATCATTTATTCCTATCATCATTTAACTCATCTCTCATTCCTTAATAACAATACAATAATAATTTTAATATATAATCTAATATACGAACCTATACAATAATCATTTTAATACACCAATCCCCCATTTGGAAAACTTAAGCTTCGTCTACACTACACTTGAAAAAGCCGGCTTTTTCAAGTGTAGCGTCTACACTGACTGAAGTTTTGTAACGGTAAAAGACGATGAACACCGACCTTCGTTATTTGTGCCAATGTTATGAATGTACGGAAGTTCGGGAAGAATGACATCCGGGTACCCGATAAATCCCGTATTTTACCGTCTACACACATAAAATTGCCGTTTTTTTTTAAAAAGCCGGCTTTTTGATTTGAAAAATCCCTCAATTATTGCCGGATTTTAAAAAGCCGGCTTTTTCGATTGAGAAATTGAAAAAGCCGGCTTTTAGGAAAAAACCGGGATTTAAAAGGCTAGTGTAGACGGTGAATGCTGCTAGTGTAGACGTAGCTAATGTGCATTGTGAGAGAGAGCTGAGAGAACTTACAGGGAGCAGCCATTGCTTTGCATGGGATTTCTCTGACCAGATTTCAAGAAACGCCGATTTTTATGTTAATTTTAGTGCATCAACCATCTGTGTCTCTGTCACATCATATAAAATATAACCCATCACTAAAATTAACATAAAATCGGCATTTTTCGAAAGCAATGGTCGCTCCCTGTAAGTTCTCTCAGCTCTCTCCCACAATGCACATTGTTTTCCAAATGGGGGACTCATGTATATAGGGACATATACAATAATCATTTTAATATAATATAATATACGGACCAATACATGTATAATCATTTAATATATTATAATATTATACATTTGAGCTACAGGCACGACATTATCAAACTTTTCTTTTTCTTAACAAGTAGGATCGTACTATGGCCTGAAACCATGTGTGACGTCAAGTCAACCCGGCCATCTTGGAATTGATGCGCCATATTAAAAATCTAAATTTGTTAAATGACGCATATGCATACATAGTTACATGTTGATCTGACTTGAATTGGCGTATTCTTTAAGGAAGGGTGTTGAAGGGCTCCACCTTCCCCTGTCTTAAAATAACATCAATGCTCAAATTAAGGATCAAAACGGCAGGGCAGAGATGACCAGCCAGCAAATGCTCGAAGCGTGACACTCTTAGATCAAGACAACCTGGGGTGCTAGAAGCATTCGGCGAAACCTCGACAGATTCCGGTGCCCTACATCTAGACTCGGCTGTATGATGAAGTCCGCCATTTTTGAACTATTTTAAAGGACCCGGATAAACAATGGCTGCCCCCATGGCCATGGAGATTATATCAACAAACTAAAAAATGACTGCCCCCATAGAGATTATATCTAGAAAAGACGCCATTTTGGGACGTTTTTGTGAAAGCGGCATGTTTTCCTGTTGAAGTAAATCGGTAGTTGACTAGCCGCATCGCAAATGTATGGTCGTAGGTACATATCAATTACTACCATACATCCGAGTCTAGATGTAGGTTACGGAGAGTACCGGAATCTGTCGAGGTTTGCCGAATGGTGCTAGAAGGTGACCAGCCAGACAAGAGTTCCAAGCGTGACAGTCTCGACCACTACACCACCCGGCCCCGAGTTCACAAAGCATTCTCAGACTTAAGTTGAGAATTTACTCAAACTTGTTCACCTTATTTTAAGGAAAATATAGATATTTATGAATCTTTTGTTGTTTTAATATATCAAATACTTCAATAAGAAGCTATGTGCAAAGTTTTGTATTTCTGGATAAAATATATTTCTCATAAACAGTGATTGAAAGTTGAGCAAATTCTCAACTTAGGTCTGAGAATGCTTTGTGAACTTGGGGCCTGAACTCGAAAGCTATAACTCAGACAACCCTTGTTGCTAGGAGGTTCAGTGGTCTTGTGGGTGTGCTCCAAATGGGTAACGTGTAAACCTGAAGTATCCGTTTTAGCAATCACTGACTGTCGTCATTTCATAAAACCTGACACTAAAGGGTTAAGAAATGGGATAACCATTGGCCTGACAATAATATATACAAATATAATAATTTATAAACAAACATATCTCGTATTCCTTAAACTATAGCAAACAAATAGAACAAAACATATAAATACGGCTTGTAAAATATTTCTACGTTTGGAGAAGTTTCTTCTAAATACAGCTTCTACAGTCCTAGAGTGAAAAATATTTCCTGGTTTTACCAAAATCACAGGAATCTGACCTTCTCTCCGTATATATATATATATATACATACACCGTGTCGAACCAGAAGGTCAGATTCCTGTGTCTAAATACAGCTTGTACAGTCGAAGAGTGTAAAATATTGGAGATGTTTCTCTTAGTTTTGTTTGATAAGACATTAATTACTACTAAAGTTCTTAATCATTATAAGACATATAGAAATAGATTTCACAAATTAAAAACACTTATAATATACTACTTCTGAATTTATAAACATGCTACGTTTCGATACACATACAGATATCGTTTCGTACATATATTTGCTTGATAACGATATCTGTATGTGTATCGAAACGTAGCATGTTAATAAATTCAGAAGTAGTATATCCATATAAGTGTTTTTTTAATTTACTAAAGTTCTATGCTTCTGGCTGACAAGGTGCTGACAAGGTGTGAGGAATTTCTACAAACAGGACTACTGGAGACTGATGGACACTAATGTAGATAACATATTGTGAGGCTTTCGAGGGCAATCAGTGGGTTAAAGTCCCAATACCACTCTTGTTGTAACTGAATAATATGTCCCAATCACTATTCTGGTCAACAAATTGTGAAATCTTGTTAAAACATCTCAGTGAAATAAACCATTCCATAAAAGTGTGTTATTTGATCATGTTCCATTCAAAGGAATGAATGAAATGGGGTTTAACGTCCTACTGTTAAGCACCTAACCTGGGCTAATTGAAGACGGGTCCATCCATTCAAAGGAAACAGATATACAAATTGATCCAGAGCAAAATATACTCAGATGAAAAATCTTGATACTTAAAATATTTGAGTTGAAGTTGGTTTAAACGAGATCCTTCCATTATTACTTTCCGACGTGATTTCCCCTTGTCAGTGATGCAGAAGGAGGGTCTGACAAGGACAGCTGCCTAGTCGTTCGGATGGGACGAAAAACCGAGGTCCCATGTACACATTGGAGTGCACGTAAAAGATCCCTTGGCAGTTGGAATTCGATATAAGAGTAGGCCGTAGCGCCGCTGCCCGGGCAAAATTTCCCTCATAGCACACTGTATGGCGTATGCCCGTCTTCAATTAGCTCAGGTTAAGTGCATAACAGTAGGACGTTAAACCCAATTTCATTCATTCATTCCATTATTCCCCTCCCAATATTTTATACACAATTACCAATAAATTATAAATAACATCAAATAATTATTATAATAACAATAATAGCTTAAATCAAATGCAAATTCCAATATATCACCTTGAATATGATTATTATGCGATGGATTAACGGGGCGAATTAATTATATACAATTTACTGAAGGGCAGACTGATGCCATGTTAATCCTCATGATGTACCTAAAACCTAGTCTAGTTGCGTAGCCACGTATAGTTTCACGGACTCTTTTGACCATAACAGTGGATCCCAAAATGATGAAATATTTTCAATTTAACAGATCAGAGACATAAAATCCATTTTTTGATCAATACTGCTTTTAAAGTGGAAATTTCAAACTTTTTAAGTTATATGTTTAAAATGTATTAAAAATAAAACCTTAAAATAGATGGTATCTATAAACAGTCCTCCACTATTGCCAGTTGAGAAATTGACAAAAATATACTTTTCAACGTTCGGAGATACATGTAGCTAAATACATGTTGTCAATACGAAAACAAGGGAGGTTATTATTTCCCTTGTCAATGATTTTAAAGGGTGGGAAATAATGCCCATGATCGTATAACAGTGAATTGATAACCTATTGAGCAAAAGACATAGAAATGATTATGTTTTGACTTTCTTAGAAAATTTGAAATTTTCGCTTTAAAGATTCAACTTTTATAATATTTTACTCTGCAAGCAATTCGAAAACCCTTCAAGTCTTTCTGACTATTCTCTTGAAATCAGCGTAAGATACTAAGCGAACTTGAGCATGAATCCTGGAGATGCTAGCCTATACAAAAGGTTGATTTATCATTGTTATCAATCAATCATACAACATTCT
Source organism: Patella pellucida (assembly GCA_917208275.1). Classification (NCBI taxonomy): domain Eukaryota; kingdom Metazoa; phylum Mollusca; class Gastropoda; family Patellidae; genus Patella; species Patella pellucida. Next base: position 74,020,701 of record OU795041.1, on the reverse strand, counting down.
GGTAATTATTGCACAGCTAAATTCAGTAGAACATTCTATATACATATATATATTTACAAAAACATTATTAATTACAATATTTGCCCAAATCCCTAAAGGAAGGGTCTGAATGCTTAAACTATTTTAAATATTGTAGGCCTGACTCTATATTATACATAATATTCGATTTCAATGACCACGGTAACCGTGACAACTAAAGTCTACGACAGTCCACACTTTCATATATATATATATATATACAAAGATCAATAATACTATAACATACACACAGAGCATCACACATACAATAATCGTGTTAATATCCAGACTCAGAATTGTGTTAACACTGAGGCCCAGAATTGTGTTAACACTCAGACACATAATTGTGTTAACAACACCCGTTGACAGAATTGTGTTAACACTCCGGCCCAGAATCGTGTTAACATCCAGGCCCAGAATCGTGTTAGCACCCAGGCCCAGAATTGTGTTAACACTCTGGCCCAGAATCGTGTTAATACCAAGGCCCAGAATTGTGTTAACACTCAGGGCCAAGAATCGTGATAATACCAAGGCTCAGAATTGTGTTAACACTCAGGCCCAGAATCGTGTTAATACCAAGGCCAAGAATTGTGTTAAAACTACTTGGGGTCAGCATTGTGTTCACCCAGGCCCAGAAGCATGTTAACACCTAGACTCATAGTCAGATTCATGTTAGCAACAACTCGACCCAGAATTGTGTTAACACCCACGCCCAGAATCGTGTTAACAACACCCAGACCCAGAATTGTGTTAACTCCAAGGCCCAGAATTAAACTCAATAATATAATATACACACAAAGCATCAAACATGCAATATATTAACATAACCATATTTATATTTCATATACAGCCACTTAGATTTGTTATCTCCGGTTTCTCTCGTGTCATAAATGCTAGATAAGAGCGATTGATCGGGCGAATGTTTCATAGTTCGGCGTACAAAATCATCATCGCTCTGAAGGGGCACACGGGCGTATTTTTCAAGCGATTATAAATATCGGCGCGAACGGGCGAAAAAATACGCTCGTCTGTCCCCCACCTAAGATACTACAGAATCGTACTTACATGTACAAGTGAATCATTGTAATGAAATTGAACCACAAATCAAAATATCAAAGAATATAACAATACTAGGTTTTTATGTTTAAACCACAATTATATTATATATACTGGGATAATTCTAATAATTGTTAGATTCTTTTAACAAACACAAATAAATCTTACAAATTCAAGAAATCACAAATAGGTGAAAAAATTACTGACTAACGGACATGTAAGAGTCCTGATGTAAAATGATTTACGATGTTAGGCCTGGAAATATAGGCTTTGATTGGTCGTAGGTTACCTGTTGAAATGTCAGACACCATTGAACCTTTGTGCCAGGCATGAAGACAGGTACTACCAAGCCTGGAAATAAGGCACCTATCACTGACAATGTCAGACACAGATCTAGGCTTTGTCAGGCACAAAACTTCTGGTGTCTGTCATTTTGTACGGCACTGATTTGTCTTTTTTGCTGATATTATTAATACATGTCCGGTACTAAGTTGAAAATGTCAGGTACTATTTCATTAGTGCCTGCCATTTTGTCAGGTACATCTAAATCTGTTATTTCCAGGCCTGGGTACTACAAGAAGGAGTGTGTCTGACATTGTCTGCGACAGGTACATTATTTCTAGGACTGGGCCTAGTTACTATGACAACTTCTCGTTTTAATAATTATAAATATCAATAAAATGGGGCTAGGCAAAACACCAGGTTACTACCAGAAAGAATGAGTCTGGCAATGTCTGTACGTGACAGGTGCCTTATTTCTAGGACTGGGCCTAGTTACTATGACAACTTCTCGTTTTAATAATTATAAATATCAATAAAATGGGGCTAGGCAAAACACCAGGTTACTACCAGAAAGAATGAGTCTGGCAATGTCTGTACGTGACAGGTGCCTTATTTCTAGGACTGGGCCTAGTTACTATGACAACTTCTCGTTTTAATAATTATAAATATCAATAAAATGGGGCTAGGCAAAACACCAGGTTACTACCAGAAAAAATGAGTCTGGCAATGTCTGTGACAGGTGCCTTACTTCCAGGCCTGGGCCTAGTTACTATGACAACTTCTCGTTTTTAGCGCCAAAAAGGGAATAAATAATGTTACAACATATGAGGAGAGTTTGCCGTGTGTTTACGCGATCAACAACCAGAAGAGAAATAAGATGGCGACCCAGAGAAAGATTCGAGATAAAAATTGTTCCTCTGTGTGTTGAGGTGAGCCAGCTTGAGCTGAAATAGAAATAAATAAAATATTTAAATTTTAAATTCACTTTACGGTAGATACATGTAGTTGTTAATTTAAAGATACATTATGTAAGATTTAGATAAAGGGCTAGCCATTCTTGCTCTAATAGTTATATTAAAGATACATTATGTAAAATTTAGATAAAGGGGAGACACAGAGAGAGAGAGAGAGAAATGGGGTTTAACGTCCACTCAACACAACTAGGTCATTTCGGGACTAATATATGGTTCAATTTCAACAATTCGCTTGCGCGTAGGGGTCTTTAGCAGTGGGAGGAAACCGGAGTGCCCGGAGGAAACCCACAAGGTTGAGAAGGCGACCCCTATTTCCATGCCACATACGCTCACACCAGGGCTCGAAACCACAGCCGCAAGCCAGAGGTGACCGGCCAGCTAGAGGTCGAAGCGCGGCACTCTAGACCACTAGGCCATCCCAACCCCCCTTAGATAAAGGGCTAGCCATTCTTGCTATAATTGTTCAAAAATAGATAAAGTCTTGCACCTCCATTATCATTTTTTTAGCTTAAATCAAAATATGGCTGAACCAGAAAACATTTCAGGCCTAAAGAAAGACCTGCAATAGGCAGATTTAGTTCTTGCATAACCAGATTCACTTATATATACATTGTGTAAGAGCTAATCTGCCTATTGCAGGTCTTTATTTAAGCCTGAAATGTTATCTAAATTATTAATTAGACATTAATTAACTTATCCAGGCCATAATCAACTCTCGATGTCATTGCTAGCCTGCAATATTTACTGGATTAGGATCCCATTTGCTGCTCAACTTTAGTAATGAAGATAGAGGCTAAATTCTTAGTTCAAAGTGGATCAATTTGACCAAAGTTTTCAGCACATTACCTTTACATTATCTAGTTTGTAACTATTATAGTGAGAACTGCCAACTCGTTATCTAATCTCCTATAATGTATCTTTATCGGTATTTAGTCGTTTACTTAAATTACAATCTTGGAATTAATAAACATGTCATAAATGGTAATAATAATCGCGTCATTTTACAAGGGTAGCAAATTAGGCCTGAGGCCTGTTTTCAATTTGGCCCTTGGTACAGATCGTGCGAATGATTTCGATCATTACTGCAGGAAGAAACCGAAGAACTCGGGGGAAACCTGCCTGATCCGACGGGAGACCGAATATCCCAACGATAAAGTTCTTGCCCTGAACCCTCGATGCATTGGTGAGAAGCCGCCTCTCTATCAGCTGGGTTATAGCACCAAACATATGCTGACCTCCATGAGACAAACATATAGCAATTGTGACGTATATAAAAAAACAAATAATACAATCTTTATGCATTTTGGTCTAATGAAGCCGGACATACGCCAGACAGTGCTCTATGAGGGAAATCGCAGCAGTGAGTTCTGCGAATTCCAACTGTCATGGTTCTTTTATGTGCAAACTAATGTGTACACACTACCCTAGTTTTAATCCCATCCAATCGACTACACTTTTCCCTAGGGCCAGGTAGGTCTTCCTTTGTGCACCATGTCAGAAAATTCTGATGAACTTTCTCGGCCAATGCAGGGATCGAACACACGACCTCCAGGTTAGCGAACCAACGACCTACTCCTGTGTCACTGTGACTCCCCTTTATGCATATAGGGATCATGGTGGCTAAGTGGGTAAGGCGCTGTTTCGCTAGCCTGTGGGTCGAGTGTTCGATCCCTGCATTGGCCGAGAAAGTTCATCTCGATTTTCCGACGTGATTTCCCCTTGTCAGTGATGCAGAAGGAGGGTCTGACAAGGACAGCTGCCTAGTCGTTCGGATGGGATGACAAACCGAGGTCCCGTGTACACATTGGAGTGCACGTAAAAGATCCCTTGGCAATTGGAATTCGATATAAGAGGAGGCTGTAGCGCCCCTGCCCGGACAAAATTTCCCTCATAGCACACTGTATGGCGCATGCCCGTCTTCAATTAGCTCAGGTTAAGTGCATAACAGTAGGACGTTAAACCCCATTTCATTCATTCATTTTTATGCATATAAAATATTGACAAGAAATTTCTCCTGTAAAAAGTTCCAATTCTTGGATAAAAACCCGGGTTGGAGTATAATTGATTTAACTACGACAAAAATATTATTCCCATTTAATATCATTGAGTTGAATACCGTGGAGTTAATACAGAGTTATCTCCCATATGCTGATTTGTTGTAGTGGAGTCAATCTAGCTCGGAGTGCATAAAATAATTGCTTCCACAGAAACACAAAAATTATCTGGGAAATTTCTAATTAATAAAAGACACAAGAGTTTGCAAAGATATCTTGAATGGTTTTGGTATTATGCTAGGGAAATAAAATCTGGACCCTGTTTCTCAACTAAAGACTGGGAAAGAACTTATATAGACTTTGCCTGTTGTTCAATCCTTTTCTAATGAATAAAATATTGTTTAAACTAACTAAAGACTAAAGATAAAATCCAAATTTTAGTAGATACTTCAATTTGGATTGGCTAAGCATTTTGAATACTGTAATATTTGGTAAGGTCTCAAAATTAGTAAACGCAAAGACACAAAAAGTGGGCCAAAATATGAATACACATGTACGGGATGACTTTGACTTTCCGATTGTTAACTTTCCATTTATTAGTAGTAACATTCCAATATCACCAGCTTATGGAGTGTTTGTGTCTCAGCTAATTCGTTACACGAGAGCTTGTTCCTTTTATTCTGATTTTTTAAGTAGATCGAGGCATTTGTCATCTAAGCTTCAACTACAAGGATACTTGCGCACTAAACTGATTAAGGCCTTTAAAAAGTTTTATGGACGTCATATTGATTTGATTGGTAAATATAACGTGTCTCTCTCGGCTATTATTCTAGATATTTTTAATTGACACGTATACTGTTACTATCACCCTGATAATGTCTACTACATCGTTAAGACAGTTCATCACGTGCATTTTGCATACTATAGTTCATTGGCCAATCACGCTATTTGACTGACATTTCGCCTAATAGATTGGATGCAGCTATGGCGTGTGGCGCCAGGCAGGGTAAGCTTACTCTTCCGGACACCTGTTACCACTGCTTGTCGTGTATTTTTTAACACGAGGAGCAGTCCATTTGCTGATTACACTATTTTGCTTGAATACACTATTTTGCCTATAATGTTTTTAGGACTTCGAATTCTGTCTTATGATTTGGATTGTTCGTACTTGGTTTTTATCTTATTAGAAATGAACTATAACGCAAAGTTTTGCGTCTACGGTAATTTTGGTTTAAAAGCATACCGTATTCCAGAACTTTAGTTTTTCTATCGTTAAATTTTCTGGAAAAGGTTGAAAATATGTGCGACAAAATCTCACGTAAGACGTCATTTTGATGTGTTTAGACCTTAGGCCCACTTCCCTGAACGCCACACTCTGCACCAATAATATATGGCAAAACTTAAACTATGTTAATTATATCATGGATAAATCGTGTTAAATCCCTTTTTGCATTGATCCCAAAGAGGCAATTAAAGGTTATTTCCTGCAGTTTAATTACTCAGCTGTAACTAAAAGAAATAGCCAGTAGTATTATCTTGTACAAGATTTTTGTCGCATTTTTCAATAGTAATTGGCTTTGGTAAAACTTACGAGGTCCCGGACGATTGTCGGACATATTAAACGAAGACGTAAATATTCCAAAGGGAAAGGCACCAATTCCAAAAGAAAACTGAAATCCACCATCGCCGAAACCAAATGCTGGGAATCCCTGAAAGTAGAATTATCTCATATTTAACTGAAAATAAAGTTTAGTTTACAGACATGAAAAATCGCTTCTTCAACACATGGCAATCATGGAAATGAAAAATGGTGAGCTGGAATGGAAATTAAATGAAATGGGGTGAGCTGGAATGGAAATTAAATGAAATGGGGTGAGCTGGAATGGAAATTAAATGAAACGAGGTGAGCTGGAATGGAAATTAAATGAAACGAGGTGAGATGGAATGGAAATTAAATGAAACGAAGTGAGCTGGAATGGAAATTAAACGAAATGGGGTGAGATGGAATGGAAATTAAATGAAATGGGGTGAGCTGGAATGGAAATTAAATGGAACAAGGTGACATGGAATGGAAATTAAATGAAACAAGGTGAGCTGGAATGAAAATTAAATGAAATGAGATGAGATGAGATGGAATGGAAATTAAACGAAATGGGGTGAGATGGAATGGAAATTAAACGAAATGGGGTGAGATGGAATGGAAATTAAATGAAACGAGGTTTTGATGTTGAGCTTTTCTGTACTGACTGGGCCGATGACGATGGGCAATCCAACTTACATATTATATTATCAACGGTCACCGGGTTCAGTGGTAGATATACACTCAAAGCGAGAGAGAGAGAAATGAGTTATAACGTCCACTCAACACAAACTAGGTCATTTTGGGACTAACATATGGTTTTCAATTTTTATTTCAATAATTTGCTTACGTGTAGGGGTCTTTAGCAGTGGGAGGAAACTGGAGTGCCCGGAGGAAACCCACGAGGTTGAGAAGGCTCCCTATCTCCATGTCACATACGCTCACACTAGGGCTCGAACCACAGCCGCAAGCCAGAGGTACCCGGCCAGCTAGAGGTCGAAGCGCGGCACTCTAGACCACTAGGCCATCCCAACCCCCCAGATACATGTATACATTCAGTAGCCTACACTATATTAATTTTGGAATTGGGAGTATAATAATAATAATAATAATAATAATCGCGTCATTTTACAAGGGTAGCAAATTAGGCCTGAGGCCTTTTTCAAATTTGACCCTTGGCACAGATCGTGCGAATGATTTTGATCATTACTGCAGGAAGAAACCGAAGAACTCGGGGGAAACCTGCCTGATCGGACGGGAGGCCGAATACCCCTCTCACTTACAACGATAAAGTTCTTGCCCTGAGCTGGGATTGAACCCTCGTAACTCGTTGCATTAGGAGTATTATTCACCATATTCCTAGTCGGACGTTTTCGAAAGGTTTAAAACATGTCATAGCGTACGACATGCCCAGAACATTCTGGTGAAGTCCAAACACAGCCATACATGCAGGGTTTCCGCCAGAAAAAGCTTGAAGGGGGGGGTACAATTCATACGGTCGACCAATAAGCGCCTGCCTAATACTACTCATAAAAAGTCAAAAGAAGGGAGGGTGTACATGTATCAACCTGAACGGCAGAAAAGATTTACTCTACCACATCTTGAGATGTTATATGATATTTCTTTAGTTACAGATCATTTAAACACTCTTTCTCTTACACAAAACACTTTTTGAAAACATTACTCAGATGACTGAAGGGGGGGGGGTATACACCCCCTTCTTCAAGCAAAGGGGGATACGTGCACCCCCTGCACACCCCCACTGGCTGAAACCCTGACATGATACAGTGGGGAACTGGACAACTGCTGGCAGAAACAACTTCTGATGATAGTTATCACACAGATTCAGTTTATTTTCCCTCTCTAAAAATAGGTGCAGGAGCAGTGCTCACTCTGGGTTTCATTTTTTTCCGCCAATTTTTCATTCTAATTTATTAGCCATATATTTTTTTCTGCCAACAAAAGAACAAATAGCTATTATATTTTTGGAGTAATTTTTATGCATATTATATCACAGTTTACAAATTCTTTACTGCTTTGCAGAAGCCCATTTTCTGTTGATTCGGGGTAACCACTATTAGTATTAGTAACATTAAATTACACAGTGTATTTGTTTTTAATGAATAATTAAATGTTTTGTCTCTTAATGAGTTTATTACTACTCTAACTGTAAATACTAATCAACACTAATCCGAGATTGATCAAGAGACAAAGGATTGGTACGTAATTGATTGATAACTGACTCAGCCAAGCGCATTAGACAGTAATGTGTTTGCACGGCGTGGAAATCAAAGCTTTGTCGCCAGAAAATTTTATCGTCAAAAAAAGAATCGCCATACAGGAAAAAGTTAACGCCCAAAATTCCGCCAGATTCAAGATTTTTTCGCCAAAATTATATTTTTATCGCAAATGGCGGAAATGGCGATCGACAGCGTGAGCGCCGTGCAGGAGGATCGCACTACAAGCAAAACAAAATTCGACAAGATGCAGACAGGTTCGAATTTAGACATGGCAAAAAATAAACAAATATCAAATCAAGAAAATATGTTGTACAGTCCAGGGTAGGTAATAGCATCATATAACATGAACTTACCCCGGTGGTTTCAGGCTCAGGTCTCTGTCCTGATGGACGAGGTGGTAATTTCTCTCTACAGAAAAAAAAACAATTCAGTTAAAATGATACTACAGTTTAAAAGATCTACCAAGTTGAAGAAAATAATGAGAGAGAGAGAGAGAGTGGCAGACAGAGAGAGAGGAAGACAAAAAGAGAGTGGCAAACAGAGAGAGAGGAAGACAGAGAGAGAGGAAGACAAAAAGAGAGAGTTTAACATTGCTCAGCAGAAACTTGAGAACATTTTTAACTACACATATATAACATTTGGTAGATCTATATTTTTTAATCACTAACTTGCAGTCTGTTTTCTGTCTTGTCCGCAGGTTTATCTTGCAGATTTTTTTGTTTTTGTTTGTTTTGCATGTGGTGCAGTCCTCCTGCATTTACTATTAGTAGTATGAGGGAACCAGGGGACCCACAGACAACCAGCAATGATGAGAAGCTGACAATTTTTAAAGGACTATACAATTTTCTTAATCAGTCTATTTTTGGAAATCATCAATTTTGGTTCAAAGATTTGCACTGAAATGACTCCAGTGACTAGTGAAGCCATCACATGCCCCTAGTGACTAGTACCAAAGTCAACAATATCATGCCTGTTAAGTCAGCAATTCCAATATATCATAAAACCTTTAAATGTACGTAGAGTTAGCCTATTTAGCAGTGGGAAGAATGAATGAATGAAATGGGGTTTAACGTCCTACTATTATGCAGCTAACCTGGCCTAATGGAAGAAGGGCATATCCATATAGTGTGCTATGAGGGAAATTTTGCCCGGGCAGCGGCGCTACGGCCTACTCTTATATCGAATTCCAACTGCGAAGGGATCTTTTACGTGCACTCCAATGTGTACACGGAACCTCGGTTTTTCATCGCATCTGAGCGACTAGGCAGCTGTCCTTGTCAGGCCCTCCTTCTGCATCACTGACAAGGGGAAACCAAGTGACAACAGATTAGACCAGTGAGACAATTTCCGCACAAACAATACCACATTCTTAATGAGTCTGACCTGAAATCATCAAATTCAGTTCAAAGATTCACATAGACTTAGTTGTAGTGACAAGAGAGTGGTGGATGGCCGAAAGTCAATCAATGTGCACACGCTGTTTCATAAAGCCTGTCATTGTGTTAACAGACGTGGCTCCGATTCTCAGGTTGTACCGGACAAGGAGTAGGGTTGCCTGTCCAACATCTAGGGTTTTTTCTGGGTCCTCAGGTTTCTGCCCACTGCTAAAGACCCCTAAATGTACATACGAGCAAGCGAAGTATTGAAATAAAATTAAACCATATGTTAGTCCCAAAATGACCTAATTTCTCTCTCTCTCTCCCCTGATGACAACAACACTGAAGTAAACATTAATTACCTAGGATCCTGAGGATTTGTATTTCCTCTTCCGTATATGGGTATAACTTTATCTTTACCTATTCCAGCTTTACAAACAGGACAGAGTTGTCTCTGGGGTCGCGTTTCTAACCACTGATGTAAACATGGCCAGCTGCAAAAAAAATACAATTAATACTTCTTAGGTTAGGGTTAGATTAGGGTTGTCGAAGACTTTTAATGATATTAAATAAAAGACTTTGCTACGGTACTTTACACTAAACATTAAATTACTGGGTAGGGTAGCTAAGTTTCTAACTCAATATCATCCAAAATCTTCGACATTGAAAACACAAATTATTTGTCAATTTAAATTAACATTGATGTTGTGATCTTACAGGGAAAAGATGGACTGCTCGTATCTGGGTTAGGACAAAATTAACATTTTAGTTTACCATCGGTACATGAATGAATGAATGAATGAAATGGGGTTTAACGTCCTACGCTTAAGCACCTAACCTGGGCTAATTGAAGACGGGCATACGCCATACAGTGTGCTATGAGTGAATTTTTTTGCCCGGGCAGCGGCGCTACGGCCTACTCTTATATCGAATTCCAACTGCCAAGGGATCTTTTACGTGCACTCCAATTTGTACACAGGACCTCGGTTTTTCGTCCCATTCGAACGACTAGGCAGCTGTCCTTGTCAGGCCCTCCTTCTGCATCACATCGGTACATGAATCTTGTACCATACCATAATGCGTTTCAGAACCATTTGTAGTTGTAACAAGGGAAGGGAGGCTATTCATATTCCACAAGTCTTGTCAAACAGTGACCTCATATTCTTATCTGGAGAGCATGTGCAATTAAGAATAGGCTACTATCGGTGTAGACTTGAAAAAAAACAGACGCTATACATGTGTATAGAGATTGACATTATTCAATTGAGACTTCTGTCGTATTGGAAATCGAGTGTTCGGCGTGGTTTCCCCTTGTCAGTGATGCAGAGGGCCTGACAAGGACAGCTATCAAGTCGTTCGGATGGGACAAATATAAGTCCTGTGTACACATTGACAAAGATCAATAAAAGAGTAGGCCGTAGCGCCGGTGCCCGGGCAAAATTTCCCTCAGAGAATACTGTATGGCGTATGCCCGTCTTCTATTAGCCCAGGTTGGTTAAATTACAGTAGGACGTTATACGCCATTTCATTTCATTTCTATTTCATTTGTGTCAATTCTAGGTCCAAATCGAAATACCTGACCACTCGGACCAAAGACCACTCGGACCAAACACGCGTCGATCAAAGACATCAAAAAATAAACAAAAAAACTATTTAAAAAACCACTTCAACTCCGCCAAACGCCGTCCCAAGCCCGGGTGCAAAAGGAGGAGGGTTATGCTTGTAAAAGTTGATGGTACGAATGAACTAAGTACGAAGCAGTCAGACTACGAAACAGTTGACATCAGAAGTAATAAATATGAATATTTGCTATTTTGTACGGACCCGTACAAAGGCATCGGGCATATTAAAAATTTTAATAAATTGTTGATGTAATAAAAAAGAATATTTTTTTATGTACTTGTCAAATGCGGACGACATTTCACTTGGTCCGAGTGGTCTATTAATTGGTCCGAGTGGTCTTTTTATGGTCCAAGTGGTCTGGATACCCGAAATATAACCCGATTTAGTTACCACCGGTAAAGATATTGTCTTTTCTGGTTATTTATCATTTGACATATTATAGGCCTGTAGACAACATTGACTGATATTGATTGATATTATAAATCCTCGAGGTGAACATGTATTATTATATAATTATAATAATACCAGATGTGACATTGACATTGTTATAACATTGACACAATCTCATGCATGAGTGACCGGTGACATGTCATTTATGATTTTCTCTGCCCGGTCTAGTTAGCCCGGTCCCGTGCTTTTACTTTCTACGATAAACAATATCGCTAACAAGAATTTCAAAAGTATAAATAAGTCTTCCCATTGAACTAAAAATAATTAGTCTTACCAGAATAGGTGACCACACATACTAACAACGGCATCATGCGCCGTATCCAAACAAATATTACACTCATAAACCGCTGCCTTGTCATCTTCAACATTTTCACTCGGTCCAGGATTACTTGAAGAACTTGAAGCAGCCCCGGCTGAGGATTCCGCCGGTTTCGAAGAATTGTCGGTACTCATGGTATACCTTTAAATGTTCAATGTCTACTTCTCTAAAAATTACTGCGACTAAATTTAATGAAATAAACGGCCTTCACACAGAAGTCAAGTTTACATCATACCATATTTCGGAGATTGTAGACGGAAGTATACGAATCATTGCGCTTGCGCACTACAAATGTCATTTCTACTGTAGATAACTCTTTTCAGATTGTTTTGGATGCAGACCACAACTAATTCATCTGCCGAAGAAGAATATAATGACACGTAATGGTATTTAACGTCGTACTGCGCTGTCTCTTCTGAGCTGATCCGATTAGCCCCAGTATCCGCTATGCAGAGTGTTTTGAGTGGAAATTTTTCAAGGACATTGGCGCTACGGCGGCTTACTTTTTTTTCGAATTCCCACTGTCAATATTAGCCTATGCCTATAATGGTTCTTTTTTTTACGTGCACACCAATGTGTAGGCACGGGCCCTCGAGTTTTCGTCTCACCCGAATGACTATACGTTGACCCTCCGCCCTACATCACTGACAAGGGGGGGGGGGGCAAATATGGTTTTGCCTTACCGAGCCAATGAAGACGGGGATACGTTATGCAGTGCCGGTACGTATCTATGGGTCTATTGTTGTCCAGACTGTGACGTTTCCAACTACTGGTACGTGCACGCCGATCAGTAGGCTTGACTTTTTCGCCCCACCCCAACCAACCTCCGGAGGCTGCACCACTGACAATGGTACCGGACTAGAAAATCTCTAAGTCATGAGACAAAACAAGGTTTTGAACCTAAGGCCTCTTACTTAATGAGTCAGGACCGTAGTCATCAATCCACCGCAGGCCCGTAGCCAGGAAGTTGTTTTTTTGGGGGGGCAAATATGTTTTCGGGAGGGGCAACTAGCATGGGCATCTGCATGAATTTTGCGGTAAAGGCCAATTTTCTTGTGATATTGGGGGGGGGGGGCAAGACTCAGTATTGGGAGGGCAGTTGCCCCCCCCCCCGTGCCACCCCCTGGCTACGGGCCTGAATTCCACCGTGGTTCACCAGTTACCTTACAGCGTGGTCCACTACTCGTTGAGTCAGGGCTATAGTCACCAATCTACCGTGGTTCACTAGCTAACACGTCTAAACGCTCGTTGACGTGCGTCAGGGCTATAGTCATCAACCCCCCGTGGTTCAACAGCTACTTTCCACCACCAGCTACTTGTTGAGTCAGGCATCAATGCACCGTGGTTCACGGGGTACCTCCCACCGACCAATTCTAAATGCTCGTAACTTGAACGTAAAAGTTGATATTAGATGACCTGTAGGGATAGGGCAAAACAGAGAAGTGCTTCTCTTGCCATTCAGATGGGACAAAAATCGAGGACAGGCTACCCTTCTCCTTGTCACGCACAACCGGGGATTCGAAACCACGCCAGTTGACTTAATGACAGGCTTTATGATACAGAGCGCACCTTTTTTTTTTCTTTTTTTTATAAATTTTTATTCACAGAAACAAAAGTATATACATTACATTAAATACATTTCACAAATTCATAATTAGATATAATTATAATAGTAACATATATACACCCAGGCAAAAAGTTATATTACAAAAATAAAAACATGTATTTTTGGTTATTTATAATGTACAAAAGCATAATAAGGGTAAAATATATTATGTACAATTAAAAACATTGCCCGGATTTATTATACATTTAAACATAATTTTAATTTCATTATTTTTTATACATATAAGATTTAATTGGTATACATATTAAATCTTTGAATTTTTGTTCTTTTAAATAAAAATATAAGTACTGAAAATGATGTTGTAACATCGACATAAAAAGTTTAAAAACACTTACAATTTTATCAGTCTTTAGGAACATATTTCTGCGTCTAATTATAGCTAGTCTAGCAAAGGATAGTAGTAGAATTAAAATATTATTCTTTTTATTACCTTTAATGACTTGGACACCGAATAGTAATATTTTTTTTTTAAAATGGACAGTGCTAAATCCTTCTGGGTAAAAATTAATTAATATAGCTTTTAAATTATTAATAAACTCTAAGACCTCTGGACAATTAAGAAATAAATGCTGCATATTTTCTATATCACTTAAACAAATACAACATAGAGGACTATCAATAGTTTTATACTTGAAGAGTTTCTCATATGTATATATAATGTTATGAGCTATTTTAAATCATTTTCTATGCATTCATTGCTCTTTAAGTAATAACCTATGGATTTCCATACATTTTTCCAATCAATATTGTAATTAAACTGGTTCCAAAAGTTAAGACTAGTGGGTTCTTTATAAAATTTCTTTCTTAGAACATTATAAAAATATTTAGATGTACAATTTGTAATTGGTATATATTCATCATTTATGTGTATATGGAGAATGACATGCTTACTAATAACATGACTTTCTTTATTAATTATAGCAAGCCAGTCATTTGGAAGGCATGAGCACATGGTTTTATAATATTTTTCAATCATCATCATTATAAATGGTAAACAAATCAATTATGTGGATTAAGGGTAATAAACCGGGTATAACACAATAGCCTATATCAGAAACTTTTACAATCTTATTGGTAATAAAGAGATCATAATGAAGAGACTTATTATCAAATAATGGTTGGTTTAAAATGTCATTATAACTTAAAGGTGGTATTCTTTTATTATTATTAATGTTGTCCCATGCAATTAAAACAGATCTATAAAAGTCTGGTATATTATGTAAGCCACTTGGAACAGGTTTTAATGCAAATATTTCAATATCTATATTCATATTATGATATGAATTAAGGAAATAAGTAAAAAGGTGTTTCCATATAGCTTGAAAGGTAGTATCATTGTATTTCTTTAAAATATTTAATCTAAAGGCGTCTTGTCTTAATACAAGTTTGGGTATATTTAAGCCGCCTTGGTCATATGAACCTAAAACAGTAGAACTTTTCACAAGAGGTGTTTTATTAAACCATATAAAATTTTTAATACATTCTTCAACTCTATTAATAATATAATTAGGTATATTTAAAACTCTCAAAGGGTACCATAACAAAGACGTACATAATGAGTTAATAACACAGGATTTTCCAATCAAAGTTAGTTTCCTTTGTGACCACATGTTTAAAATTCTTTTAATTTTATTAAGTTTTAAATCCCAGTTTTTATAGTTACAAGCATTGGAATTTGGCCCTAAATAAATACCTAATATTTCAACACAATCATAAATAATTTTTACAGAGCGCACGTGTTAACCATTCGACCATCCAACCCCCGTGATGGCAGAAACGATATGATTATCTTTATAAATATTTATTGATTCTAACTTCACAACCTTGAGGGGATCACGGTGGCTAAGTGGATAAGGCGCTGGTTCGCTAGCCTGGAGGTCGGGTGTTCGATCCCTGCATAGGCCGAGAAAGTTCATCTCGATTTTCCGGCGTGATTTCCCCTTGTCAGTGATGCAGAGGGAGGGTCTGGCAAGGACAGCTGCCTAGTCGTTCACATTGGAGTGCACGTAAAAGATCCCTTGGCAGTATGAATTCGATATGCCGCAGTGCCGCTGCCCGGGCAAATATTCCCCTCATAGCACACTGTATGGCATATGCCCGTCTTCAGTTAGCCCAGGTTAGGTGCTTAAGCGTAGGACGTTAAACCCCATTTCATTCATTCATTCACAACCTTGAATATATATGCTGGTAATTTTGATACGTTGACAGAGCTATAATTTAGTAATAAATTATTGATTCTACCCCAAGTTGACAACCAACAATATGTAAAATGCATGCTGATTATTTTGATACGTTGACAGAGCTATGATTTAGTAATAATATGGTTTTCTCTACAAATTATTGATTCTACCCCAAGTTTATAACCAAAAAGATAAAAAAAAATTGCTGATTATTTTGATACATTAATTTAGTAAACATGTTCGTTGGTCATTAACGTTCTTCAAGGATAAGTTGTTATTGTTTGAAATAGGCCTACACGCGAGTGTTAAATTACTAATTAGCCTACGTCCTTCGGCACCTATATTAGAGAGAGTGGGGCTATAATAACTTTAATCTGCCAAGTATGCGAGGTTTATATTAGAATAAAAAACATAATATATAACATTTTCTGTGATATTCATTTAACTTGTCTTGCATAAATCGGTGGGTGCTCATGTGCCGTAAAATCACATTTCATTTCATTTCATTTATAAGAAAAAAAATAAAGAAGATGAGTTCGTTGTTCAAATCGATTTTTACTTACCGTATCAGATGACAGAACATATGACCTTGTAGTTATTCTGATATGTCCTAGTAGTGATCTAAAGTCGTCCGATTAACCCTGTCTAATAGAGAGAGAGAGAGAGAGAGAGAGAGAGAGAGAGAGAGAGAGAAAAGAGAAAGAGAGAGAGAGAGAGAAAAAGAGAAAGAGAGAGTGAAAGAGAGAGAGGGGGAGAGAGAAATGGGGTTTAACGTCCACTCGACACAAACTAGGTCATGTCGGGGACTAACATAATATGGTTTAATTTTATTTCATTAATTCGCTTGCGCGTAGGGATCTTGAGCAGTGGGAGGAAACCGGGGGACCCGGAGGTTTGACAGGCGACCCGATTCCTTGTCATGTACAACCTTGGATTCGAAAACACGCCAGTAGATTCAATGACAAGCTTTATGATACAGCGCGCACATTGTAACCATCCCACCCCATCCCCCGCAATTCGGTATAACCGGGCGAACTAACTACCAGGACATTATTCCAGCCTAAAAGTGAGTTATAACTTTCTCTGAATATGGAGCCACGTGGCTAAGTGGGTAAAACGCTGTCTCGCTAGCCTAGAGGTCGCGTGTTCGATCCCTGCATTGGTCGAGAAAGTTCATTGGGATTTTCCGACGTGTTTCCCCTCTGTCAATGATGAAGGACAGGGAGCCCAGGAGCCCGGCAAGGACAGTTGTCTTCTCGTTCGGATGGACTAAAAAACCGCAACCCCACGTGGCGTTCACATAAAAGATTCACTGGTAGTTGGAGTGCAGCTACCCTGGCACAGGCCCGTAGCCAGGGGATGGCACGGGGGGGGGGGGGCAACTGCCCTCCCAATACTGAGTCTTGCCCCCCCCCCCAATATCACAAGAGAATTGGCCTTTACCGCAAAATTCATGCAGATCGCAGCAGATGCCCATGCTAGTTGGCCCTCCCGAAAACATCTTTGCCCCCCCCCCCATAAAAAAACAACATCTTCTTGGCTACGGGCCTGCCCTGGCAAAGTTTATCTCATAGCACATTGTATGACGTATACCCCTTTTCATCATAGCCAAGTCAGAGCAGAACAGAAGGACGTTAAACCCCATTTCATACTCTTATTACACTGGTCGTCGGGACAGCTACTACGATGACGATGACGATGACGAAATTGACGTCACAGTGACCGTGAAGATGACCCGTCAGTAATTGTTCTTCCATAAGTATGTGTTATAGTTTATTGCTTTACCCAGTTACAAAATGCAGGCCCGGATCCAGGATATTTTCGAGGGGGGGGGGCATACATTGTAAATGGTAATCATTAGAGTGCCGCATACATTAGTGGTTTGGTGTAATCCCCAGAGCATTGACACATTGCCTGGGCAGAGACAATGCGACAATCATGGTTATATCATTAATTAAAAAGCAGATACACATGCCCCTGGATCCGCGCCTGTAAATGCCTCTAAAAGATTTTTTTTTTCTAATTCATATCTCAATAATATTATGCAAATTATCACACGTTTTATGCAATCTAAACGTGTAATTATTATTATTTGTTTATTACCATTCATGGGAAACGAATTTTAATAATATAAGCTGTATAACTTGTTTCTTGGTGCATTTAATTTATTATGTATATTATTACACACTTTGTGCAATCTGAACGTGCAATTAATTATTATTTGTTATTAATAATATAAGCTTTATATGTTGTTTCTTGGTGCATATAAATTATTATGTAAATTAGTACACGCTTTGTGCAATCTTAACGTATAATTTTTTTTTTTTTTTAATAATATAAGCTTTATATGTTGTTTGTTGGTGCATATAATTTATGTATTTTATATTGTGTTTAATGTTATGTTAAATAAATCCAGTTTAAAGGACCTAAGTCCGTAATTTTACATCCTCCAAAATTTTTGACATCGAAAACACGAATTATTGGTCAATTTAAATCAACATTGATGATGTAAACTTACCGGGAAAAGATGAGCTTTTGATATCCGATATTTAAGATAAAAAAAATTTTTTAACAGTGGCACACGAATCGTGTACCATAATGCGCTTCAGTCCCAATTGTTTCGAGAAACTCAAGGGACGAGGCTAGACACATTGCACCAAGCCAAACGAAATTTTGAAGACTGGAATAACTAGACGCTAAAAAAAATTCTTTCGATTGAGATTGTGGCTTAATTCGTTGAACATAACTGATTTGAAGTTGGAGTAAAAACAGAAACAATTGAATATAAGTCAGTTTATATACATTTATATTACAGTATTATATGCGTTGCGACCTACTTTTGTGAATTTCTATCCCAAATGTTAGCGATTTAGCTCCTTTAATGATCTTGTCTACTTCTTGTGTATTTTCTTGAATCTTCGTTGTCGACTAATTAAAAACAAGAATTTTGTTGATGGTGGTTATTTTTACTATATTCTTTAGTTGACAAATAATCTACAGTAATTACAGCAAATAATTAATATTGATATAGAGAGAGGGAAGGAGAGAGGGGGGTCATTTCAGGATTAACATGTGTTTCAATTTAATTTCAATAATTTGCGTACGCGTAGGAGTCTTTAGTAGTGGAAGGAAACCGGAGGAACAAGAGAAAACCCACGAGGCTCGACAAGCGACCACATTCCTTATCACGTACAACCGGGGATTGTAAACTACGCCATTTGACTCAATGATACACCTTATGATACAGTGCGCACGCGCTTATCCTCGACCGTCCAACCACCCCATTGTTATAACCGAATAATGGTAAATTAGCTTTACCGTAGATATAGGGGTGGGATGGTTAGCGCGTGCGCGTTGTATCATAAAGTCTTCAATGAGTCAACTGGCGTGGTTTTGAATCCCTGGTTCTACTGTCATTGAGTCGACTGGCGCGGTTTCGAATACCCGTTCGTACGTGTTGTTAGTCCCGAAACAACCGGGGATTCGAAACCATTTTTGGAATAATGAATGAAATGGGGTTCAACGTCCTACTATTATGCACCTAAACTGGGCTGATTGAAGACGGACATACGCCATACAGTGTTCTATGAGGGAAATTTTGCCCGGGCAGCGGCGCTACGGCCTACTCTTATATCGAATTCCAACTGCCAAGGGATCTTTTATGTGCACTCCGATGTGTAGACGGGACTTCGGTTTTTCAACCCATCCGAACTACTATGCAGCTGTCCTTGTCAGGACGTCTTTCTGCATCACTGACAAGGGGAAATCACGCCGGAAAATCGAGATAAACTTTCTCGGCTAATGCAAGGATCGAACACCCGACCTCCAGGCCAACATAGTTATACGGGCATACGCCACACAGTGTTCTATGAGGGAAAATTTGCCCGGGCAGCGGCGCTACGGCCTACTCTTATATCGAATTCAAACTGCCAAGGGATCTTTTATGTGCACTCCGATGCGTACACGGGACCTCGGTTTTTCGTCCCATCCGAACGACTAGGCAGCTGTCCTTGGCAGGCCCTCTTTCTGCGTCACTGACAAGGAGAAATCACGCGGGAAAATCGAGATGAACTTTCTTGGCCAATGCAGGGATCGAACACTCGAACTCCAGGCTAGCGAACCAGCGCCTTATCCACTTAATTAGCCACCGTGATCTATTTGGAATAAACAAATACATGTAATACTGTGCGGATTAGCACGGCGTTTTAAAGGTACTGGGTCGCAGTTCACCGGACTACAATATCGTATTCATAATCGGTATATCATTACATCATCTATCGCCTGGTGTTGACAATAATTCTAGGGTATTTAACGTATTATTTCAAGCTTGATTAAAAGTACACACAGAAAGGGTCGTTATTAAACAATATGGCAGCAAACATGTTGACAGTTACAATATTTTGGCTTATTTAATACGTCAGAATTCTTTACACGTGCCATGAGTTTTGTTATTCACAGATGGAGATAACAGAAATATAGGCGGATCCAGGAAATCCAGTTAGGGGGGGGAGGCGTCGGGGTCCTCTGAGGAAAATTTTGAAAAAATCGGGGTGTCAGTGTTGATTAGTGGCGCATATCTATTTTTTTATACTGTTATTTAGGCGGGGGGGGCACCTTGGGTGTCAGTGTTGATTAGTGGCGCATATCTATTTTTTTTTATACTGTTATTTAGGGATTTAGGGGGGGGGGGCACCTAGCCCCCCCCCTGGATCCGCCTCTGAACGGAAATATAATCATTATAATCAGATTACTGCATTTTACGTTTCAATTCACGTAGATGACGGTTTTGTTTTGTTCGATATTTTACAATCAATCATTAACGAGAATCGATATTCACAGCAAACAATACCCGAGAACGTCTTGAATGAGTGTTAGTTTGATCTGACTACACGTAGGTGTTGAACACTGTACGCAAGTATTCTTTTAAAGGCATTTTAGTAACTGGATAGAGAAATACACAAAAACACATACTTATGGAATAACAGCTACTTAATTTATTTAGGCGACGTTTCGTAGAAGGATTTATCTCAACGTTATCTGTATTAGGTTTAGTGTTAATTAGGTTTTTTTTTAAAACTCCTTTGATCTTGTTGTTGTCCTGTATGGTTTCATGAATTGTTGTTATAGTTTTTCTGTATTTATTGATCTCATAATTCTTGTTTTACTGTATAAGCTTGATAGAGTTGAGAGAATACTCTTCGAAACGTCGCCTAAATTAATTAAGTAGCTGTTATTCTATACGTATGTGTTTTAGTGTATGACTAACGTGGGTGTTGGAGACTGTACGTAAGATTGTTCGACTGGGGTCAGTTGCTCAAAACTAAGATATTTTAACGATCCGTTAAACTCTAACGGACATAATTATCTTGGTAACGTGTTGTTTGCGTTAAATTTACTAAAGAAAACACTACAGAATACTTTATTTTTTCCTTTAGAAATATTAGCATAAATCTGTAGGGAAAATTTGCACCACAGAATGTTTGGGGTCTCTATTTCCAGCAACAATCTTTCTCTCCGTTAAAGTTAACGGATCGTTAAAATATAACGAAGCTTTGAGCAACCAGCCCCAGGTAATCATGCCGTTAATTATACCTGAGTTCTATGGTGACTGTATCAGGTGTATATTCGTACAGGTGAGGAATATCAGGAACTTAATCACCTGGAGTCCAGGTAAGCTTTTATATATATATATATATATTGATATTGATATCGACCAGCCTGTCTTATTCTTATTAACTTATAATATGACAGATCACGACCTATGTCAGTCTCAGTAAATACAAAATGAAGAAGTTCTTAACCGAATTTTTCTTCCTGGTTTTGTGGAATTATTAACAGGCGGCGTTTGTTTGTTTTTTTAAAAAAATCAAATCGGGCTTATGACCAGTTGTTGCGCAGTACCCACACCCCACCCCACCCAACGTACTTAAATGTATTTTGTGTTCATGTATATATAATCGGTAGCGGATCGATTATTAAAAAATAATAATCATATTTTAACACTTTCGTTGATCGTCTTCGGGTCCTCCAGTTCATCCCACTGCTAAAGACCCCTACGAGCAAGCGAATTATTGAAATAAATTTAACCATATGTTAGTCTCGAAATAACCTACGTTAAATTCCATTTCTCACTCTCTCGAATGATAATTAAACCGAGACCCTGTGTACATTCTGCACCTACAAATCTTTTAACACGAGAATTTTTAGAAGTCAACTCGTTAAAGCCGCTGTCCCATTAACGTCCTTGCGCGCACTCAATTCAAATCTATCTTTTTATCTGTAATTGTCAATCATAATGATGTTTTGAGATTTAATAAGACCTCATAATGGCGTTTAATTATTTGTTAATCTATTAAGAACTCACAATGGCACGCATTATAATGGCGTTATAATATTTGGGAATCTATTAGGAGCTCAAAATGACGTTAAAATATTTTGGGAATTATAATGACGTTATAATATTTGGGAATCTATTATACAACATTTTAAAAACTTTTAACAGGGTATAAACAATTAATCACATTATCACAGATCAGCTTCTAGATAAATTATAACAACTAACAAAAAATAACAAGAACAAAGCTTAACAATTTAGTACGGCGACTGAGCGACTCGACAATGACGTTATGTGGAATCTATAAAGAACGCATTAATGACGATATGATAGTTGGGATTCTATTAAGAACTCATCAATGACGTTATTTGGGATTCTATTAAGAACTCATCAATGACGTTATTCGGGAATCTATTAGGAACTCACCAATGACGTTATTTGGGAATCTATTAAGCACCCATCAATGACTTTATTTGGGAATCTATTAAGAACTCATCAATGACGTTATTTGGGAATCCATTAAGAACTCATCAATGGCGTTATTTGGGAATCTATTAAGCACCCATCAATGACGTTATTTGGGAATCTATTAGGAACTCATCAATGGCGTTATATGGGAATCTATTAAGAACTCGTCAATGACGTTATTTGGGAATCTATTAAGAACTCACCAATGACGTTATTTGGGAATCTATTAAGAACTCATCAATGACGTTATTTGGGAATCTATTAAGAACTCATCAATGACGTTATTTGGGAATCTATTAGGCACTCATCAATGGCGTTATTCGGGAATCTATTAGGAACTCATCAATGGCGTAATTTGGTAATCTATTAGAAACTCGTCAATGACGTTTGGGAATCTATTAAGAACTCATCCATGACGTTTTGGGATC
Organism: Patella pellucida; assembly: GCA_917208275.1. Taxonomy (NCBI): domain Eukaryota; kingdom Metazoa; phylum Mollusca; class Gastropoda; family Patellidae; genus Patella; species Patella pellucida. Next base: position 73,997,753 of record OU795041.1, on the reverse strand, counting down.
TATTTTATTTAAAGACTCGTCATTACTTTTGTAACGTGTTTACTCGCCTTTTTATTTTAACAAACTAACCGAAATCGTTAGAATATTATCGAAAAGGGATTTTTTTTTTGTTCTATTGTAAATAAGATGATTGCCTTTTCGTGTTATAAGGTAATTAGAAAAGGTATAATAACAGGTGATATTCGTGCCATTTCGTATTAACCGTTATTAACACAGATAAACAATTAGGCAGGTGGCGTGAACGTTATTGTCTCCAATAACATGCGATCCGGGGCGTGTCTGGAAGGTTAAAGCGAGTAGCTCCGGGTGTCGGATTGTCACTCGGCTCTTTCCGCACCACCCGTCTTCAATCAGCCCAGGTTAGGGGCTTAAGCGTAGGACGTTAAACCCCATTTCATTTCTTTCCGCACCGTTTCCGTAACTGTTCGATTCCCGATTTTATATTGTTTTTTTGGTTTATTGGTTTACGCCAGTCGCAGTCGAGAACTGATCGATTGTACTACTGTGTTGTTGTCCTTGTTTGTCGTTTGGTTAAGCCTATTACTAATATAAACCCAAGGCTTGATGTTATTTGTCGTTTTTACTGGTTAAGTCTATTACTAATATAAACCCCAGGCTTGATGTTATTCATTTACCAAGGGAAAGCTGTGATAAACAATGCGCACGCGCTATTCATTCTGCAACAGCCCTCCCAACCCTGCCGCAAGTGTGTGTGTGTGTGTGGGGGGTACTACTGGTTAGCACGTGCTTGCTGTATCATAAAGCCTGCCATTGAGTCAACTGGCGTAGTTTCGAATCCCCAGTTGTACGTGACGAGGAGTAGGGTCGCCTGTCCAGCCTCGTGGGTTCTCCCACTGCTAAAGACCCCTACGCGCAAGCGAATTATTGAAATAAAATTAAACCATATTATGTAAGTCCCGAAATGACCTAGTTTGTGTCGAATGGACGTTAAACCCCATTCTCTCCCTCTCTCTCTCTCTCTCTCTCCCTCTCGCCCCCCCCCCCAATTATCTCCCTCTCTCTCTCGCCCCCCCCCCCCTCAAGTGCTCACAAACTAAGACTGGGGCCCGCCATTATGAGCTAATCACCACCGTAACTATACCAACATAAAATACATAACAAGGAATTATTTGATTCCTGCTGTTGAATTATGGTAATGGTTACCTGGAATTCTAGTCATGTTTATGTAACTATGGAACAATGGCGATTTATAGATTTCCAATTGACGTGTTGGGGGAAATGACAACACCCCCCCCCCCTCGACCATTAGACTCATTAACGGTGTAAGTCACGTTACATGTTACACCATTAACAACTTATAAAACATATTTACACACACAACAAAAACTTTAAAGGGACAATACCACTCTTGTTGTAACTGAATAATATGTTCCAATCTTTATTCTGGTCAACAAATCGTACTATTTTACAATATTCCAATTATTTGATGAAACAAATTTCATCTTAACACACCTGATTGGAAAAATTGGAAAAATTCAACTACATGCCGTAACATGGTTTGAAAAGCTTTACATAAACACTTTCAAATGCAACTTGGATTGAAACATATTTTCGAACCCTCTGGACAAGTAAGATAGGTTGTAATGGATGATTTACACAACAGATAGGGCACTTAAACATCTAGTAGTTAGACCCCCCCCCCCCCAAAAAAAAAAATTCTGGACCTGTCAAGCCAGCAAGAGTGTTATTGTCCCTTCAAAGGAGCGAAATCTATATATGTGTGGAAATTAAGATAGACAGAGAGAGGGAGGGGGAGATAGTGAGGGAGAGAGAGAGAGTAACTTTAGCGAGGGGTCACGTGGGTAAGGCGCTGGCTCGCTAGGCTGGAGGTCGGGTGTTCGATCCCTTCACTGGCCGAGAAAGTTCATCTCGGTTTTCCAGCGTGGTTTCCTCTTGTCAGTGATGCAGAACGGAGGGGCTGACAAGGACAACTGTCTTGTCGATCGGATGAGACGAAAAACCGAGGTCCTGTGTACAACGTAAAAGATCCTTTGGCAGTTGGAATTCGAAATAAGAGTAGGCCGTAGCACCGCTGTCCAGGTAAAAATTTCCCTCATAGCACACTGTATGGCCTATGCCCGTCTTCCATTAGCCCAGGTTAGGTGCAGAAGAGTAGGACGTTAAACCCATTTCATTTTATTTCATAAGCCCGAGACCATTAAACCACACTTAAAATTCAGACAGACAGCCGCACGTGCTTTGCAATAAAATACGTCACACGGGTCCAACATATTAACTAGTATAAATAATGTTCGCTTGGCACATCGCTTGTACTATAATTTGAAATAATGATACGTCAACATCCAAGAATGACGTCACGTCCGTATTTTAAATCCGTGTAAATATCGACTATTCACTCCTGAGGACGCAAGCACGCCAAAAGAATGACGTCACGTCACGCCATTAGCCTAGTTCGAATAATGATACGTCAACATCAAAGGATGACGTCATATCGGTCTTTTAAATGCGTGTAAATCTCGACTATCCTACTCCTGGGGACGCAAGCACGCCATTAGCCTAGTTCGAACAGAACCACAATAGGACATTAAACCCCATTTCAGTTCATTTAAAATGGCGGTTCAGTTTCCTCAAATAGTTGTAAATATTAATGAAAAAGGTGATTTTGCTCAAGCCTTTTTATTCTTCTTCAGCAATTTATAAAAAAATCAGGTAATAAACTGATGAATAATTCGATCTTATTTCGATTAATAAAAGGCCTAAAGTAGCCATTAAGACTGTGCAGACGATTACTTAAATTGTTAAGTGATCAGATTATTAATGTTGATAGCTTAATCGATTCGTTTACTGTAATCACATGCATTCGATATGCATTAAACATTATAAATAGTCGCCATTATTGTCTATTATTCAGGGGACTGTTTAAACTAAGGTGTTTATTATCTCAGAGATAAATATGATTAGGGGGGGGGGGTAACGGTTTACTTTTCTGCACTTACTGGGATAATAGAGACATGATTAACGTTCCGGGAGTCCCCCCCCCATCCACTGCTAATGACCGGGTTATTGGAGACATGATTAACGTCCCGGGAGTCCTCACAATGACCGAATGTAACACCTTGGGCCTGAGACAATTTTTTTTTTTTTTATAAAATTGTTCTTCACTTAGTCTATAAAAGTCAAGTCTCACGTACTTAATAACATAGGTATGTAATAGTTTTAACACATTGTGCTTGATAACTACAAGATGATACTTGTCGAAACGTTGTGCTTCTTGAATAAAACCAGTGATTGTTTCCCATAAAAATTGTGTTCTGTTGTGTTCCCCAATCACTTAAAGATTATATATAATAGTTATACATTTACATAAAAACAGGGATATTTTGGGTTAAATTATAATATTAACAAATTAACCATCAAACTCTGGATGTTTATTGACCTTTAGTTGTTAGTCCAAATAAGGTAGTATATAGTCACGGGAAATCAGGGCCGGTGGAAGCAATTCTTGATTGTGGGGGCTTCCATCCTAAGTCCCTATTGGCGAGGGTCCAGGGGCCGCAATAACCTGAGGAAAAGAGTACTTGCAGCAAAATTATTTGGTGGTGGGGGCTGGCCTGGAAATAAACAAAGTATTACCCATTTCTAATGGAAAACTACCGTGGACCGGCCGAAATGGGACAGGTTTATTTAAAGGGATTGGGATAAGTTTAATTAGATACGCTCAGCAGACGACTCCAACAAACCATTATCTAAATGAGAACAAGGAACGTGTGAATATATTAAAGCTTGTTAATAAAGCTGAGAAACCATTATTACTGTAGTATTGTATGTCATAGACGGTCACAAGAAACACAACAAAGAAGACAATAGTACTACTGAAGACAGGATTGACAGTGTGGTAGTCCTCCCACTGCTAATGAAGTTAAATTGAACCCTATGTTAGTCTCGAAATGACCTAGTTCCCCTCTCTCCCTCTGTCTGCCAATGGTGCTTTTACGTGCACGCCAATGTGTACGCCACACGGGACTCCGGGTTTTCAATACCATCCGAAAAACTCGGCCAGGCATTCCGAAAAACTCGGCCAGGCATTCCGAAATGATATAAAGATTATGCAATACACAGACGTCAACTTTAAAAGTCTAGTCATACGATCCTTCCTTATATGGCAATAAATCAATGGCCGTATTTGCGTATTTAATTGATACGATATTCGCTATAGGTGTGTAAGGCCAGGCTGACACTTGCACGATTCCGTGGCACGCATTGGCACGACTCGAGTCCATTCGGCAAACCTCGACAGATTCCGGTGCCCTACATCTAGACTCGGCTGTGTGATGAAGTCCGCCATTTTGGAACTATTTTAAAGGACCCGGATAAACAATGGCTGCCCCCGTGGCTATGGAGATTATATCAACAAACTAAAAAATGACTGCCCCCATAGAGATTATATCTAGAAGAGACGCCATTTTGGGACTGTTTTGTGATAGCGGCACGTTTTCCTGTTGAAGTAAATCGGTAGTTGACTAGCCGCATCGCAAATATATGGTCGTAGGTACATATCAGTTACTATCATACATCCGAGTCTAGATGTAGGTTACGGAGAGTACCGGAATCTGTCGAGGTTTGCCGAATGGCACTACACCGTCTGAGTTGGGCAAACTCGCCGTGTCAATGCGGGAAGTGCGTAAACAATGAGCAAACAATGCGCAAACTATGCGCTAACTATGCGTAAACACGTCGTGCCGGTTCGTGTCAATGTGGACACTAATGGGCATGACAAAATCCTGGCCAAAAGTCGTGCAAGTGTCAGCCTGGCTTAAGTCTCATGCAGTGTATGGCAACATAATATTTAGGTGGCAACTTCAAATCGTTCAAGCTTCATGTAAATTCCACCCACGTTCAGTTCGATTGACGTCTCTTATTCAATGGATTGTCATTACCTAATGTTATTTTAGAGTTAATGTGTTTGGATTTATAGTTTCGCAATGGTTTTTTTGTTTTGTTTGTTCGATTTTTCTAGACTGGTTAAAATGTACAAATGGTGTACGAGTATATATCAAAATAAATCAAAATGGCGTCATTGTATATCCCACAGATATTCGATAATGACATCACGGTATGTCCCAATAAAACAAAATGAAGCCACGGTATGGCACAATAAAACAAAATGAAGCCACGGTATGGCACAATAAAATGAATGAATGAAATGGGGTTTAACCTCCTACGCTTAAGCACCGTACCTGGGCTAATTTAAGACGGGCATACGCCACAGTGTGCAATGAGGGAAATTTTGCCCGGGCAGCGGCGCTACGGCCTACTCTTATATCGAATTCCAACTGCCAAGGGATCTTTTACGTGCACTCCAATTTGTACACGGGACCTCGGTTTTTCGTCCCATCCGAACGACTAGGCAGCTGTCCTTGTCAGGCCCTCCTTCTGCATCACTGACAAGGGGAAATCACGCCGGAAAATCGAGATGAACTTTCTCGGCCAATGCAGGGATCGAACACTCAACCTCCAGGCTAGCGAACCAGCGCCTTATCCACTTAGCCACCGTGATCCCCCTGGCACAATAAAACAAAATGACTTCAGGATATGTCCCAATAAAACCAAAATGGCGCCAGGACACCTCTCATAGATATCGGGTGATCACGCCAGGGTATGTTCCAATAAAACAAAATGGCGTCAGGGCACATCCCATAGATATCAGATGATCACGTCTGGGTATGTCCCAATAAAACAAAATGGCGTCAGGACACATCCCATAGATATCGGGTGATCACGTCTTGGTATGTCCTAATAAAACAAAATGGCGTCAGGACACATCCCATAGATATCGGGTGATCACGTCTGGGTATGTCCCAATAAAACAAAATAGCGTCAGGACACATCCCATAGATATCGGGTGATCACGTCTTGGTATGTCCTAATAACACAAAAGGATGTCATGAAATGAAATGGGGTTTAACGTCCCACTGTTTTGTTCTGACTGGGTTAATGAATCACAGACATACGACATGCAGTGTGCTATGAGGGGCATTTTGCCCGGACTACTGTCAAGGGATGTTTTACGTGCATGCCAATGTGTACACGGGAAACCTCTCTCTCTCTCTCCCTCTCTCTCTCCCCCCTCTCTCTCTCTCCCTCCCCTCGTTCTCTCTCTAATCCTCCCTCCCCCTCTCCCTCTCTCTCTCCCTCTCTCTCCCTCTCTCAATATACTAATTGTTGAATATGGCGTATTTATTTAGGGCTAGGATCTCTCTTTTTCCCCTCTCTATCTCCCTCTCCCTCTCTCTCTCCCCTCTACTCTTCTCCCTCTCCCCCCTCTCTCTCTCCCTCTCTCTCTCCCCTCTACTCTCCCCCTCTGTCTCTCTCTCTCTCCCTCTCTCTCTCTCTCTACGCGTCTATATCAACCGAACATCTATAAAATTGATATCCCAGTATTCATTCATTAAATCCGATCCTCGACTCAAATGTAAATTATATCCTAACAACGGAAGAGAGCTAATGGAAACCTATCTCTCTATCTCTCCCTCTCTCCCCCCCTCTCTCTCTCTCTCTCTCCCTCCCTCTCTCTCCCTCTCTCTCCCCTCCCCCTCTCTCCCCTCTCTCTCTCTCTCCCTCCCTCTCTCTCCCTCTCTCTCCCCCCTCTCTCTCCCCTCTCCTCTCTCCCTCTCTCTCCCTCTCTCTCTCCCTCTACTCTTCTCCCTCTCCCCCCTCTCGCTTCTCTCCCCTCCCTCTCCTCCCCTATCTCTCTCTCCTCCCCCCTCTCTCTCTCTCTCTCTCTCTTTCTCTCTACGCGTCTATATCAACCGAACATCTATAAAATTGATATCCCAGTATTCATTCATTAAATCCGATCCTCGACTCAAATGTAAATTAGATCTTAACAACGGAAGAGGGCTAATGGATTTTTTCTTCATGTCTACTTTTTTTGTTTTAAGATTATTTGAGTTACTCTTCACGATGTAAAACATAAAAAAATATTCTGATTTCCTGTCAGGTGGAAAACGAAACTTTCTTCAATTTCCTGAGACATTTTACGCGTTGAAGGATGTGTGGGGTTTTCTTTTTGGTTTGTGAAAAGGAAAATAGATTTATTGTAATAAAAAAAAATATTGATAATATTAGTCTTAGAGACAATTTCCACAAACAGTGGATTTAACGCCGCGTTCTTGTTTCCACTTCACGCGGTGCAACAGGACGGAGGGCGATGAATAGAGATGGGGTTAACGTCCTACTGTTGCGCTCCTACCGCGCTAATGATGATCAAGATACGCTATGCAGTGTGCTATGAGGGAAATTTTGCCGGACAGCAGCGCTACGGTCTACTCTTATTTCGAATTCCGACGAATTTTACGTGCATGTCAAAGTGTACACGGGACCTCGGTTTATTCGTCCGATCCGAACGACTACACACTGTGGGGTTTTTTTTACCATAGACCCCCCGTCCTGTACTGAATATGGGGCAAATGGTTAGCGCGTGTGCGCTGTATCATAAGGTCTGTCAACGACTCAACTGTCGTGGTTTCGATTCCCAGGTTCTTCGGTACAAGGAATAAGGTCGCCTATCAAAGCGGTAATTTATCTCCGGGTCCCCTATTTTCTTCCCACTGCTTAAGATCCTTTAGCACAAGCGAATCTATAGTCTGTGTCAAGTTAAACCTTCCACACCCTCTCTCTTCTCTCTCTCTCTCTCTCTCTCTCTATCTCTCTCTCCATCTTGTTCCACTGACCTGGGGAATGACGCCGGAAAATACCTATGAACTTTCTAAACAAATACCAGAACGAATGTATCGGCTGTAGGGAAGAGTTTTATTTATTTTTGCTGTAATTAACTGGTGGGTTTGTTTCCAGTAATTAATAAGAGTAGCAGGAATGTGAAATAATCCCAGACGACCCCCAGTTATATACAATCAGTCTAATATTATGTACTCTGTGTTGCTTCTTTATTTACTAATTATTTATTAATAATGTTACTTAGCACTACCATGACATTTTCCTTCGGGGCATCGACGAACGCGGTCCTATTTTTTATTTATTTATTTCAGGGTTTTTTGCGTGTTAGTTAATATAAGTGAAAAGTGAAATGAACTTTGGTATGAGTGTAACGTCCTGCAGAGAGAGAGAGAGGGGGGAGGGAGAGAGAGAGTTTGTGGCGAGTGAACGTTAAACCCCATTCTCTCTCTCCCTCTCTCTCTCTCTCTCTCTCCGCTTGAGAACAGACAGTAACCTAGTCGACCGACATTTTAAAGGGGCATAATCGACGATTTAAAGGGCATTAAAGGAGTTTAGATAAACAACTGACAGTTCTCGTTATGATAGTTAGAATAGATAATGTAAATAGAATATGCTGAAATTTCAGTCAAATTGCTCTACTCTGAATAGCGATTGAAATTTAAGGCCTAGTCTCGATCACCATTCCTCAAGTTGGTATAGAAAACAAAGTCTCAATTAGCCAAGAATGTATTCAAATCTAGTAAATATCGCAGGTTAGCGGGATAAGTTAATTTATGTCTAATTAATAATTTAGGCCTAAAAACAGACCAGCAATAGTCAGATTTAGCGCTAACATAATGTTGTTTAAAATTATTGAAATAAACTTACCCTAGACCGACATTTTAAGTCCTAAATTGACGATTTACCTCAAAGTATATTTCGAGAATTTTGAAAAATATATATTCTGATTTCAATTATAATAAAATTGAAGTTAATGCGTGTTAGTTTTAACCGACACCGCCTGTCACAATGACGTAGATTATACTACGACCAAACCTGCTGACAAGGAGTTAAAACCATTTTTCAGTTGATTAAGATTTCACACACATTCTCCATTAAATCAAGGCTAATTAAAGGATTAAATTAGAAGATATCGATCCTCTCTTCCCAGTTTAGTAAATGTTATAATTATAACAACAAAATCTTATTGCTAATGGTACATGTATAAATGTTGCTAATTTTGTTTCAATTTCACATAATCGGGTATCAATTCCAGAAGGTGACATTTATGGTCATTGGAAGAATTTTAGACAGAGAGGAGAGGTTGGACAGGTGGGGTATCGAAACCACGCCAGTTGACTCAATAACAGACTTTATTACACCATTCGGCCACCCAACTCCCTTTGATTTTTAACCCCCGCCAAACTTCAATATTTAATTTTCTTTGATCCGATATTTTTAGAATCTAACAATAATGATATGACGAGCTCCAAGACGAGCGCAAAGTACTCCGGGCCAAAGAAAAAGTTTTCGGAAACAGGTGAAAAGTACTCCGAGACGGGCGAAAAGTACTCTAAGACGGGCGGAACGTACTCCGAGACGGGCGAAAAGTACTCCAAGACGGACGAAAAGTACTCCAAGACGGACGAAAAGTACTCCACGACGGACGAAAAGTACTCTAAGACGGGCGGAACGTACTCTAAGACGGGCGGAACGTACTCCAAGACGGGCGGAACGTACTCCAAGACGGACGAAAAGTACTCCAAGACGGACGAAAAGTACTCCGAGACGGGCGAAAAGTACTCTAAGACGGGCGGAACGTTCTCCAAGACGGGCGAAAAGTTCTACGAGACGGACGAAAGGTTCTCCGAGACGGACGAAAGGTTCTTCGAGACGGACGAAAAGTACTTCCAAGACGGGCGAAAAGTATCCCACGACGGACGGAACGTACTCCGAGACGAACAAAAAGTACTCCAAGATGGACAAAAAGTACTTCGAGGCGGGCGAAAAGTAATTCGGGACGGAGGAAAAGTACTCCAAGACGGACAAAAAGTACTACAAGATGGACAAAAAGTACTCCAAGACGGACGAAATGGTCTATAAGACGGACGAAAAGTTCTCCGAGACGGACGAATAGTTCTCCGAGAAGGACGAAAAGTTCTCCGAGACGGACGAAAAGTACTCCAAGACGGGCGAAAAGTTCTCCAAGACGGACGAAAAGTACCCTAAGACGGACGAAAAGTTCTCCGAGACGGGTAAAGAGTTCTCCGAGACGGGTAAAAAGTTCTTCGAAGCGGAGGAAAAGTACACCAAGGCGGACGGAAAGTACTTCAAGACGGGCGAAAAGTACTCCAAGATTGAGGAAAAGTTCTCCGAGACGGACGAAAAGTGCTCCAAGATGGACAAAAAGTATTTCAAGACGGACGAAAAGTTCTCCGAGACGGGCGAAGGTTCTCCAAGACGGACGAAAGGTACTCCAAGACGGGCAAGGGTTCTCTGAGACGGGCGAAAAGTACTACCAGATGGAGGAAAAATAATCCGAGACAGACGATTTGCTGGACGGAACCCCTTGTGACGTCATATATTTACACATCAATTGCTGGACAAAACACCTTATGACATCCTATTATATTAGCATGGGACTTGCTGGGTTGAACACGTAATGTAAACGTATTTACAAGTGACGTGCTGGACAGAACACACTATGATGTGTATTTACACGTGACTTGCCGTACGTAACTAACGTGACGAAATTTATGGTAGCTGGCTTTTTTTCGCACGTATCAAGTGAATGGCCATTTTGCTCAGTAATCCCAGCCAGAATTTGGCTATTTTTTAAAATTGCGTTAAAGTTTTAAATTTTTGTTTAGAACTAAAATAAATTAACTATTAGTCAATCCCCACGCTAAAAACATTAGCCGAATTCATTGTGTATATGTGAAATGGACACGACCGAGGTACAAAATAGTGCGGCCCAGCGTGTGTCAAATGTCCGTTTAAACTTGCTTATTCTGTTAAAATCCAATTTTCATTCGGGGATTATTATTCAATCTCGAGTTGTGTCCGACCGTGATACGACGCAGGTTTTCTGTTTGTCGAAGGCATTGAACTTTGGTTTGTTTGTTTACAAACTGACTCTGTGCTTTGACCTCGCGCCCTGTGACGTTTAGATAACGTCATGTGGATATCATGGCTGTCCACTGTGTCAGAGTCACTTCTCTGCAGGTAGGGTGAGTCTGTCGTTCAGATTGGTGACTTGTTTGACGGAACATCTTATGACGTCATATATTTTACACGTGATTTGATGCACGGATTATCTTGTGACGTGTATTTACACGTGACTAGCTGACCGGAAATTAAAGACAATTATAATGGATATAGAATATGTATTATTATTGGTAATCTGTCAATCTCGTCTCCGTATTATTCCTCGTCCTAATTGTTCATAGAAAGTGTTTTGTTGTTGTCAAGGGCAACATATAAAAATATAAAGTCCACCAACCCCCTTCCACACAATTAAATAAAACGAGGTAATTATATTATGAAGACTGTAATTTCCAGTTTTATTCAAATCTCGATTTATCAATACACGTGATTAGTATTTGATGGGATTAATCAGAATAAGACACGTCAACAGATAACCAGGCCCGTAGCCCGAAGGGGGGCACGGGGGGAGGGGCAACTGCCCTCCCAATGCTGAGTCTTGCCCCCCCCCCCCCAAATATCACAAGAAAATTGGCCTTTACCGCAAAATTCATGCAGATGCCCATGCTAGTTGGCCCTCCCGAAAACATCTTTGCCCAAAAAACAACTTCCTGGCTACGGGCCTGCAGATAACTACTTCCTCTTGTCATTACAGTAGCAATCGATCATAATTTGTCACTCGGCAAATCTCGACAGATTCCGTTACCCTACGTCTAGACTCGGCTGTATCACAGTAAGTGATATGTACCTACGATCATACCTTTGCGATTCGGCTACCGATTTACTTTACAGGAAAATGTGTCGCTTTTACAAAAAAGTCCAAAATTGCGTCTTTTGTAGAGTGCGTATACCTAGTTAAGCAGATATATTGTCTCAAGGCTGCTGGTTTGATCAAACTCCCCGGTAATTCCACAAACCCAATGCCAACCGTGACGTTTGTTGAAATAGACATCTCCATGGAGGCAGCCATTATTTGCATTCGGAACCATTAAAATAGATCAAATATGGCGGAAATGGTCATACAGCCGAGATTAAGATGTGTAGAATTCGTCGAGGTTTGTCGAATGCATAATTTGTGTCTAGTGGTGTAACGCATGCGCGTAAAATCATATCACAAAAACTGTCATTGAGTAAGAGTAGGGCGGCTTGTTTAACACCGTGGGGTTTCTCCTGGTCCTACCACGACTAAGAAAACATTTCCGCCAACGAATTATTGAAATAAAATGGAAACATGTTAGTCCCGAAAATGGCCTAGACGTGTGGAAGTTATACCCTATTTCTCTATCTGTCTCTCCATTATCGGTTCGAGTTATCTTTCCTTTTCGGAACCGTAGGTATTTTTACAGACGAAGATAATTACCATTACTTTTTTCATATGTCCAGCTTACTCTGCCACAAGAACATTACTTCGAAATAATATACACCAGCTTAAACTTACTTTTACAGTGGATCTAATTTTATATAACAACACCGATCTTCCAGATGACACCATTATAACATATTTGTAATAGTGCAATGATCCCGTAACAGCTGAATGTGAAACACGAGTAGTCCATAGATACATGGACAAACAAACCATATAACAGTTAGATATATGGACAAAACAACCCATATAATAACAATTGGATACATAGACAAAACAAGCCATATAATAACAGTTAGATACATAGACAAAACAAACCAGTTAGATATATGGACAAAACAAACCATTCAATAACAATTAGATATATGGACAAAACATACCATACAATAACAGTTAGATATATGGACAAAACAAACCATACAATAACAGTTAGATATATGGACAAAACAAACCATATAATAACAATTAGATATATGGACAAAACAAACCATATAATAACAATTGGATACATGGACAAAACAAACCATACAATAACAATTAGATATATAGACAAAAACAAGCCATACAAAAACAATTAGATATATGGACAAAACAAGCCATACAATAACAATTAGATATAGAGACAAAACAAACCATTCAATAACAGTTAGATTTGTGGACAAAACAAACCATATAATATCAATTAGATATATAGACAAAAACAAGCCATACAAAAACAATTAGATATATAGACAAAACAAACCATACAATAACAATTAGATATATAGACAAAACAAACCATATAATATCAATTAGATATATAGACAAAACCAACCATACAATAACAGTAAGATATATAGACAAAACAAACCATTCAATAACAGTTAGATTTGTGGACAAAACAAACCATATAATATCAATTAGATACATGGACAAAACAAACCATATAATAACAGTTAGATACATAGACAAAACAAACCATACAAACAGTTAGATATATGGACAAAACAAACCATGTAATAACAGTTAGATACATGGACAAAACAAACCATACAATAACAGTTAGATATATAGACAAAACAAACCATACAATAACAGTTAGATATATGGACAAAACAAGCCATATAATAACAATTAGATATATGGACAAAACAAGCCATACAAAACAATTAGATATATAGACAAAACAAACCATACAATAACGGTTAGATATATGGACAAAGCAAACCATACAATAACAGTTAGATATATGGACAAAACAAACCATACAATAACAATTAGATACATGGACAAAACAAACCATACAATAACAGTTAGATATATGGACAAAACAAACCATATAATAACAGTTAGATATATGGACAGAACAAACCATATAATAACAATTAAATATATAGACAAAACAAACCATACACGTTAGATACATGGACAAAACAAACCATACAATAACAGTTAGATACATGGACAAAACAAGCCATACAATAACAGTTAGATATATGGACAAAACAAACCATATAATAACAGTTAGATATATAGACAAAACAAACCATACAATAACAGTTAGATATATGGACAAAACAAGCCATATAATAACAATTAGATATATGGACAAAACAAGCCATACAAAACAATTAGATATATAGACAAAACAAACCATACAATAACGGTTAGATATATGGACAAAGCAAACCATACAATAACAGTTAGATATATGGACAAAACAAACCATACAATAACAATTAGATACATGGACAAAACAAACCATATAATAACAGTTAGATATATGGACAGAACAAACCATATAATAACAATTAAATATATAGACAAAACAAACCATATAATAACAATTAAATATATAGACAAAACAAACCATACACGTTAGATACATGGACAAAACAAACCATACAATAACAGTAAGATATAGACAAAACAAACCATACAAAAACAGTTAGATACATGGACAAAACAAACCATATAATAACAATTAGATACATGGACAAAACAAACCATATAATAACAGTTAGATATATAGACAAAACAAACCATACAAAAACAGTTAGATACATGGACAAAACAAGCCATACAATAACAGTTAGATACATAGACAAAACAAGCCATACAATAACAGTTAGATACATGGACAAAACAAACCATATAATAACAATTAGATACATGGACAAAACAAACCATATAATAACAATTAGATATATGGACAAAACAAGCCATACAAAAACAGTTAGATACATGGACAAAACAAACCATACAATAACAGTTAGATACATAGACAAAACAAGCCATACAATAACAGTTAGATACATGGACAAAACAAGCCATACAATAACAGTTAGATACATGGACAAAACAAACCATATAATAACAGTTAGATACATGGACAAAACAAACCATATAATAACAGTTAGATACATAGACAAAACAAACCATGTAATAACAGTTAGATACAAAAACAATTTGATATATGGACAAAACAAACCATACAATAACAGTTAGATATATAGACAAAACAAGCCATACAATAACAGTTAGATATATGGACCAAACAAGCCATATAATAACAATTAAATATATAGACAAAACAAACCATATAATAACAATTAGATATATGGACAAAACAAGCCATACAATAACAGTTAGATACATAGACAAAACAAGCCATACAATAACAGTTAGATACATGGACAAAACAAACCATATAATAACAATTAGATACATGGACAAAACAAACCATATAATAACAGTTAGATATATAGACAAAACAAACCATACAGTTAGATATATGGACAAAACAAGCCATACAATAACAGTTAGATATATGGACCAAACAAACCATGTAATAACAGTTAGATACAAAAACAATTAGATATATGGACAAACCAAACCATACAATAACAGTTAGATAAAATAAAATAAAATAAAACCAAGTACGAACAATCCAAACCATTAGACAAAATTCGAAGTCCTAAAAACGGTATAGGCAAAAATGTGTAAAATCGCAAAATAGTGTAATCAGCATATGGACTGTCCTAACCCTAACCCTAACCCTAACCCTAACCCTAGATATATGGACAAAACAAACCATACAATAACAGTTAGATTTGTGGACAAAACAAGCCATACAATAACAGTTAAATTTTCTCCATGTTTTGTCGGCTGATCTGCGAGCTATCAAATCTTCCGATCCCTGTGTGTCAAAACACGTACGGTGGGTTGTGATCTGTGAGCTAGGCTTTGGATACATACATAGACAAAATAAACTAGTTTAAAGGGGTTTGGGGTCCAAGGTTGGGGTCAAGGACTGCCTGATCATTAGATCCTAGGTGCTATTCAATCTGTTTTACAGAGAATTACTTACGAATTATCTCTGTCACAGATGACTGTCTTGAACACGTGCATTGACTTCTCGTGTCGTCAGTCATTGGCTCAACGGCCCGTGCGTTGTTTACATAACACCTAACTACTTCGGGCAAAATGATGCCTTTTAATCATTTTAATACCCATTTACACTAAATAGGAAATATTTTTTAACTACAGATACTTCAAACGTCTTTATTTATTTTTCTTATACTTCAAAAAAATGTTTTAGAATTTATTTTGTCGGAGGAAAAAAGTTAATATTTTGCCGAATTAAGACGCATATAGATTTCATCTTTATCAGTGATACTAGCGACCAGGCAAATATTCACTGCGGGATCAGTTTGGGTGCTAATAGCTTATCCTATTATATATACATACCGTATTTCCTCGAATACAACCCCGGCCTCGATTACAACCCGGGCCTCGAATAGAACCCGGGGGTAAGGGGGTGTTGAGATAAATACAACCCGGGTCTCTAATAGAGCCCGGGTCTCTAATATATCCCGGATCTAAAGTAAAAACTGAATACTCCCTGTCAAAATATTAATTAATTAGTGATTCCTGCACAGGAAGTAGAATTGTTTTATGTCACGCACAGAGAGTTTAGCCATCGTTTTTGCAAGACCGATCCTGTCAACTTGTTTTACTTGTCCAAAATGTCACTCTTATACAAGGTTTTGAAGCATTAATTCGGGTCTGAAAAAATACAACCCGGCCTCGATTATAACCCGGGCCTCGAATAGAGCCCGGGGGTCGGGGGGTGCTGAACGAAATAGAACCCCGGGGTTGTATTCGAGGAAATACGGTAGTTAGATGTGCGTTCATGAATAACCATTGTAATAATCCTGCATTACATGTATATCTATATTTAATAAGATATATAGTACTTATTAACCGACTGATTACTGGAACATATTATATAATACACTGGTCTTTACTTATATAAATAACGGATGTGACGTCATCCTTACTGGAACATATTATATAATACACTGTTCTTTACTTATATAAATAACGGTCACTACGATTATTGTATATTATCACCCAATAACATAAATTTGATTGGTCAATCAAAAAGGAACTACTTTCTTTTTATTTTAAAGGAACTAATTTCTTTTTATTTTAAAGAAACCACTTATTTTAAAGGGACTATCCCGATATGAACAAAGTCTCAATAATAAAAGTCCGAGTACGAATGAAATTTTAGCTCCAAAATATATAGGAATGGTTTAAGTAAAGATTGACTTTTTTTTATAAAACAAATAAGTAGCCTAACTGTTTTTATTTAATTGACCTTGGAGGACATACTGGGTCATTATATAGGACATCGAGTCGTTTCATTACAAATGGCCCCCAAGGCATTCTGACATGCGTCTTTTTGTCTTAAATAATGGATATCAGAAGCCCATTTTTTCTCGTTAGTATAACAACATCAATGTTTATTTAAATTGACCAATAAGTCGTATTTGCAATGTCGAAGACAGTGAGAGGGAGCTCGCGTGAGAAAGAGAGAGAGAGAGAGAGACTTTGTTGATCCTGCAGTTGGCCGAGAGACTCCTTCGGGTATTTTCAGAGAGAGAGAGAGAGAGAGAAATGGGGTTTAACGTCCACTCGACACAAACTAGGTCATTTTGGGACTAACATGGTTTAATTTTTTCCAATAATTCGCTTGCACGTAGGGGTCTTCAGCAGTGGGAGGAAACCGGAGTGCCCGGGGGAAACCCACGAGGTTGCGAAGGCGCCCCTATCACCATGCCACATACGCTCACACCAGGGCTCGAAACCACAGCCGCAAGCCAGAGGTGGCCAGCCAGCTAGAGGCCGAAGCGCGGCACTCTAGACCACTAGGCCGTTCCTACCAGTACCCCCCTAAGTGGATGGAATTTTGAAATGTTTTAAAAGGATGTCTAATCATCACACTCACTGCTCTACCGATTGATTTTCTCGGCTTGTTCCATTAAACTCTTCCAGGAATAATTGTCAATATATCGTCTATTTTGGGGTATTTTATTTTTAAAAAAAGATTGATTTGTTTGTCTACCATAAGCTGGCTCTTAAATATTGTGAAATGTCTATTTAAACATTGCCAGATGACGCGATCAAATTACAACATGATTAAGAGGTGTCCTTGGAAAAGTTATATATATTCTAACAGAACAATCATTTGGCCTTTTAAAAAATGTCGTCGTTTTTAATTTAGCAGAAGAGATGTCAGGAAACCGCCATTATGGTGTTTTATTTCGAATTAAAGGAGCTAAATCACTATCATTTGGCCTTTACAATCTTCGCCGTTTTTTTTTAACAGAACAGATGTCAGGAAACCGCCATTATGGTCTTTTATTTCGAATTAAAGGAGCTAAATCGCTAACACTTGATAAAAGTGGGTCGCAACGCATATAATACTGTAATATGAATGAATATAAACTGATTTACATTCAATGGTTTCCGTTTTTACTCCAATTTCAAACCAGTTATGTTCGGCGAAATAAGCCAGCAATCTCAATCGAGTGCTAATTTCTAGCATCTGGTTATTCCAGTCTATATGTGCTATTTGATTTGGTACAATGTGTCTAGCCTCGCCCCTCGAGTCTCTTGTTAGAACTGGGGCTGAAGCGCATTATGGCACACGATTCGTATACCAATGGTAAAATGTTTGTTTTGTCTTAAATATTGGATATCAAAAGCCCATCTTTTTCTGGTAAAATTAGAATATCAATATTGATCTAATTTGACAAATAAATCGTGTTTTCAATGTTGAAGATTTTGGATGATATTGAGTTAGAGGCCTAGCTCCTTTAACTCATGAATTGTGTGATTGCATACTAATTTGTTGCTGCTTCATACCTGTGTATCTTTATCTTCCATAATGCAGTGAATGTCGGGATTCTTCGGTAGTTTCCGTGACCTGCACCGTGTCCAGGTAGGTGTACGACGCCATGGTGCAATATGTAAGTAATTTCATTGATCTATAATAAAAAAATGGCTCCATTAGACACTTGCGCTGTTTCGATAAGTTTTAAAATAATGCTTTGGATCTCATATAGTCCATATTTGATAACCGAGACTACAATATGACGTACGAAGAGCGTGCTGTTTAATGTCATTCGGCAAACCTCGACAGATTCCGGTACTCTCCGTAACCTACATCTAGACTCGGATGTATGATAGTAATTGATATGTACCTACATAGTCCCAAAATGGCGTCTTTTCTAGATATAATCTCTAATGGGGACAGTCATTTTTTAGTTTGTTGATATAATCTCCATGGCCACGGGGACAGCCATTGTTTACCCGACTCCTTTAAAATAGTTCCAAAATGGCGGACTTCATCATACAGCCGAGTCTAGATGTAGGGTACCGGAATCTGTCGAGGTTTGCCGAATGGTTTAATGTCAGACACTCTCGCTGTTTCAAAAAGTTCTGAATAATGCTATGGATCTCATATAGTCCATATTTGATATTCGAGACTACAATATGACGTACGAAGATCACCGCCATTTTGAACGATCATCTAGGTCATTCCATTGCTTTTTAAACTGAATTTAATTTTATAATTCTCGTCTCTCTGAATTTAAACAGTTTGATTTAAACATGCTTTATTACCATGAAGTAAAAGTGTTGGACTAAAGTTACATAAACTTAAAAATTACAAAAAACAAGTACGAGAGAGAGACAGAGAGAGAGAGAGAGGGGGGAAGAGGGAAATGGGGTTTAACGCCCACTGATCACAACTAGGGCATTTAGGGACTAACATATGCTTTAATTTTATTTCAATAATTCACTTGCGCCTAGGGGTCTTTAGCAGTGGGGGGAAACCGGAGTGCCCAGAGGAAAACCACGAGTTAGAGAAGGCGCCCCTTTCTCCATGCCACATACGCTCACACCAGGGCTCGAAACCACAGCCGCAAGCCAGAGGTGGCCGGTCAGCTTGAGATCGAAGCGCGACACTCTAGACCACTAGGCCATCCCAACCCCCCGCCCCGGAAGAGAGAATCACACTGCGAGAGTCTGCCAGATGGCATACTAATTTGGCTGAACGCTTTCTACCACAGGAAGTTTTCCATGGATATCTGGAGAAAGCAGTCTGGTGTCAGTTAGTATGACGTTCGCTGTGGAGATCCGGAGATACATAAAATTGAAAATGGCCGTCTGATAGAACAATGGAAGGTGTGTGCTTTAATCCAGTAGAGACAAGCAAATATGACTTTATAAACCCATTTCACCTGTTGAATAATCGTATTAACCATAACAGAATCACGTGCTGTACTTGTATCACGTGCTGTACATGTATGACCTGCTGTATCTCGCCATAATGGTATCACGTACTTGTATCACGTGTTGTACTTGTATGACCTATATTGTATCACGTGCTGCACTTGTATCACGTGCTGTACTTGTATGACCCGCTGTATCTCGCCATAACGGTATCACGTACTTGTATCACGTGTTGTACTTGTATGACCTATATTGTATCACGTGCTGTACTTGTATGACTCATATTGTATCACGTGCTGTACTTGTATCACGTGCTGTACTTGTATGACTCACATTGTATCACGTGTTGTACTTGTATCACGTGTTGTACTTGTATCACGTGCTGTACTTGTGTCACGTGTTGTACTTGTATGACCCACTGCATCTCTCACCATAACAGTACCACGTGCTGTACTTTTTGCTCTCTCCATAATATCATTGTCATCAAACGTTATTCCAAGAATTTGAGATGTATTTGATTAAAAAGGATATTTAGATGACCATAATTATATACTGTTTTATCTATGTACAGATGCAGGATGTCGTTGCTTTTTATAATAACAATATGGCTACTTCAAACATCGTTTGGTCGACAACAGACTAGACAAGGAAGTAGTTTGATCTTCATGATGTTCTCAATTGGGCCGATTTTATTAGATCAGTCGGCACAGAGCAGTAGGACGTTAAACCCCATTCCATTTCATTCAATTGGGCCGTTTTTATTAGATCAGTCGGCACAGAGAAGTAGGACGTTAAACCCCATTCCATTTCATTCAATTGGGCCGTTTTTATTAGATCAGTCGGTACAGAGCAGTATTCCATTCCATTCCATTTCATTCAATTGTGTGCTTCATAATGAGAGGGGAACACCTGTTGAAATGGGGTTTAACGTCCTACTGTTCTGCTCCGACTGGGCTAATGAAAGTTGGCGTACAGTGTGCTTTGGACGAAATTTTGCCCGGGCAGCGGCACTGTGTCAATCTCTTATATCGAATTCCAACTGTCAGGGGATATTTTATATGCACGCCAACGTATACACGGGACCTTGGTGTTTCGTCCCATCCGAATGACTAGACATATATCCTTATCAGGAACCTTCGTCCTGCATCACTGACAGGGAAAAAGCACGTCGGATAATCTCGCTGAACTTTCTCGGCCAATGCAGGGATCGAACCCGTGACCCACAGGCTACCCACTTAGCTACCGTGGCTCCAGAACACTTGTTGAAACATCGTGCGGAATGGTTAGTACGTGCGTGCTGTATCAGAAAGGTTGTCATTGAGTAGGGTCGTCTGTCCAGCCTCGTGGGTTTTATCCGGGTCCTCGGGTTTCCTCCCACTGCTAAAGACCCCTACGCACAAGCAAATTATTTTTTTTTAGAAAAAAAACATATTTTAGTTTGTATCGAGTGGACGTTAAACCCATTTCTCTCTCTCTCTCTCTCTCTGTCTCTCTCTGTCTCTCTCTCTCTCTCCCTCTCTCTCCCTCTGTCTCTCTGTCTCTCTCTCTCTCTCCCTCTCTCTCTCTCTGAAACATCGTGCAATAGGGATTGTTTGAAGTTAATATAAATATAAACGGTGGTTGTGGTTTTGTTGCAGTCAAGCAATCTGATAAAAATACAAATCTATATTTCGTTTCGTTTTTTTATTTTTTCGAATCGATAGTCTCCAATATAAAAAAAACAAAATGAAACACGATATGTGTTTTAATCAGATTGAAAGTCGAGGTAGCATTCAAGCTGAAAAGACTAAAACCAATATTATTTCTAATACGATTGTTCTCAAATCGATCTTTCACAGCGGTGTGCTAAGAAATGAACGGAAAAGAAATGAAATTTAAAGCCCCAATACCACTCTTGTTGTAACTGATTAATATGCCCCAATCATTATTCTGGTCAACAAATTGTACTATTTTACAATATTCCAATTAATTGATGATACAAATTTCATCTTAACACACCGAATTTTAAAAATTGGAAAAATTCAACTACATGGTTTGAAAAGCTTTACGTAAACACTTTCAAATGCAACTGGGATTTAAACATATTTTTGCGCCCTCTGGACAATTAAAATATGATGTAATGGATAATTTACACAACAGGTAGGACACTTAAACATCTTGTAGTTCGAATAAGGCTAATTTTTTATCTGTACCTGTCAAGCCAGCAGTATTGTCCCTTTAAAATCCTACTGTTCTGTCCTTACTGGTCTAATGAAGACGGGCATATGCCATAAAGTGTACTATGAGGAAACTTTTCTTTTCAACCGAGCTATGGCTTACTAAAGGGATCTTTTACGTGCATATCAAGGTGTGAGAGAGAGAGCAATGGGATTTAACCTCCACTCGACACAAACTAGGTATTTTTTGGACTAACATATGGTATATATTTATTCCATAATTCGCCTGTGCGTAGGGGTCTTTAGCAGTGGGGACATGGCAAAAATCAACGAGACTGGACAGGCGACCCTACTTCTTGTCACGTACAGTCGATTTGTTTGTATTATTCAAACGACTAGACACTGTCCCTTAAAATATATGCCACCCTGGCGTGAGCGTGTATGGCATGGAGATAGTGGCGCCTTCGCAACCTCGTGGGTTTCCTCCGGGCACTCCGGTTTCCTCCCGCTGCTAAAGACCCCTACGTTCAAGCGAGTTATTGAAATAAAATTAAACCTTATGTTAGTCCCGAAATGACCTCGTTGTGTTGAGTGGGCGTTAAACTCCATTTATCTCTCCCTCTCTCTATCTCTCTCTCTCTCTCTCTATCCCTCTCTTTTCTCTCTCTCTCTCTCTGAAAATACCCGAAGGACTTTTTCGGCCAACTGCGGGATCAATAAAGCAAGTGCCTTACTCACTGAACCCCCACGGCTCCTCTTTCACAACAAATGGATTATTCATGTCGGATGTTTATCACACAATGGAGGTTTATAAAATACAAATCGATGTAGAAGTAGAAGTTCTTGCTATATTCACAATATTAAAGATGCATTCCCTCGAATACGCTGTATTGACGGTATGGAATTGTTAAAGATACCTTCCCATGAACACACTGTATTGACGGTATTAAAGATGCCTTCCCACGAATACGCTGTATTGACGTTATGGTATTATTAAATTTGCCTTCCAACTTAAACTAAGAGAGAGACAGGCACAGAGAGAGAGAGAGAGGGAGAGAAAGAGAGAGAGATAAATGGGGTTTAACGTCCACTCGACATATTGTCTTTAGAGAGAGAGAGGGCGAGAGAGAGAGAGGCACAGAGAGAGAGAGAGAGAGAGGCACAGAGAGAGACACATACACACAAACCAGGTCAATTCGGGACTAACATATGGTTCAATAATTCGCTTGCGCGTACGGGCCTTTAGAAGTGAGAGGGAACCGGAAAATCCGGAGAAAACCCACGGGGCTGGACAGGCGATCCTTCTCCTTGTCACGTACAACAGGGTAATTGAAAAGACATCAGCTAACCCAATGACAGAACTTATGAATGAACCAACCATTCGGCCACCAAAGCCCCCTATATTTGGACTAAAATCATATTCAAACTAATTCATTCATCATAAATTTGCATTATTTAAAAATTCTTATAAAAAGATTCTAATCGGAACAAAACTAGTCTATTTGCTTTATCAACCTTGTTTATCACGTGACTTGATTGGGGTGGGTTGATTAACAAATTCAGCTTGTTTTTGTCGTTAGTAGCTGTTATTTTACCATAAATATCAAGACCTTTGTGGGTTCCTGGATTATAAATGTCAACTTCTTTTCCGTCATCAATCTGATTTTAAGAGCGTGTCCGCGAGAGCACCATGCAGAGGGTGATAATCCTTGCGTCAGGGATTTGGACCAAATTTTTTCTGTGAGATGGGTTTTAGTACCCAGATACATCCGCACAAAATATTAGATTGATTCAGTTGATACCAACCTGGCAAATTGGAAAAACATGTTTTTAATAGAAAAATACTCAAAAATGGGCTAATTTGGAACTAAATTTGTATGATCTGTTATTCGTACAATAATTGATTTGGACAGACAAAATTTTGGGCATTAGTAGGACCACCCAGGCTCCTCCTACACACAGATTTTTAAGTTTCTACTGCCAATGATATCTTGGTACTAGCCAGATACGCAACTCGCTCTTAAAATTTAATTTAATGAAAACCAATGTTTGAGAGGCTATAGTTCGTTCTTGGCAGGGACTAGGACCAAATTTGAGTGTTACCCACAACCAGCAACCTTCCTACTAACAATATAAAAAATAAAAATGACCGGAACAGGCATAATAAAAAAAGCAGAAATAAATTAAAAACACCAAAAACTGGGATAAAATGTCCTGATTGTCAATATCCCAGATTAAGAAAATGTATGGACATCTTTACAAATTTAATATATTCCATTTAATCATTAGCAAGTATGATTGAGAATTGAGAGGGAGAAAAAAAATGGGTTTAACGTCCACTGGACACAAACTAGGTCATTTGGGGAAGAACATATGGTGATGCACATGTTTGGTCATCTTTACAAAGTTTATATTATCCATTCAGTCATCATCTAGGATGATTTTGACTTGAGAGAGAAACAGGGTTTAAATTCCACTCGACACAAACTAGGCAATTTTAGGACTAACATATGATAAGTTTTATTTCAATAATTCGCATGCGCGAAAAGAGAGAATCTGTGAGATTGGATATTTACAAAGAATAAATCTAATATGATATAGTAATGAAATTAAACATAATATAAGTAAGTGAACACTTCTGCTCAAATATAGGTAAATGCCGGATGTTGGCATGTGTAGTCAGAATTATCCTTGATTGTCTGGAGTGACACCGCCAGATATTAAATGATTCTCCATGAGGTTCTTCTTACATGAGAATGTGGATAATAGATATATCAAGTTTATGATAGTCGTGACAGCTCATAAATCTATACGATGATCTGCCCCTTTGTACAGATCTTACCATGGACCCTATATAGATGGACAGGCAACGTCCACGAAGCCTTTAGAATTCTGTGCCGTGGCAAAAGGCAGACCTGACAATCGTGACTAAAATAACATTACCCCCCCCCCCTCATGCAATTACCAGTGTTAAGTTTAAAAGCAAAAAAAAACCACCCCAGAAATCAATTCATAATATTTATATTAATCTTGCAAACCTTTTTTTCAACCTATACATAGATATACTACTGGTGATTTGGGTGTAAATATACCAAAGCATTGTCTTGTGTACTTCGGACTGCGAACACGCCCATGTGAATTCGAAAAAAAAACATGTAGAGTTTTCGTTAAAAGCAAACCTACTAAAACACCCTTTTAATTTTTACTTCTGTACAATTGTTCATCATTCGGGACATTATTATTCCTGAACTCTATTTTCATAATTTTAAAATCTTTCATACTAACGGGAATTTGGTTTATTAAAGTAAAACACAAAACTACGAAAATATTGAAATCATTCATTTCACAGTTTTCAACTGCTGCATTTGGAAATTTCATAGTTCTAAACTGGAGAAATTTGTCACTACCGTATATAGAAATACCTATTATTTGAAAAATTACCGTGTTACTATAAGAATACAGTAAAATCTAATGAGGAGTTCAAGAAATTACTCTGTATGAAATCCCGCAATGTCTAGAATCACTTCGCTTTGTTTACCGTTGGCTGTCTATCTTTATACAGGCCATGATCTTACTAATCGTGGTCTGATCACTGCAAAATTATGCATGATTTATGACCTTCCCAACAGCTATTCAGCGAAAGAAAACAGTATGATTTTATACCAAAGTACCCTATTTGACCGGCATGTTCAAAAAACGAAATATATACTAGTTTTAAGTAATGGTTATGATCAGTGGTCATTTAGAAATAATCGTTGGTCATTGGTTAAAAAGCGCTGCTTTGGTTAGATTGTGCTGATATAAAAGCTTGCCATGCCAGCCCATACACTTCCCTGCTAGTAACTACAGAATACAAATGAGAATAATAGTTGTCTGATTCTGCAAAATTGTACACCAGTAATTTTACGCCCCCTCCCTACGATGATCGTGAACGTCCGATTTTTTTACAAAAACTTTATGATTTTTACCAAAATAACATATTTGGTACGAGGAACGCTTAAATAACAAAATATAGTACTAATGTTGATAATCGATGGTCATTGTTACTCTTTAAGATAGTCGTCGACCATCAGTAAAAGAAAAATTGCATGGAAAATACTGATTTTTACACATTTTCAAAATATTGTAGCATACTAGTGGGTTTAGTTCCGGTCAATTTGTTTCTTCTGACATATACTTGAACGAATGCCCTTCATTACCACACCCAGCAGTTCTAGGTCAGACCCGCCAAGAAGCCGCTACATGCGTTTTAGGATGACACAGTTTTCAACATACGTAAAATGACCACTTTAAGATAACTCACAGAAAATTCCACACGATCCATTTATTCCCAAACGACTGTAGGATTTTAAGTCGACCACTTGGCCTATCATACCTGACCAATATCAAAATTTTACGATCACGCCATTTCAAGTAGGAGCGTTTTGAAATTTGGGCAAAAAAATGGTCGAAATATGGCAAATTTTGACCCAAAACAACAATTTCCAGCTATACCGGAAGTTGTCATTTAATTTTTTTTTCACTGCATCGCGTGACTTCTGTCGCCTAGGGGTACCCATAGACCAAGTATGATTGAAAATTGCTGACCCCCGGGGTTATCATTTTTTTCAGTTTTTGCATGGTCCTCTCGCAGACGCGTTCTTAATACAGATCTATATTTTGTTTCGTGTTTTTTTATACTTTCTATGACCTCCAATACATGAAGATCTGGGAGAACGCTAGATCGAAGACGCTCCTCAGCGTTTTATGACGTCATATGTGTATTGTGGGTTAGGATAGGGGTTAGGGTAAGGGCTAGGACCTGCAGATTTCGTCAGTCTCGAGATGTAGACAGGGCTAACCCTGGGCCAAGCCTAACCCTTACCCATAATCCCTAAAAGACATCATAAAATGCATGCGAAGGTCCGTCTTCGGTCTAGCGTTCTCTGAAGAACTGGCTGACTGTAGTGGAAGGTCGTGTCAGGGTCTATACGAGCGGCTTTTGACCCTATGACGTAAGACTTTTGATTTACTAATCAGCGTTGATGTTTCAACTCGGATACCCACAGTTCCGTGAACCGCACACCAAAGGCTTGTGGTAATCATCGTGAACGCGGGTTATTTCACAATTCTAAATAAAGATCTGACAGGTTGTACTGGAAAGTCGAGTCAGGGGTCGTACGAGTGGATTTTGATCCTATGCCGTCATACATTTCTAAAGTTGTCTATGTTGTGGTTTCGATATCCGGTGTGAGCGTATCGTCGGTGAAGTTGCAAAAGGTTGCATCTCCTTTTTCCTAATTTTACAGGAGAGACTAAAAACTACAATTATTGAAAACAATTTAGACGTTCAAAACAAAATGTCGTATCTCTCTTTAAGCAGACTTTTATGAGAATTTTCTGCAGATACGACATTTTACACTTAAAAAATTTTCTCCAATGATCATACGACGATTTGACACATGATCATACAAAATTATTCGATTGGACTAGAGATACGATTATTAGATAAAAAGATGCGCCATACGATGAGGAAATCCGAAATGCAAAAAATCATTTTTCATCAAAAACCCAAGATACGACCTTTTGCAACTTCACCGACGGTATGTTGTTGGGAGATAGGGTCGCCTTCTCAACCTCGTGGATTTACTCTGGGTACTCCAGTTTCCTCCCACAGGAAAGACCCCTGCGTGTGCGCCAAGAAAATAAAAATAACATTCAGACTTGTCTGCCATATAATACCGCCTTAGGTTGAAGCGGACGTTAAACTCTAAGAACAACAACAAATCACTTGAAGAGAATGGCTGACTTTTTGGGATACCCTAACATTTTTGTTTTGCGCGTTTCCAGGGAATCCAGTATTTTTCTAGTAATATTGTGTGCCTCTAATGTTCCTGTGTACTTAATTGGCCATACTTTGATTGGCAATAACAAGTTAATAACAACCCGATAAATCAGAGCCTCGTTTAACATGGTGACTGGGCGGCGCCGCCGCGCACTGACCGAACTGTGCCGCCTACTGAACCCAACAGTTAAAGGGCCAATCCCGATAACTTTTTGGGGAATAAAACTGCTTAATTTTGTGTTAAAATCATGTAAAACCCATTATCTAAGGCCGATCAACTAACACGATTTTTGTGATATGCTTGTAAATAACTTAAACCTGACAGTCTGCATCTGGAAATGGAGACCTTTGTATCATACAGTATCTGGATAAAACCAGACTTTTTTCTATAAGAATAATATGTAGGTAAAATTTATCTTTTGTTATCAAGTACAGTACATGGGCCATTCACTGCATAGACCTCTCAAGAAACATAAATCGATTATCAGGTCACCAAATGAAAAAAATTACCCGAAATCTTAAAAGGGTTACGTGTCCGGATAAGCAGTTTTGGCGTTCACGTCCAAACGACTCAATATTTTGAGTTGAAATTTTGAGACAAGGTATATACACTATTCCCCTACATTTTGGTGTTTTTTTTCATACATTCTCAGACTTTTATTTTTGAGCCTCTGTATAATACGGGACTGTCCCTTTAAAGACTGGGCGGCAACGTACATACGTTTTAAAAATCGCTGACAAAGTTTTTTCCCATGTGTTTGTTGCAAGGTTGTCTGTTTGATGATTGAAACCGTACTTAACACTATAGTATGGTGCGTAGGTTTATAAAATCGTCTTTCTGATTGTTTTATTGGTAGATTTCTGACTGCGGCAGTGTTTTGATCTCGATTTTACAGGGTATTAATCAATTCGTGGTTTATACAAGATGCCAAAACTAACAGTGAATCAAATTTCCGAAACTGTTTTTAGGTGCTTAGAAACCGAGACCAAGGGAGTCAATTTTTCAAAATTTTATTGGGGGAGGGGGGCGGGCGGGCGGTCTCATACCTGCGGTGTTTGCGCGTTTCGCAACTACGGTGCACGCGGATCGCGCAGGGCCCAACATTGCCGCGCACGACCAAATCCTTAGATGAGGCTCTGAGATAAATACTCTGGTGAGACTGCCGCTTTAAGTAGAACAGTACAGTGATTGGAAATAACAACTCGATAAATTCTATGGTGAGACTGTCGCTTTAAGTAAAGCAGATATTGGTTGACAATAAATCCCTACTTATCGACTACCTATAAACATTACCAACATTAATAACGGTCAATAATTAGTCAGGTGAAGTTGATTATAGATAAAGTGTATACAATACTTCAACAAAATGGCAGTGGTTTATGGACAGGGCGAGTTGAGCATACAATATTACCATTCTGTACAATAGACGTAAGTTAATCGTTTACAATACTCTAACAAAATTGTAGTATTTAAGGCATACAACCGGTTTAGCCTACAACAGAACGAGTAAGTAATTATAATATCAGTATTTGGAGAGAGAGAGGGGGAGAGAGGGGTAGATGGAGAGAGAGAGAGATTTAGGGACTAACGTATATATAGCTTAATTTAATTTCAATAATTCGCTTGCGCGTAGGGGTCTTTAGCAGTAAGACGACACTTTTTGTATAGGACATAAACACAGTTTCTAATGCGCTTTGAGTTCATTAGATTTGTTCTCGGGGGTCGATATCACAACGGACTTTCGAAAAGGAAAGTTTTTCAGTTTGACCTTAAAAACAAACAGAAGGAGTTGGCTTCAGACGTATGTGATTTAAAAAAAACGGCGCTGAGTATGAAAATGCACGTTTTCCAGTCTCGGGTAAAGTAGCGGCGCCAAGGGGGGGGGGGGCAAGGGGGGGTCATTGGACCCCCGGGAAATCTATTTCTATTAGCAAGTGCAGGAGGAGCGCACTACACGCAAAACAAAAATATACAAGATAAACCTGCGGACAAGACAGAAAATCAAGTGAATGGATCCGGGGGCTTCACTAAAATGATTTACAAAAAAGACGTAACAAAAATAATACGACCAATCTTGACAGAGGGGCGTGAAGGTAGCTCGTTGTTCGTTATTCGTTGTTCGTTATTGGCGAATAACGAACAACGAGCTGGTTCGTTGTTCGTTGTTCGTTGTTCGTTATTCACCAGATATGGAATTAATAACATAATAAAGGCACTTTTAGAGAGAATATGCCGGGAGTGGGTTTTTATGAGTCTAATTGGTTAATAAATATTCAAAATCTTGGGAAAAAGATTCTAACAGTCTGTTATTCTTCCCCAATAAATAGCAGTTACATATTGATGAATAACGAACAACGAGCTGGTTTGTTGTTCGTTATTGGCGAATAACGAACAACCGAGCTGGTTTGTTGTTCGTTATTCACCAGATATGGAATTAATAACATAATAAAGGCACTTTTAGAGAGAATATGCCGGGAGTGGGTTTTTATGAGTCTAATAGGTTAATTAATCTTCAAAATCTTGGGAAAAAGTTTCTAACAGTCTGTTTTTCTACCCGAACAACTAGCAGTTTCACATTGATTAATAACAAACAACGCCAATAACGACCAATCTTGACAGTGGTATGTCTTATAAGCATTAGATATGAATATTATTAAAATAGAAGAAAGTGATTATAAGACGAAAGCTGGTAGACGGTTACCTGTGGTTAATCACTTTCTCTTTACCTTTGTAATATAGAATATCACCATGGTAATACGTAAACACATCCAGACAGATGTCTTACTATTCTTATCTTGACAAACGAGTCTCAGTTCTCTCTTTTTATGTATTTGTACTCGTGTTTGTTGAGTTTGGTTTTGTCGTAGAGCTGACCCAGGCCCGTAGCCAGGAAGTTGTTTTTGGGAGGGGAAAGATGTTTTCGGGAGGGCCAACTAGCATGGGAATCTGCATGAATTTTGCGGTAAAGGCCAATTTTCTTGTGATATTGGGGGGGGGGGGGCAAGACTCAGTATTGGGAGGGCAGTTGCCCCCCTCCCCGTGCCACCCCCTGGCTACGGGCCTGAGCTGACCAACTTGGCGTCGGAGATCTAACATCAAACTTTATTTGTTTCTTATTATAGGACCGGGGGCTGAGTGCGGGGGGTTTCCATCAAATGGGCACAAAACCGGTCCCGACTATTCTAGAGTAAAATTTTGCGTAGAATACGATGCCGAGTGGTAATCAGTCCGCCGTTTGGGGCGTTTTCGAGATATTCGAGGTCAAAGGTCAAATGAGATCATTTGCCCTGAAAGTGAATGTGCAGCTATTCTTGTATCATGAAAATAAGCTGAAAATATGCTGAAGATGATCGTAAGTTATCACCCATTCAATAAAAATGTAAACTTTAGGTCTGTTCTGCTCCGACGGGGTAATTAAGATGGGCATACGCAATACAGCGTGCTATGAGGGAAATTTTGCATCAACTGAATTCCAACTGCCAAAGAATCTTTTACGCCAATGTGTACCTGGGACCTTAATTTTTCGTACCATCCGGACGACTAGGCAGCTGTCCTTGTTTTATTTAAAGGACCTAAGTCTCTAACTCAATATCATCCAAAATCTTAAATATTGAAAACACGATTTATTTGTCAAAATAAATCAACATTGATGTTGTGATTTTACTGGGAAAAGATGGGTTTTTGATATCCAATATTTAAGACAAATTAAACATTTTATCATTGGTACACGAATTGTGTAGCATAATGCACTTCAGCCCAATCTGTATCAAGAGACCCGAGGGACGATGCTAGACATATTGCACCAAATCAAATGGCGTATGTAGACTGGAATAACCAGACGCCAGAAATTTGCACTCGATTGAGAATGCTGGCTTATCTCGCCGAACATAACTGGTTTGAAAATGGAGTAAAAGCGGGAACCATTGAATGTAAATCCGTTTATATATATTCATAGTACAGTATTATATGCGTTGTGATCCACTTTTGTCAATATCTAGGTCCCAAATATTAGCGATTTCGCTTCTTTAATGAAATGAAATGGGGTTTAACGTCCTACTGTTCTGTGTGCAATGAGGGAGATTATCCATGAACAGCGGCACTACGGCCTACTCTTATATCGAACTCCATCTGCCAATGGGTCTTTTACGTGCACGTCCATGTATACACGGGACCTCGGTTTACCGTTCAATCCGAACGACTAGACATTTTTTCCTTGTCAGGCCCTCCGTCCTGCCCCACTAAAAACTGGAAACCACGTCGGAAAATCACAATGAACGTTTTCGGCCAATGCATAGATCGAACACGCAAACTCTAGATTAGTGAGCCACCGTCTTACCCACTTACCCCCCCCCCCCTCTTTTATTTAAAACCTAACCCCGTCGTCTTAACATCTATTACAGAAATCTCAGGGGGCTTTGTTTACGGTTATTATTTATTAGCCGCAGAGGCGTCACTAGGACCCAATTACATCCGGGGCACAGGCCCAACTCGTACATATTTTCCAGTATTCGTTTTAATAACGACATGACGTTGCCGTGGGTATTCTATTGATGTTTCAAACCGCGGATTATTTTTGTCGATATAATAATATAGTTATTAAAACGAATGAAAAGAACAATTTTTTAATTAATCAGAATATCATGGGGGGGGGGGGGGGATACGGTAATTGTAATTGGATATTTATTTAGTTCATGTGGTCATGAAAAAAACAATTTAAACGTCGATAATAATAATACATTTCACGAGGTTTTTTTTTAATATAGCTCATATAGATTTATATGCACTGTCATTGTTTTGTTAATAAAGGTTGTTGTAGGTCCCTAATACTTTTATCATTTTTAATTTTTGTTGATATACCCCCCCCCCCCACCCGTGAAAACATTGTCGACCATTAAAAAAGTTCGTATACATATTATGCACCCCGGGCGCTCGAAAAAAGTTTGCCCCTCCCCCCTCTTGTAAAGAAATTGTCTACCATAAAAACAATAGGTATATATTGTCCGTCAAATTTACAGCATCCATGAGAACACTCTACACCCCTAATGGTAAAGCACGTGTGCATGCTGTATCATAAAGCCTGTCATTTAGTCAACTGGCGTGGTTCCGAATCCTCGGTTGTACACAAGTACGTGGCAAGGAGTAGTGTCGCCTGTCCAACCTCGTGGGTTTTCTCCGGGTCCTCCGGTTTCCTCCCACTGCTAAAGACCCCTACGCGCAAGCGAATTATTGAAATAAAATTAAAACATATGTTAGTCCCAAAATGACCTAGTTTGTATCCAGTGGACGTTAAAACCCATCTCTCTCTCTCTCTCTCTAACCCCTGTACTGTTATCGTGTATATGTGGTCCTTCTGGAATGGGGAGTTGGGATGGCCTAGTGGTCTAGAGCGCCGCGCTTCCACCTCTAGCTGGCCGGTCACCTCTGGCTTGCGGCTGTGGTTAGTCCCAAAATGACCTAGTTTGCGTCGAGTGGACGTTAAACCCCATTTCTCTCTCCCCCTCCCCTTCTGGAATGTAATACTAGTGATTTCTTCTGTTAATTGAATGACATTATAATCTTGACATGTAGATTATCGGATTAATCATGGGATTGGTGACGGGCAAACTGAAACACACAAACCGAGATTAATTCCCTGATTTCAGGATTAGCTTGGCACGTGATTAAACTATCCAATCAACAGATTCGTTTCTTTATCCTCAACCATTAATTAATCTATCACGTGATCAATTAAAACGTCATCTTATTAGACTAGATGTAACCACGCATGCGTGTCACGCGGTGTTCAAATTACGAGTTATTGTGTGTCTTCAACTATTGTAATTGTTTATTCAGATTGACCCCAATCAGCGACATCGAAGTTCAATTAATGTTTTTTCGATCGTATTATGAGATTGTCTTTGTTTTAGAACGTTTTGTGTTCTTGACGTCAAGATAAACATTTGGATTAAAACAAATCGTGGACGGCTGTCAATCATCAATTCATTAAGTCATTAATGTAAATCATGGATATTATTTTGTGGTTGTAAATTATTGGACGAGCGTTATGGAATATGTATGACACTAAACATGTAACGGTGATATACATGTTGTGTTAGTTGGAGGGGATATCTTTAAGTAATTGACGCATGTGGCACATAGCTACAGGACACTTGTGTTATTGGACAGTAATCTGTGAGCGAGGTATGTATATGAATAGTCCCAAGACGGACGAAACGTACTTTAAAATGTTAAAATGTGATTAAACCAGTGTTGAAATCAGTTTGTGTCGGCATACCTTTTTATCTATTCATCATTTACCGTGAAACAAAGTAGTACAACTTTGCGGTTGTGCTAATAATTTTGGATTGGTTAGCCAACTGAAGTGGTTTTTGAAGTATATGTGACGTAAATGTATATGTGACGTATATGTATATGTGACGTATGTGTATATGTGACGTATATGTATATGTGACGTAAATGTATATGTGACGTATATGTATATGTGACGTATGTGTATATGTGACGTATATGTATATGTGACGTATAAGTATATGTGACGTATGTGTATATGTGACGTATGTGTATATGTGACGTTTATGTATATGTGACGTATATGGTTTTATTGAAGGATACGTGAAGTATACGTAAAGTAATCTTTGAACTAGATCGGTGTGGTTATTGAGAGATACGGGGAGTAATTTGTGAGCTTATTGTAGTAAATGCGCTGTGTTTTTATTGAAGTTAATTGAAGTATATGTTGAGTTATAGTCAACAATAAAATTGGACTAAAAACTAAACCTACCTGATGGTGAGTATACATATGTCTAATAAAAGATTAATATTCGTATAGGAAGAATAATTTATAAAAGAAATGAAATGAAATGGGGTTCAACTTCTTACTGTTTTTCTCCTATGTGGCTAATGAAGACGGGCGTAAGTCATATTGTGTGCTATGAGGTGAATTTTGAACCGGGCAGCGGCACTATGGCCTATTCTAATAACGAATTCCCGCTGGCATAACAATAGGCTTCCCGTTTTGAAACGTTACGAAATACTAATAAACCTAATTATGTTTCAAAACGTTATAAATGGAACCCAAAACATGTGCGTGTTTTGAATCGTAATAGGTTTGATGGAAACCAAATAACAGAATGCGATACATTTAACGATGATATTAAAATATCGTTATAACAACAAGTGATAAATGATATTGAGATTAGTTCGGACCACGTGTTAGTCCCAATGGGATGTCTGAATAAATAGCGTGGTGGTAGATGAGAATATTATCATAGCCAGATATAGATGGTGTAATATTTGATGTGAGATTGACATTAAACAGTGATACATTAATAATATATTATTATATTTATACCTGCAGGATATAATGTGGTATATTATGAAATGGGGTTTAACGTCCCTTTTCTCGCTCGTATCAATTGGGCTAATAATAATAAAAATAATATGTATTCAGAATGGAGACGATTATTATTATTATTATTAAAACAATATTTATACAGCGCTCGTCTTCCACTGCAGAGCAGGACTCAGAGGCGCTTTACAAAAACATAAATTGGATCTATATAAAATTCACATAAAAGTCTACATGATAAAATTACATACATAAAGAATAACATAATCATTGTGATAAAATGCAAGATATATAGAATCTTTTTAACTAAAAGCCTGTGTATATTTGTACCTGGTATGGTATATTATGAAATGGGGTTTAACGTCCCTTTTCTCGTATCAATTGGGCTAATAATAATAATAATAATATGTATTCAGTCTGGGGGATCTTACGAGGTATAGATACAAATAACATTCGAACATATATACATAGTGATATTGTCAAGCAAATATATAGAATTTATTATATAATATGGATAGTTTTTAATATGATAAACTGTTTAATAAATTGTTTTGAGGTACAATGGGCTAATAGGGATGAACATACACAATGCAGTGTGCTATGAGGGAAATCTTTTACCCGGATACGAAGGGTCTAGTCGTTCGGATGGGACAAAAACGATGTCCCGTGTATACATTGGCATACACGTAAATGATCCCAAGGCAGTTAGAATTCGATGTAAGAGTAGGCCATAACCTCGCTGCCTTTGTAATATTTCCCCCTCCCTCATAGCACACTGTATGGCGTATGCCCGTCTTCATTTTAAAGGATGTTAAACCTATTTTAAGGGATCTTTTACGCGCTCGCCAATGTGTGCACGCGACCTCGGGTTTTCTTCGCAATGTATCTGGAATGAAGCAATATCCACAAATTTTATAAAAATAAACATACGTACAAATCTATTATTAGTGTGGAATTCAAAGCTAAATTATTATAATTTGTAAAAGGCCGTTTAGTTGTTATTTGGTGACGTCACATGCTGAAATTATCTTGTCATAATTAACCTGCTTTCCACCAAGGATTATTGTCCGATGAAAATGGATACGAAACTTGGCTGTTGGCTGTTAACTGAATGAGTGAATGAATGAATGAAATGGGGTTTAACGTCCTACGCTTAAGCACCTAACCTGGGCTAATTGAAGACGGGCATACGCCACAGTGTGCAATGAGGGAAATTTTGCCCGGGCAGCGGCGCTACGGCCTGCTCTTATATCGAATTCCAACTGCCAAGGGATCTTTTACGTGCACTCCAATTTGTACACGGGACCTCGGTTTTTCGTCCCATCCGAACGACTAGGCAGCTGTCCTTGTCAGGCCCTCCTTCTGCATCACTGACAAGGGGAAATCACGCCGGAAAATCGAGATGAACTTTCTCGGCCAATGCAGGGATCGAACACTCAACCTCCAGGCTAGCGAACCAGCGCCTTATCCACTTAGCCACCGTGATCCCCTAACTGAATGAGTGGGTGTGACTCAATGCAAATGATACTAGGAATGGGATTCAAAGTAAAAATGAAATGGGGTTTAACGTCCAACTGTTTTGCTCCTAACCTGCGCTAATGAAGACGGTTATACGCCATATAGTGTGCTATGAGGGAAATCATGCTAGGGCAGCGGCGCTACGGCCTACTCTTATATCAAATTCAAACTGCCAAGGGATATTTTACATGCACACCAATGTGTACATGGGAC
The DNA here is from genome assembly GCA_917208275.1 of Patella pellucida. NCBI lineage: Eukaryota > Metazoa > Mollusca > Gastropoda > Patellidae > Patella > Patella pellucida. The sequence goes on along the minus strand of OU795041.1, from coordinate 73,960,862 downwards.
CTCCGTTTTACGTCTCATCCGAATGACTAGACATCTGTCCTTGTCAGGCCCTCCATCCTGCATCACTGACAAGGGGAGGGATGTGATTCAATGCATTTGATGATGGGAGTGAGTACACAAAATGGGTATAATGTTTACTTTGTCACATATAAGCGATAGGTATGATGGTTTAACACCCACTCGACACACAACTAGGTCATTTTGGGACTAACATATGGTGCAATTTGATTTCAATAATTGGCTTGGGTGTTGGGGTCTTTAGTAGTTGAAGGAATCCGGAGGGTCGGGTTGCAATTCGACGTTAAACCCCTTTTTTATTTTTTCATTTATTCCGTTTATAATTAGAGACGTGATCTTACCTTTTATAGACCCACGTCACCCCAATCTGATTAAAACACAGATCCTATTTTCTTACATTTTTATAGTTCAAAATTTCAGTGTACTTGTCTTCACAACACTGGGATCTGGAAGAGTTGTTATTATTGACGTGTTCAGGGATTAGCCAAAAAAACGGTCAGTTACGTCGAATTCTTGGTTTTCGATGTACTAAACTGTGGGTTAACCACTAAAAACGTCAACACTGATTGGTTATTTGAATGACTGACGTCATAGGGTCAAAAGTCGGTCGTCTGAAACCTGACGTGTGCTCCCACCACAACTTGTCATATGTTTATGTAATGTAGGCAATCGAAAGTAAAAAAAAACCGAAACGAAATATAGATCTGTATTTTAATCAGATTGCATGTTAACCTTAAATTTTAATATAATCTTCCTCATTACACCGGAAGCAGGAAAAAAAACAGATTCATGATTCTCGCCCTTTATTCTCCGAGGGCCGTCTTCATTAGCCTAATCGGAGCAGAACAGTCGGGCGTCACATCCCATTTCATTTCATTTATTCTCTGGCAGTGATTTCCACGGACATCGATTTCAGAGATACATATCGGAGTAGCCTTCACGCGATGGTGGTCACGCTTTTAATTAGCTCGTTATATTCTAGTGTACAATCTGTGACAATACGATCCAAATAATCATACAATAATAATAATAATAATAATAATAATAATAATAATAATCATACAATAATAATAATAATAATAATAATAGTTTATTTTCAATAAGTATTCAGGCCATGGGCCCATAGTACACTCAAGACAAAATCATAAAATTACAAACATAACGAACCAACACTATTAACACAGTTTCATCATAACCTTACATTTATCATACAAAAGCTGTTGTTCGAAACCGAACATCTCAAAATGATTTCCTACCGTATATTCTACTAACTATGCCCGATTTTTTTAAAATTCTATGCTGTAAAATATGAAGTTGTGGTATTTAAATGAAATGGGCTTGAACGTTCTACTCGCCTACTTCATCTGGGCTAATGAGAGAGAGAGGGCGGTTAGTTTCCTTCGAGACAAACATATATATGTTCATTTTTATTTCAATAATTCGCTTTTGCGTAGGGGTCTTTAGCAGTTGCGGGGGGGGGGGGCGGGAGACCCGAAGATAACCCGCGAGGTTAAGCAGACGACCCGACTACCTGTAATGTAAAAGCGGGGGGTGGGGCAAAACCACGCCAATTGAACCAATAATGGCAGAACTTCTGATTTCCCACGTACGCCGTAATCCGATACAAAATCGAATCACCCCCCCCCCCCCCTAGGCTAATAAACACATAAGTATATTGCTGTGTAATATAAATACAGTATATTTCTAATATTTGTTTTATATATTGATATTTATTTATGTCGCCAAGTGAAATGGGTTTTAATGTTTTGCTGTTCTGCTATAAACCTCTACCCTTTCTCTAATCCGATTTAAAAGCATCCATAATATTATTTACACCAACTAAATGACCTTTCGGGGTTTTAAATAAGAAATGAATTTCCCGAGTGTAAACTAATTCGCCTACTATTTTACGAATCTCAACTGTCTACATATCAGGGATAGTAATAATTACAGCTTATCCATAAACATTCTCAATGCATGAAACGTGAGAGAGAGAGAGACAGAGAGAGAGAGTGAGGGAGGGGGGAGGGAGGGAGAAATGGGGTTTAGCGTCAATTCGACACAAACTAGTTAATTTCGGGACTAACATATGGTTTAGTTTTATTTCAATAATTTGGTTGCGCATATGGGTCTTTAGCAGTGGGAGGAAACTGGATGACCCGGAGAAAACCCACGAGGATGGACAGGCGACAATACGTCTTTCCACGTACAGTGCGCGCACGCATACCATTCACCCCCCCACTTCAATGTTACAATGACGTATAGTATGAGTTGAAAGGAAATGTTCCGAGATTATCACATCGCCTTAAATCAATCGCTTTCTAGAGTAATGGTGTGGCCTGGGAAAATGACTTGTACCCGAAGGTCTCCACTGGATTGTAAAGTGTATGGACCATGGCCGGCTGTTTATCGATAATAAACCAAGGACTGTGAACCACTAATTATAGGGTGTATTATCAACGGTTAATTATACGTGTATATATATTATAATAATACAACCATAACTAACACATACACATATAACCACCTGTCAATCGTTGATTACATGGAGGAGGGGGGACACGGTGGATCAGTGAGTAAGACGTTGGCTCGCAGACGATAACCTTGGACGAAAAATCTAGGTCCCGTGTACACATTGGAGTGCATGTAAAAGATCTCTTGGCAGTTGGAATTCGATATAATGAATGAATGAATAAAATGGGTAGGCCGTACCGCCGCTGCCTGGGCAAAATTTCCCTCATAGCACACTGTTAGACGTATGCCCGTCTACCATTAGCCCAGGTTAGGTGCATAATAGTAGGACGTTAAACCCCATTTCATTCCTTTATTGCTAACCTGCAGGTCCCGTTTTCGATCCCTCTGTGCGTTGGTCGGGAGTGTTCATTTGGGTTTTTCCGGTGTGGTTCCTACAGGTCAGTGGTGTAGGACTGAGAAACTGGCAGAGAACAATGTATAGTATAGTCTTTCAGATGGGAGTGTACGAGATCGAGTGTACGTAAAAGATCCCTTGGCAGTTTGAATTTGATATAAGAGTAGGATGTGGGCCGTCTTCCATTAGCATTAGCCCAAGTTAAGCGCATAACAGTGGGACGTTAAACCCATTTCATCTATTTATGGTTCCAAAAGATAGAGCAATACCCCCTTTAACCCGTGACGTGTGTTCTAAGAGAACACTATATCCATAATACTAGGACGTTAAACCCATTTCATCTATTTATGGTTCCAAAAGATAGAGCAACACTCCCTTTAACCGGTGAAGTGTGTTCTAAGAGAACACTATATCCATAAGACTAGGACGTTAAACCCATTTCATCTATTTATGGTTCCAAAAGATAGAGCAACACTCCCTTTAACCGGTGAAGTGTGTTCTAAGAGAACACTATATCCATAAGACTAGGACGTTAAACCCATTTCATCTATTTATGGTTCCAAAAGATAGAGCAACACTCCCTTTAACCGGTGAAGTGTGTTCTAAGAGAACACTATATCCATAAGACATTAATAAGCTTTGTAAGCTATTAGACAGTGAGTGTATTTGTTATGATATATGTTTCCACTAGTAACCATCAAATTTCATATCCGAAGAATATACCTTTTAGAGCTTTTTATATATATCTGTGCATCTAATTCTTTGTAAAGAAAAATAAGTACGAGCAGACTACTATATGAACGAGTTTTAAGTATCAAGGGATTTTTGTATATCCCCTCATTTTCATGTTGACGTATTATGCTGTCGCCCCTGTCCGTCCGTCTATCCATACACAATTGTTTGTGGGCTCTTTACAGGTCACAATTCTTAACCAATTTCGACGAAACTTGAAATATAGGTTTATCCCAAAAAGATCTCGTCTGCTTTCGATATTGGCATGTATCGGATCAAAACTTCATGGATTATGCCCCCCCCCCCGATTACCCGAAAAATAACGTTTTTAGCTTGTGGACCCTATAGAGGTCCTAATTTTGAACATATTTTGATGAAACTTGCAATGTATTTTTATAACCCAAAGATCTTGATTCTTTTCGTTATTTTAGCTAATCAAATTGTAACTTAATAATTTCCCTTTCTGTTTTGCTTGTGTTCTATCAATTTCTCGAAAATGTGGGTGTATCCTGCCTGGCAGTCGCCGGCCTATATTTGTGTTTATATTTCAGTCGAGGCTATAACGTGTACACCCCCCCCCCCTTTCCTGTCTCACCGACAAACTAGACGCTATATCTTACCGATGTTGGTACACTGTATTAATCAATCAAGTCTCTATAAACTACAAAAAATACAGAATACAGCAGCTAGAATCATATCACGAACCAAAACATCATGTCACATAACACCTGTTCTAAAATCCCTACATTGGCTCCCTATTCCAGCTCGTGTCAACTTTAAGGTCCTGTGCCTCACATACCAGTGTCTACAAAATCTTGCACCCAGCTATTTATCAGAACTTCTAAAAGTTAATCAACCAAATCGATCCTTGAGATCCTATTACCAGAATACTCTCGTCGTTCCACACTCAAAACTGAAACATTTTGGTGACAGAAGTTTTAGTGTAGTTGCACCTAAATTGTGGAATAATTTACCACTGAATATCCGAAACAGTGAATCTTTGATTACTTTCAAATCACAGCTGAAGACCCATTTGTTTAGAGAATGCTATGAGAATTAAACTTTCTATTCACTGTTTATGTAAATATTGACTCATTGCGCTTTGAGCATGCTTTTGGATGGATTTGGCGCTCTATAAATGTACATTATTATTATTATTATTATTATTATTATATTTAGTTGATGTCTTGTTGACGTCGTGTGTTTCATGAGCCCGGTTTGAACAGCAAATTGGACGTAAAACCCAATTTCATTTTTGAAATGTAATGGTTTCGTTTTCCCCGCGATACGTGACAAGGAGTAGGATCGCCTGTCCACCCTTGTGTGTTTTCTCCGGGTCTTCCGGTTTCCCCACACTGCTAAAATACCCCTACGGGAAAGCGAATTATTGAAAAAAAATTGAACCATATGTTAGTCCTGAAATGACCTAGTTGTGTCATGTTGACGTTAAACACACACACCATATCTCTCTCTTCGCTCGCTCCCGCCCTCTCTCTCTTCTCTCTTCGATCGGTCTTCGCTCTCTCTCTCGCTCTCTCTCTCTCGCTCTCTCTCTCTACCTCTTCGCCTGTCTAACCTCGTTGGTTTTCTCCTGGTCCTCCGGTTTCCTCCCACTGCTAAAGACCACTACGAGGGAAAATAATTATTGAAATAAATTTGAACTGTGTGTCAGTTCCGAAATGACATAGTTTGTGTCGAGTATATTTATTCTCTCTCTCTCTCTCTCTCTCTCTCTCTCTCTCTCTCTCTCTCTGTGAAATTGTGAAATGTACCGTGGTAAATAATTAAGGGGAGTTTTTTTTTAAAAATAGACGCCATAATCAAATATTACATTGTATTTTATACTTTCAGATGCCATGTAACTAGATGAAAGAAAGATGTCTCCAATCAAGATAAAAAGGGGTGCTAGAATTCCCTGATTTAAAGATGTATTGTTTCTAGAAATCCCTAATTTAAAGGTGTTTATTGTTTAAAGGATTCCTTGATTAAAGATGTTTGTTGTTTGAAGAATTCCCTGATTAAAGATGTTTAATGTTTGAAGAATTCCTTGATTAAAGGTGTTTAGTTTGTGTAGGTAATATTAGAACTAGACGTGATACTGCCTATTATTGATCGAACGTTGGTTAGTAACCGCGTGGTCTTACTACCTGAGTGGAAGCCACAACAACAGTGTGATCAGTGATACACGGCACCAACTCTTCAGTCGAGATTTCTTACTTGTGTTACATCTACAATACCGTGCCATTACTTTCAACTAATGAAACATTTCGTTAAGATTTAAAATGTTAGATGGATGTAGCTTTTAGAATATTGCGTGTAACTTCAGTAAATCGTGTGGAACTTAAGTAAATGGGCAACCGTGTGTGACTTAAGTTAATACGTAAACATTCTTGTGGAACTTAAGTTAGTATGTGTACAATCTTGTGGAACTTAAGTTAATATGTGAACAATCTTGTGGAACTTAAGTTAGTATGTGAACAATCTTGTGGAACTTAAGTTAGTATGTGTACAATCTTGTGGAACTTAAGTTAAAATGTGGACAATCTTGTGGAACTTAAGTAAACGAACAATACGGTGTGACTTGCGATAATATTGGAACAATCGAGTGTGGAACTTAAGTAAATGAACAACCGTGTGTGACTTAAGTTAATACGTGAACAATTTTGTGTGACTTAAGTAAATGAACAATCGTGTGGAACTTAAGTAAATGAACAACCGTGTGTGACTTAAGTAAATGAACAATCAGTGGAACTTAAGTAAATGAACAATCTTGTGTGACTTGCGTTGATATGTGAACAATCTGGTGTAACGTAAGTAAATGAACAACCGTGTGGAACTTAAGTTAATACGTGAACAATCTTGTGTGACTTAAGTAAATGAACAATCGTGATGAACTTAGGTAAATGAACAATCGTGTGTGACTTGCGTTGATATGTGAACAATCTGGTGTAACGTAAGTAAATGAACAATCTTGTGTGACTTGCGTTGTGAACAATCTAGTTAAAATAAGATGAAATAAGAAAATCGTTCAACAAGGATAAAATTACTTGGAATTCAGAAGCCAGAGCTTCCCGTGAAAGCCGTCTTCAGTTAGCCCAGGTACGGTGCTTAAGCGTAGGACGTTAAACCCCATTTCATTCATTCATTCATTCCTGTTAAAGTCACACTCGACATATGAAGGATATAAGGTGGTGAACAATAATAATAACAGAGAGAAATTTGATTGATATTGGAAATCGATCATTCTTCGCTTATATTTTGGAATATTTAACGGATGAAGGCAGGGAATTTTAAGGATCCGACGTGTGCATGGATTCAGGTCTTCCTTAAGTGTTACGTGTGTGAATAGCTGGGTACATTAATAGTTAGTGCAGGGGGGCTGCGCCACATATGATTTACATAAAGGACAAATATAACGACAAGACATCATAGTCCGAAACAACAAACAAAACAAAAAAAAAACAATTCAAACAAGAGTGAAACACCTCCGAAATATCCCGGATCCGGGACAACAGAACACAAATATTAAAAGAAACCCTTAATCCAAAACGACATAGCTTAAGGATCCATCCATGGCTGGGAACATTAAACCGCTGTAAAACAATAAAAATCTTAATTAAGATTTGAGAAACGATAATCCAGAACGACATAACTGAAGTATCCATCACAAGGGAACATTGAGCCGCTATAAAATAAATATAATATTGATTAAGAGTCAATGTATGGATGAGGCGTTTTTCAGAATTGTGCTAAGTCACCGTAAACAGCCGTAAATGATACTGATATAATGCACGATCATGTGACATAAACCCGGTTTATAATTCAGATGACAAAATGTGATCTATCAACCTAGGTTATGGATTAATGATTGATTTTTAATTCCGGTTTCTTTAGTTTGAATCTCACCGATATTATTAATGTGTCTGCCACCAAAACAGTATTAATCACGACTGTCTCTCTGTAGTATTAGTCTGATTATCCCGTTTGGCCGATATGCGTTCAAACCCGTTGGATCATATAGGTATACGCTAGGCCACCATGGCTGATAAACTGTTCAAACAGAAAAAGACTTTGGGGGGAACTGTTATGGGATTACTGGCCGAGAAAGCCCGAGAGAAATCTATTCCGAACATCCCGGAAGATGAGAGAGTGACGTTGAACGTCGGAGGTGTGAAACACGAAACAACCTTCGAAACGTTGCTGAAAAAACCCGGGACGCGATTACATAATGTCGCGCTTGTTGCGAAACGGAAGGGGTTAAAGGAGATTTATTTTGACCGGCATCCGGCGCTCTTCGGTCATATCCTAAACTATTACCGTACGGACTCGTTGCACGTTCCGACTGATGTTTGTGGCCCGATGTTAAAGGATGAGCTGAAGTACTGGGAGATTGACGAGAATCAGATAGAACAATGTTGTTGGGTGACGTATTGTCATTACGAGGATACGCTGGAGATGTTGCGGAAGTTTGAAGCGGATCATAGTCTGAGATTTGAGGATAAGTACCGTGAGGATGAGAACTTGTGGCAGAAGTCGAAACCTAAAGTTTGGAAGTGGTTACAGGATCCCTATTCCTCCAAGGGTGCCTTGGTAAGTACAAGTGTTTTATCTTTTATTACACAACTTGGAAGACCCAGTAATATCCTTCCCTCGACAGAATCTTCTAATTTAAACAATATAAATTTGTTCAATAAGCTGAATCGGATTGAACAACAGGCCTTTATAAGTTCTCGCCAACTACGTCCTTGGTTTGAATTAGAAGAGTCTGCCATGGGAAGGATATTACTGGGTCTCGCCAACTACGTCCTTGGTTTGAATTAGAAGAGTCTGCCATGGGAAGGATATTACTGGGTCTCGCCAACTACGTCCTTGGTTTGAATTAGAAGAGTCTGCCATGGGAAGGATATTACTGGGTCTCGCCAACTAAGTCCTTCCTATGAGAGATTCTCCTCGCCATGTTTGTCCCATGACATAATAATAATAATAATAATAATAATAATCGCGTCATTTTACAAGGGTAGCAAATTAGGCCTGAGGCCTTTTTCCAATTTGGCCCTTAGCACAGATCGTGCGAATGATTTCGATCATTACTGCAGGAAGAAACCGAAGAACTCGGGGGAAACCTGCCTGATCGGACGGGAGAGACCTTTCTCATCAGTTATATTCTCCCAATGACAGACAGTTCTCGCAAAATCTATCCTTCCCATGACAGACAGTTCTCGCCAGTTTTGTCCTTCCCATGACAGATTCTTCTTGCTAGTTTTGTCCTTCCCATGACAGACAGTTCTCGCAAGTTTTGTCCTTCCCATGACAGATCCCTCTTGCTAGTTACGTCCTTCCCATGACAGATTCTTCTCGCCAGTTTTGTCCTTCCCATGACGGACAGTTCCCGCCAGTTGTGTCCTTCCCATGACAGATTCTTCTCGCGCAATATATCCTTCTCATGACAGATCCGTCACGCGAGTCTATTTTATTGGATTGTAATATGTTATCCATATTGTCGTAATATGTTATCCATATTGTCCAATAACGACAATATGGATAACATATTAGTAGTATCCCTATGATCATTCAAGGTTTGAAAGGGGTCTTGAAATGAAATGGGGTCTAAAGCCTCGCCTGCAAACAAAACTCATAGGGCAGTTTCCTTAGACACTTTATGACAATAAATAAAATGACTACCCTGGATTATAATAATGTTGAGAGAACTCTGAACGAAACACTGCTTTATACGTGCGTTATGTAAAATTGTAATAAACTAGGTCATTACGGGACTAATATGAAGTTGGACGGGCGCACGTGCTCCTTGTCACGTACAACCGGGGAATTGCAAACATTCAATTCACATTTCATTTATTAACCCCTTGTAGCTACGGGATATATATATATTATTCAGTATCAATGCATTATATGCAATCAGATATACAAACATCTCTCTCACCCACCTGTCCAACCTTGTTGGTTTTCTCTGGGTCCCCTGGGTTTTCCCCCACCGCTTAAGCAAATTATTGAAATAAAATTGAACCATATGTTAGTCCTAAACTGACCTAGTTTGTGTGAGTGGACATTAAACCCCATCTCTCTCTATCCATCTCTCTCTTTCTCTCTCTCTTTCTCTCTCTCTGTCCTAATTAATGTATTTTTTTTAATATATTTGTAGATGTATGCTGTATTATCGCTGTGTGTGGTCACGTGTTCCATCACCGTGTTTATTCTCGAGACGTTGCCTTATTTCGGCTCACTCACCATCCATGCCAAACGTAAAAACATTACCTTAACGTCAAGCGACCTGAGGAAAGACTTGGATATATTTCACGACATCAGTCCGAATGATATTTTAATCATCATCGACAACACGTGTAACTTCTTCTTTTTTCTGGAATTCCTGGTGAAGTTCGCGACGACTCCTGATAAGCTGCGGTTTCTAGGACAACCGTTGTCAGTGATAGAATTGTTATGTCTTATCCCCTACTATATCGCCATCACCGTGGTATTTGCACATAGCGACCCGATCACCGTGTTCGAAATAATACGAATCCTGTTGGCGTCCAGAGTTCTGCGAATTTTTCGGATTTTTGTGCTGATGAAACATTTCTTGGCGCTGAAGATTCTTGTTTACACGATGCGTGCCAGTGCCAAAGAGTTGCTTCTTCTTGTCTTCATCGTGCTTATTGGAATAATAATATTCGCTTGTTTGGAATATTACATGGAAATATTCACTGATATAGACAGTGATTTCGAACACATTCCTTTGGCTTTCTGGTGGGCTTTGATCACCATGACAACAGTCGGATACGGTGACTTACATCCCAAATCTGGATTAGGGTATGTTGTTGGGGGTTTGTGTGCCATCAGTGGTGTCCTGGTTATCGCCCTGTCCGTCCCCGTCATCGTCAACAACTTTACGGTGTACTACACGCATGCCCAATCTCGCGCCAAATTGAAAGAGAGGCGCCGACGACAGGAAGTGGCCAACCATTGGAGGAAAGGGATGTCCATGATCAGACGTAATACAATCCAAAGAGTAATAGCCAATGGGAGAGGAGCGAAAGTTGGTGTGATCACAGACGAGGAGGAGAGTTCAAACGGTCACATTACCAAAGACGACCACTCGGTGGTCTCCGGAAGTATTACTCCCGGGGGAAGTGACGCTGGGGGTCCAATTTCCACACGGACTATCAGTATAATCAACCCTTCAGTGATCTCTGAGGTCACCACACCTGGAGGAAGTGACGTCACGGGTCAAATTTCAACACGGACTATCAGTAAAAAAATCAACCCTTTAGTGACCTCTGAGGTCACTACGCCTGGAGGAAGTGACGTCACGGGTCAAATACTCACTCGAACTGTCAGTAAAATTAACGTGCCGCTTTTAGAGAATCTAGAAGACAATAATGAACACGCGGAGCTCGCGCTGCCCGGAACTCCCGTTTCTAATGGCTCGCCTATAGTGAAACATTCCCTATTTCCACCTTCGGCAAAAAATGGCGACGTCAAGTCTTCGGTGTCGTTCATACAAACATAACTGGGGGTAGTTGTCTACAAAATGGCGACGTTAAGTCTTCGGTGTCGTTCATACAAACATAACTGACGGTAGTGGTATATATATAAAATGGCGACGTTGAACGATTAAGTCTTCGGTGTGGTTCAGGCGGACAAAACTGGTGGCAATTGTTGACTGAAAGCATTTACTTAATGTATATATATATATTTATTGACTTCCGCTAGGAGCTTAGCTCAGGGCGTTCCTCTTATCGATCCTATTAATGATAAGCAATGTTTTCCCGGGGGCGTTTTATTGGTGACATTTTCTTGAATATATTCCACTGTGACAAAAACATTGAATTTTTATTTTTAGAAAATGAATAAATCTACAGGATCTTTTATTCCTGGGTTGTTTGTATATCTGATTGCATATAATGTATTGATACTGAATAATATATATATATATATCCCGTAGCTACAAGGGGTTAATGATATATTTATCCTGTAGCTACAGAGGGTTAATCAATGAAATGTGTATTGAATTTTTCTAAAAGGCCTTGATGAAATAGAACCGACTGTGACGCCATATCAAAAATCATCCACCACCCACCCCCATTTATCCTGTAGCTACAGAGGGTTAATCAATGAAACGTGTATTGAATTTCTCTAAAGGCCTTGATAAAAAAAAGACCCGGCTGTGACGCCATATCAAAAATCATCCACCACCCACTCCCATTAGAGACATTTATCCTGTAGCTACAGGGGGCTAATCAATATAACGTGTATTGAATTTTTCTAAAAGGCCTTAATGAAATAGACTTGATTGTTTGAACATCACTAGCGTGGCTAGTTCCTTTAGGAACTGTCTCTGGTTGGACGATGTCCGCTCACAGTTCCTACCCCTTCCTATAATAGCTGCAATATGAAAATACGGTCAAATACCGCTCATCTCCACCTCTGGTCTGAGTCTAGGGATATTTTGGATCCTTCTCCAAATTCATCTTTATTTGCCAAGGGAATGATTACAATTACAACAACTTTTGGTCTTCAGGGAAATTATAAGTGAGCAGGAATTCAGCCGTGTATCTGTTATCACTCGTCACTTCAGTCAGTTATATAGAGAGATAACTCGTGTTTTCCCTTTCCGATTCATGACACCTTTATTACTTATCTATCGTAGCCATGATCTCTGTGTTAAAATTATATTTAGAGCGTGTTCTATCCAATATGTGATAATGAATGACCCCAATGTTGTCCTTTAAACCCCATTTTATTTTTTATTTGGATTAAAAATAATAGGGATTTAATGAAAGTTTTAATGAATTCCCTTTTCATTATTCGTGATACTCGGGATCTATGATTAAAGATACGTTGTGGGAGATTAGATAACAAGCTGACAGTTCTCACTATAATTTAAAGGGAATTTGCTGAAAAGTTCGATCAAATTCATCCATTCTAAACCGAGAATTTAGCGATTGAATTTCGGTCACCATTACTAAAGTCGGTACGATGAAAAATAAGGTCTCGATTATCCAGTTTTTTTTTATTTAATCAGCAGTAGCAGACCGGGTTCTAATCCATAATTTAGACAACATTTACGGCCTTAAGAAATGAAATGAACTGAGGTTTAACGTCCTACTGTTTTGCTCCGAACTGGGCATACGCCTACTCTTTTAACGGATTCCAACTGTACACGGGGGCGCTGCTTATCGTAACATCCGAACGACTAGACAGGTGTCCTTGTCAGGCCCTCTTTCCTGCATCAATGAAGAAAAGTGGGACCCACGCCGGAAAATCTGGAGGAACTTGCTCGGCCAATGCAGGGATCGAACACCTACTTAGCCACCCTGATCCCCTTCCATAATTAAGAGTTTGACTGTATGCCGTAAGCCAAATCCAACTAGCAAAATATTTAATACTTGATTTTTTTTTTTAAATAAATTTTTTAAAAAAAGGACTGTCGGTCAATTTGAATATTTGTCTGTTTTCAGCCCAAAACGAAGCTACCATTTATTACGGCAAAATATTTAATGCTCGATTTTTTTTTAAATAATTTTTTTCGAAAAAAAGGACTGTCGGTCAATTTGAATATTTGTCTGTTTTCAGCCCAAAACGAAGCAACCATTAATTACTGCTTATTAATGCTAATGAGATGAGATGGGCCTTATTGTCGCCAATTAGCACGGTACAATTAGCAATACCCAATTTAGATGGATAATCACTGATCACCAGTAAATATTCACCAAGCTGCTATCATACTAAACTTAAGCTGTCTGTCTGCAGTTAGCTCCGCTTGAGAACAGACACTAAGCTAGTTGACCAACATTTCAAGTCTTATATCTACGATTTTAGTCGAAAACAAAAAGTATACTTGGAGAATTTTGAGAGGTATTTATTCTGCTACCAATTAATGGAATTGTATATGTTTATTTAGTCTTGGGGATCACGGTGGCTAAGTGGATAAGGCGCTGGTTTGCTAGCCTGGAGGTTGAGTGTTCGATCCCTGCATTGGCCGAGAAAGTTCATCTCGATTTTCCGGCGTGATTTCCCCTTGTCAGTGATGCACAAGGAGGACCTGACAAGGACAGCTGCCTAGTCGTTCGGATGGGACGAAAAACCGAGGTCCCGTGTACACATCGGAGTGCACGTAAAAGATCCCTTGGCAGTTGGAATTCGATATAAGAGTAGGCCGTAGCGCCGCTGCCCGGGCAAAATTCCCCTCATAGCACACTGTATGGCGTATGCCCGTCTTCAATTAGCTTTGGTTAAGTGCATAACAGTAGGACGTTAAACCTCATTTCATTCATTTATTCTGCTACCAATTAATGGAACTGTATATGTTTATTTAGTATTAGTACGTAAGCCAGGTGTTAAACCGAATTACAAAACGATATACGACCATTCGATACATGAATCCCCCATTTGGAAAACAATGTGCATTATTGGAGAGAGCTGAGAGAACTTACAGGGAGCGACCATTGCTTTGCATGGGACTTCTCAGACCAAATTTTGAAAAACGCCGATTTTATGTTAAATTTAATGGCAGGATAACCTAATCCTTGTCACGTGCAACCGAGGAATCGAAACTACGTCAGTTGATTCAACGACAGACCGTATGATGCAGCGCGCACGTACTAACCGTTCAGCCAAGTTAAAAGGTCGCTCAGTACACTATATAAACAGTAATTGTATTCCATAGAATTATTATCTGTGCGTTATTAGCACGTTTCTATTGAAATCTATTACACCTGTTAATAACCCTAACTAATGAGCACCTGTCTTTATATTTAAAATACTAATTAGCACCTCTATTAATACATAAGATGATAATAATGACCACACCCCATTTTCTCATCTTAAACCCAGACTCTGATGACGTAATAAACAGTTTTCACGGATTTCTACATTCTGCTTTTTTTATGCTTATAACGTCGTTGGTGCTAATTAAGTCATTGTCCTTGACCTTATGCTCACCTTGAGCACCTAGAGAAATGGTACCTTCGTACGTAAATAACGTGACGAAAATTATGGTAGCTGTCTTTTTTTTTCGCACGTATCCAGTGAATGGCCATTTTGCTCAGTAATCCCAGCTAGAATTTGGCTATTTTTTAAAATTCATTGCGTTAAAGTTTTAAATTTTTGTTTAGAACTGAAATAAATTAACTATTGGTAAATCCCCACGCTCATTTATTGTACTTTCGTTTGTTTGTTTACAAATATGTCTATATAACGTTACGTCGTGACTCACGGTTTCATTATACCCAATTAACCAGTGCATAGCAGAATATTTCAGTAAAAAGTAACTGTGTAACAAACGAGACTATCTAAACGGATACAATGCCTTAAATCGTTGTCCAAAGTTTAAGGGAAGACCCCAGATTAAACGAAGGGCTGCCATGTTGCTGCATTTGAGATAGATTTGAATAAACGGTAGAACAGACACACTGCCTCAAAAGCTCAAGTTTCAGAAGCCAATACAGCAATGGCCAGAGAGGGATTTCTTTGGGCATAGTTTCTGGAATATGGTGGCTTATATACCGGAATCCCAAACAACCGCCGCATGCGTTTTTTCTGCAATTCTAACTCATGAGTGAAGAAACTTCCAAGTTTACAGTCGTTTTGTAACGGTTATCCCACTCTATATGCCGTTCTGTATACCAACAATCCACTCGGACTCCATCACAAATAATAATCGATGCCCGAAAAATAGAGTAGCTCCATCCAAAATGTTTTAGTCCAATACAAATTCAATTAAAACTTAAAGAAAAGTAAACTCGGTGTTTTATTAGTTTTCGGGCACTTTGTTTCAGGCCCGTAGCCAGGAAGTTGTTTTTGGGGGGGCAAAGATGTTTTCGGGAGGGCCAACTAGCATGGGCATCTGCATGAATTTTGCGGTAAAGGCCAATTTTCTTGTGATATTGGGGGGGGGGCAAGACTCAGTATTGGGAGGGCAGTTGCCCCCCCCCCCCCGTGCCACCCCCTGGCTACGGGCCTGCACCTTGTTTTGCCAACTAGATGAAATAATTTTTTGTTTGTTTTCACTCTTTACCCGTCTGCCCGAAAAGCCAGACTGCCTATGATGCTCTCCCTCCAGCAGAGGAGGATCAAGGGGGAGGGCCCTAGGTGCCCCCCCCCCCAAATCCCTAAATAACAATATAAAAAATAGATATGCGCCACAAATCACCACTCTGCCCTCCAAACAATTTGGGAAAATAGAATTTGCATGCACCTGAAAGTAACCGAAAATGTCAATTTTGAGGCTGAATTTGCGATATTTGCGTATTTTGATATGAACATTATAAACATTTGAAGTAAGGTATGCGACTTTAATGTATCTATAAAAATTTATGAGAAAAATAAAAAGTTAGAGTGCAATTTCTTGGAATTTTGAAGTTAATCGCGCCGGTTTTTGGGCACCCAATTCATTTGTGGGCGCCTAACTAAGATCATTATATTAGGGTCGTCAATGATCTTTTCATTATGTGGGCGCCCGTACCGGATGAGGCATCCCTCAAATCACGCCGTTTGAAGTTTGAAGATTATGACGCCGTTTTTGGCGCTCAATTCATTTCATTCGTAGGCACCTAACCCATCTCACTAATCATGTCGTTTTGGGCGGCCCATTGATAAAGTCGTGAGCGCCCAGCCAACCTTACTATAAAAGGGACACCACCAGTAATGTTATTATGGGCGCCTCTCCGGGATAAGGCACCCCACAGATCAAGCCGATTTAGGCGCCTCATCGGTTTTGGTGTTAATCGTGTGGGTCATTAATCTCGTCGTGGCCGCCCAAACTGATAACCTCGTATTGCGACCTTTAGCGCCCATCGAGGGAGCCGATTTTTGTCCACAATGGGCATAGGGCGTCTTGCCGAAAGCTTCCAAAGGGGGAGGGGGGGCACTGCTCTTATTCAGATTTCCAACCGTCAGGTGTTCTTTTACGTGTAGGCTATACGGGACCTCATGCCTGGCAAGACCAGACTCAAACCAAGGGCCGGTGGAAGCAATTCTTGATTGGGGGGGGGGGGGGAATTCCATCCTAGGTTCCTATAGGTGAGGGCTCAGTGGCCGCATGTACACAGTAATCATTTAGGTGCATAGAACTTAATGAACTCTGCTAGTTTTGACAGCACCTAAATGATTACTGTGTTAAACGCAATGCCAATAATATGAAGAAAGTCAATGTCCATTGTCCATGTTCCTGATGCAACGACAGCGAGCTTTAAAAGATGTACCGAATAAAAGCGAGATCAAGGATGGGGCGAAAACCGACGTCCCATGTATATATTGGTGTGCACGTAAAATATCCCTTGACAGTTGGAACTCGATATAAGGGTAGACCATAGTGCCGCTGTTCGGGCAAACTTTCCCTCATCGCACACTTTATGATGGCGTTTGCCCGTCTTCATTAGCCCAGTCGGAGTAGAACAAATAGGACGTAAAACCCCATTTTCATTTGATTTAAAGGAACAATAACACTCTTGCTGGTTTGACAGGTCCAGGATTTTTTTTAGCCTTATCCTAACAACTAGATATTTAAGTGTCCTACCTGTTGTGTAAATTATCCATTACAACCTATCTTACTTGTCCAGAGGGTTCGAAAATATGTTTCAATACAAGTTGCATTTAAAAGTGCTTACGAAAGGCTTTTCAAACCATGTTACGGCATGTAGTTGAATTTTTCCAATTTTTAAAATTAGGTGTGTTAAGATGAAATTTGTATCATTTTTTAATTGAAATATTGTAAAATAGTACAAATTGTTGACCCGAATAAAGATTGGAACATATTATTCAGTTACAACAAGAGTGGTATTGGGGCTTTAATGCCTTGAAATCGATGTTAGCGGATGATATAATAAATTAATTCCAGGAACGTAAATAATCTTTCTGTGCCAGAACACATTGTTCCAGTTCCAGACAATATTCAGAGCGTCGAGCGATGAAGGTTACTAATAAATACAAATTAGGACTACTAGAAGCAATTTTACCGATAAACTGGAGTTGCCTCCCTTACATTGCAAATTGGTTTTGTTATCATGGTTATAAACTCCAGAATAACCGATGTTTGATTTTAACCATCAATATCCAAAATAGCGAATTGACCAAAGCACACATTTGTTAGGATATCAATGGTAATTTTGTGACATTTCCTGGTCCCCTTAAGCTGAAGCGTAACATATTGGCTTCAGGACTGACGGAAGCAAGTCTTGATGGTGGTGGTGGGTGTCCATTCTTAGGTCCTTATAGGCTAGGGTCAATGGGTCGCAATAACCTCGAGAAAAGAGTACTTATGTCCAAAAATTGGGGGGGGGGTTGCTGGACTGACAGGTAAAAGGAAACGTGACACTTGTTTCTACTCCACCATGGCAGTACAGTTTGGGGTCGGTTTAGTTGGAAGTTAAGGGAATGAATGAATGAATGAAATGGGGTTTAACGTCCTACGCTTAAGCACCTAACCTGGGCTAATTAAAGACGGGCATACGCCATACAGTGTGCTATGAGGGAAATTTTGCCCGGGCAGCGGCGCTACGGCCTACTCTTATATCGAATCCAACTGCCAAAGTGTCTTTTACGTGCACTCCAATGTGTACACGGGACCTCAGGTTTTCGTCCCATCCGAACCACTAGGCAGCTGTCCTTGTCAGGCCCTCCTTCTGTGTCACTGACAAGGGAAAATCACGTCGGCAAATCGAGATGAATTTTCTCCGCCAATGCAGGGATCGAACACTCGACCTCCAGGCTAGCGAACCAGCGCCTTATCCACTTAGCCACCGTGATCGCGGTCAAGTTGGAAATTAAGGGAGTTCTAGGCAAGTAACATCTTGTCATCATATCAAGACAAAACCTGGGAACTGGAGCCCTCTGATTAACAAATCGGTGTCTAACTCACTAGAGCCACAGTGCCCCCCCCCCTAAAACACTGAGCCTAGAAGAAAAGTGTCACACCTGTCCCCATAGTGTCACATACAGCGATTTGAAGTTCGTAACCAGGATAAGTCACACCTCTCACACCGGAAGGTACCACACC
>OU795041.1:72470013-72682909 GCA_917208275.1 Patella pellucida | reverse complement strand
TGTTCAACTACGGTTAATTAACCAATATATCACAGGTCTTGTGTTGTTCAACTACGGTTAATTAACCAATATATCACAGGTCTTGTGTTGTTCTACTACAGTTAATTAACCAATATATCACAGTTAATTAACCAATATATCACAGGTCTTCGATTTCTACTACAGTTAATTAACCAATATATCACAGGTCTTCGATTGTTCAACTACAGTTAATTAACCAATAACAGGTCTTCGATTGTTCAACTACAGTTAATTAACCAATATATCACAGGTCTTCGATTGTTCAACTACAGTTAATTAACCAATAACCGATCTTCGATTGTTCAACTATGGTTAATTAACCAATAACCGGTCTTCGATTGTTCAACTACGGTTAGTTAAACAATGCCCCTGCTCTGGCACACTGATCCCGCAGTGAATAATCGCTTGGCCGCTAGTATCACTGATAAAGACGACATCTATGCTTCTTAATTCTGCCAAATATTAACCTTTTTCCTCCGACAAAATAAATTCTAAAACATTTTTTTGAAGTATAAGAATACATAAAGGTGTTTGTAGTATATCTGGATAACAAACATTCCATACTTAGCTTAAATAGATACAGAAGTAATCTTTTTTGACGTTATAAACGCCATAAACGCCATCTTAATTTGTTGGTAAACATTAGAATGTGACGTCACCCATTGAACTATAGCGATCTGACCTTTCAACTGTCAGTCATCTTGGACAAAGATAAAAGTCGGCTGTCTTTAACTTTGTGCTGCTCTGGGTGTAACATTTGCGGTGTCAAGGCCACTCTCCTGTGTCAAGGCCACACCATGGCTGCAAAACAATAACGAGTGCAAAACAATACCAAATTCCACGCTCTATCGGCACAGTATAGACATTTATTTGGCTATGCATAAAAATACCTATTGTTTTTATGGTCGACAATTTTTTGCACCGGGGGAATGGGGCACTCTTTTACGAGCTTAGCTAGGTGGATCTTCAACAATTTTGTTTATGAAAGCGGACTATCAGTAACGGTATGTGTTTTTACGAAAATGAGATTCCCGAGACAAATTCAGCGTGAAAAGCAAGCCGAGGTTGAAATGAAATGAAACGGAGTTTAACGCCCGCCCCACTCTTCTGCTAGCCTGGTCGAGGTACATATTTAGTGGGAAAAAATTCCTACCCAAGCAATTATTATTTCACATGAACAAGTAGGGTGAGTAGCCTTCCAGAAAAATTTTCCCCGTTGATCGGCTTTGGGGAAAATTTTTAGGGGGCTTTTTTGTTTGGACCCCCGAAATCGCCCTAAAATCCGTTAATGACTATGATAACTCGCTTAAGATTCATATTTGAGGTTAATAATGTATTAGGAGCCTATAGGAAATCGATACCAAGGAATTCAAAAATGGCGTCAAAAATGACCTATGACGTCACTGTGACGTCATAAGTCGAAATGGCGCCCAAATTTGAAAATTTTGAAAGTTTACCTCATTCTTATAGTTACCTCAGTCAATTTAGCGCCCAAAATTTACCTCATTCTTGAATTTTATCATAATTCACAATAAATGAATTAATATTTACAAATAAAATAAACTGATATAAACAAACATTGAGTTTATAGGTAAATGATAATATAGTCAGATCATGATCATTGATCGTCATATTCTAGGTCAATGTCCTTAGAATTCCTGCAAGATTCACCATGACAGCTCCCACACGCGCTGACACATTTCAGACCATTCTTCCTGCAGCTGCATATCATGGTACCACACTGATTTTTCAGCGACTTGCACTTACATCTCACAAAGTTTAAAACGAAATGGGGTTTAACGTCCTACGCTTAAGCACCGTACCTGGGCCAATTGAAGACGGGCATACGCCACAGTGTGCAATGAGGGAAATTTTGCCCGGGCAGCGGCACTACGGCCTACTCTTATATCGAATTTCAACTGCCAAGGGATCTTTTACGTGCACTCCAAATTTGTACACGGTTTTTCGTCCCATCCGAACGACTAGGCAGCTGTCCTTGTCAGGCCCTACTTCTGCATCACTGACAAGGGGAAATCACGCCGGAAAATCGAGATGAACTTTCTCGGCCAATGCAGGGATCGAACACTCAACCTCCAGGCTAGCGAACCAGCGCCTTATCCACGTAGCCACAGTGATCCCCAATAATGTTAGTAAACTAAAGCAATAAAATAAAACTAAGTACGAACAATCCAAACCATCAGACAAAATTCGATTTCCTAAAAAAACGGTATGGGCAAAATAGTGTAATATGGCAAAATAGTGTAATCAGCATATGGATAATTTAATTTTAAATTTTGAACTGTAAAAACGAAACTAAATAGGATCTGTGTTTTATTCAGATGGAACGAATGTGTAAAAAAAGCGCCGACAAACTGGCCAGCCTCGCGGGTTTTCTCTAGGTCCTCTGGATTCCTCCAACTGCTAAAGACACCTACGCACAAGCGAATAATTGTAATAAAATTAAAACCATATGTTAGTCCAGATATGACCTAGTTTATGTCGAGTGGACGTTAAACCCCTTTTCTCCCTCTCGCTCTCTCTCTCTTGCGTTTAGTTAAACCTGCAATTTTTTTAAAAGAGTGAATGCTGATAAGATTTCGTATCTAAAGTTCACGATGATCATCATCCAATTTTAACGTAAACAATTAGATATTTTGTAAAGGGAACATCTCGAATTGAACAGAAACAGAAAAGTTTATCACGCAAATTGATTTTTCTATCATATTTCAAACATATATCGAGAAATCTTTGACTTGGATTAACTAGACATTTCTAAATTAATTATTGGGCTTGTCGATCGCGTACTTCTGATAAACAAACCCACGTTTATTAAAAGTATTATATTCTAAAATTAGCACGGCGACATGCGCAGTTCGTTATTCCGACCTTTCTCCCGTAATCTTGCGCAAAAGAGTTCCCTATAATATCTGTATATACATTGGTACTTTGTAATTGTGGCCCCATTTCTATTTCAATATGGTAATAGTATTAAATATATTATCATTTATTTGTTTTTCAATCGTATTGTCCATCTTCACCAAGAATCTTGGTGGCGTGGTCAATTGAGCCGTCAGCAGAGATTAGTGTGGATGCAAGGGAAGACAACTCTGTTTGGGAGAGTGCGTATAGTGGAGTAAAACGGAGTGAGACCACTGGTGGTTAATATGAACAGCTTCCAGTTAAAGATGCATTAAGTAAGCTTTAGATAAAGACTGGATATATATCGCTATGATAGTTTAAAATAGATAGTGAAAATGGAATAAATGTGATAATTACAATCAGAGTATTTCATTCCGAGTTTGAAGACTAATGTATGCATCGCTGTCCATTTCTATCTATATTACGATAATACAAATTAAATTAAATCATTAAATGACGATCGTATTTCAGTCCATTCAAAATCACAGCCATCCGAGGGTCTGGTGGATTGACTTGTCATGTGAATAATGAATGACTAATTAATAATGACCTAAGCTGACAGACAATACGCCAGCAAATCCTGTCGTGTTGACAGTTAGTGATTCCCTGACAATATTGCCCAATCCTTGCCCCATGGGCGATTTTCGCGTAATCTAGTATTTTTCTAGTAAGATTGGGTGTCTATACTTGTCATAAATACCAAATTTGCCTTCCTTTTTTGGAAATAACCAACCGATAAATACATTGCTGGGAACCCATCTTTAAGTCCAAAATACAGATCTGCAATTAGGCTTTTACATAATTAATCTTTAAGAATGATTGTGTACAAAAAGGTTTTTCTTAAAGGTGCAACAATATATTTCACTACTATTAAAAAACACGTAATGTTTTCGATTTTAAAATCCAAATTCGATATTACCTGTGTAGTGGCTATGGTAGTCAGTAGAACAAGAACTATGGCGGCCTTCATCCTGGTTGCTTGGGTAACGCTGAAAGAATGAAGTCTCTCCCTCCTTAATTTCGCTTATTTATATAACTTATTTATTTCAACGATACGCATGGGAAACTAACAGCCTTGTCTACTGCTACTTGAAGTTTTTTAATCGTTTGATATTATTTGTTTAATATAACGATGTCACGAATAAAAGACACCCGCACTACAGGCAGTGCCTAAGTTTGTGTCGAGTGGACGTTGAACTCTCTCTCTCTCTCTGTGGGGGTTGGAATGGCCTAGTGGTCTAGAGTGCCGCGCTTCGACCTCTAGCTGGCCGGCCACCTCTGGCTGTGGTTTTGAGCCCTGGTGTGAGCGTATGTGGCATGGAGAGAGGGATGCCTCTTCAACCTCGTGGGTTTCCTCCGGGTACTCCGGTTTCCTCCCACTACTAAAGACCCTACGTGCAAGCGAATTATTGAAATTAAATTAAACCATATGTTAGTCCCGAAATGACCTAGTTGTGTTGAGTGGATGTTAAACCCCATCTCTCTCTCTCTCTCTCTGTTGTTTTTATTCCCTATTACTAAATAGACTACTGTTCTATCTAAACACGTTGAGTAGGGGAATCTGATATTTGTTACTATTTGTACATTAGTTAAAGTATAATATAATGCACTTTTATACAAAAAATGTACTTTTACTCTATAAAAACCTTCTGTCAATGCCCTGTATCGGTATGGTAATCTGACCCTTAGGGTGACCCGTCCTCTCTACAGAAAGTTCGTCTCGACACGGCTAAGATATGCACGCTTCAGTTACGTGTCTCGAATGTTTTCTGGCTACCCCGCATTCTCGTTGATCCATGGCACGTGTGTTGCAAAATGACAGATGCCATCTTGACACGTGAAAGTCATTGTACTGTTATACATGTAGAATATATTTTGATATACATGTATTTACTTATCTTTATAAACCAATTGATTTAAAGTGGATAAGATAATCTTTACTCCGAACCCTGATCGTTCTAATCTGAATGGACTGTCTTATCAGAGTTCCTTTCCTGTTATTCTTACAGTATTTGCAAAACAATTTAATTTACGTTTTAAATAAACTAATACCATATCTAATATACCGACAATAGAGAATAATTTGTAAAGATAAACATTGTGTTTAAACCATCTTAATTTTCATTAACAGAACACAGTTTTTATGAAATCAATCACTGGTTTATTCACAAAGCACGACATTTCGACAAGTATCCTCTTATCGTTATCAGGCACAAAGAATAAACCAGTGATTGATTCCCATAAATGAATGAATGAAATGGGGTTTAACGTCCTACGCTTAAGCACCGTACCTGGGCTAATTGAAGACGGGCATACGCCACAGTGTGCGTGGAGGGAAATTTTGCCCGGGCAGCGGCGCTACGGCCTACTCTTATATCGAATTCCAACTGCCAAGGGATCTTTTACGTGCACTCCAATTTGTACACGGGACCTCGGTTTTTCGTCTCGTCCGAACGACTAGGCAGCTGTCCTTGTCAGGCCCTCCTTCTGCATCACTGACAAGGGGAAATCACGCCGGAAAATCGAGATGAACTTTCTCGGCCAATGCAGGGATCGAACACTCAACCTCCAGGCTAGCGAACCAGCGCCTTATCCACTTAGGCACCGTGATCCCCCAATTCCCATAAAACCTGTGTTCTGTTAATGTGTTTCCCAATCGCTAAATGCCACTTAAAGATTATCTTAATTATCTTTACCTTGACTTTAGCTTTAAAAACAATGTCGCGCCACGACCATATTACTAAAAAAGGACCAGATTACCAACGCGTTACAGGACATTGACAGCAGATTTATATATAAAATTTAAAAAACGCGTTTCAATCTATTAAAATCCGTGTCTTTTATTCGTAATATTAAACACACCGTTTCAATCGATTAAAAAACTTTAACTTAATGTAGCAGTAAACAAGACTGTTAGTTTCCCATGCGTATCGTTGAAATAAATAAGTTTTATTACTTAGCGAAATTAAGGAGGGAGACATCATTCTTTCAGCGTTACCCAAGCAACCATGATGAAGGCCGCCATAGCTCTTGTTCTACTGGCTACCGTAGCAACACAGGTAATATCGAATTTGGATTTTAAAATCGTTAAAAATGGGCCTGAAACGCATCATGGTACACGATTCGTGTACCAATGGGGTTTTTTTGTTTTAAATGTTGATTATCAGAAGCCCATCTTTTCCTAGTAAGACAACAAAATCAATGTCATTTTGAATTGACAAATAATTCGTGTTTTCATTGTCAAGGATTTTGGATGATATTAAGTTACGGACTGAGCTCCATTAATATGTACTCGGAATTTTTTTTCTGCGAATCGATATGGTCCCTTTGGACAATATCTAATTGTTTACGCAAAAATTGGAGGCGGATATCTGGACAGTAGTTAAGATATGATACCAAATCGTAGGGAAATTTACCAGCATTCACTCTATTAAAACAATTGCAGGTTTAACTCAACGCAAGAGACACTGGGGAGGGGGGGGCGGAGGACCCGGAGAAAACCCATGAGGTTGGACAGTCCACCCTATTCCTTGTCACGTACAGCCGGTGAATCGAAACACACCAGTTGACTCAATGACAGGCTTTAAGATACAGCGCGCACATGCTAACCATTCGGCCATCAAAGCCCCCTAACCTAACACAAAGATGATCAGTATCTGTTTTGACGATCAGAATTCATTTCGCGAATTGTGACACCGAAAGTAACGAAATTATGTATTATAGACTTGCACTACTGGCTACATTGGTTCTGGGAGCAGAGCTTGGTCCAGTAGTTTATCGAGGTTTATATAAATGAGAATTTTGGGGAAAACTAATCCGAATCCTAACCCTAAATACTCATTTGTATAAAGCGGCCATTTTGGTATGAGTTCTGGAATTTGTTGCGTTTATCGGTGATAAAATTCGTACCGTGTTGTGAGTAACGGTCAGCCCTCGATGAACTACTAGAAGGTTTTATTACTCAACAAATACCTTCTCGAAGTATGTAATAAAATCTAATCGGGTACTTCATTAGCCCAGTTCGGATCGGAACAGTAGGACGTTAAACCCCATTTCATTTCAGTTCAGTGAGAATGTTAGTTATCCTTTGATGACGATTTAAAAAAAAATCACCATTAAGCCAGGCTGACACTTGCACGACTTTTGGCCACGATTTTGTCATGCCCATCAGTGTCCACATTAACACGAACTGGCACGACGAGTTTACGCATAGTTTACGCATAGTTTACGCATAGTTAACGCACTTCCCGCATTGACACGACGAGTTTGCGCTATACTCGAGTCGTGCCGATGCGTGCCACGGAATCGTGCAAGTGTCAGCCTGGCTTTAGACTTCAATGCAGTATAGGATGTGACTTGTTTCTTTTTGGGCCCGAATTTAATCTAGTGGTAATTTTAGAGCTTAATTCAGTTAAGTGAGAGAGAGAGAGAGAGAGAGAGAGAGAGAGAGAGGGAGGGAGTAATGGGGTTTAACGTCCACTCAACACAACCAGGTCATTTCGGGACTAACATATGGTTTAATTTTATTTCAATAATTCGCTTGCGCGTTGGGGTCTTTAGCAGTGGGAGGAAACCGGAGTGCCTGGACGAAACCCACGAGGTTGAGAAGGTGCCTCTATCTCCATGCCACATACGCTCACATTGCCGCAAGCCAGAGGTGACGGGCCAGCTAGAGGTCGCAGCGCGACACTCTAGACCACTAGGCCATCCCAACCCCCCTCAGTTGAGTATACGCTGATATTAGTATGCTATTTTACTAAAGTCAGGGCCACGTGATGTTCTAGTCACGTGATGTATACCATGATTAATGTACTAAGATTTGCATTATTAATATTGCAGGTTTGGTTTGCAGGAATTTAGCAGATGTAGTAGATTTTTTTGGACGACCTGTCCAGTACTGTCAACAACCCCTCGATTCAGCTGCCTCAACAACACCAACAGTCCCTGAATCCTCCCCATCTGTTTAATCTAATCGTCATAAGCTGATTACACTGTTTATATTTGTATTAATTAATACAGTTGGTTGAAGATTATATTATGATAGTGTTAATGTATCAAACAATGTATAGGCCAAGTCATGGCACATTAGCTCAGGGGGAGGGGCACAGCACAGTGGCTATAAATGCGTAAGAAACTAGTTCGCTAGCCTGACGGTCGGGTTGTCGATCCCTGCATTGGCCGAGAAAGTTCATCCAGATTTGCTAACGTCCCCCCCCCCCCTTGACAGTGATGGGACGATTGACAGTTGGAATTCGATATAAAGCTACGCCGTAGTCTCACTGTCCGGGCAAAAACTCGTCTTCATTTTCCTCACAGCACACTGTATGGCGTATGCCCGTCTTCATTAACCCAGTTCGGAGCAGAAGAGAGGGGCGTTATTTCATTTCAACCTCGGCTTGCTTTTCATGCTGAATTTGTCTCGGGAATCTCATTTTCGTAAAAACACATACCGTTACTGATAGTCCGCTTTCATAAACAAATTTGTTGAAGATCCACTTAAGTTCCTGACTAGTGGAGAAAGGCTGGGGGGGGGAGGAGTTTTGACCCCCTCCCCCCTGTGAAAAAAATTGTTGACCATAAAAACAATAGGTATATATTTAATGTCACCTCGTTGTTCTGATACTAGACTGATGACCCCTGGATCCAGTCCAATAGTAAACACCAAGAACGACAGAACTGATGAACTAAAGCAAACAAGCCCATACAGCTGTAGGAATATATGGTTGGCATGTCTGGGTTTTAAATGGCATCCATTGCCGGTTAGACAAAATCACTGCAGCTCGTAGATGCAATATTTATCAGTGGATGATAGATACAACACTCTGGTTTCCAAATACATCAGCAGAATAATCAGGAATTTTTGAGCAATAATGCGATACACAGAGGCGTCACTAGGACCCAATTAGATCCGGGGCACGTGTCCCCTGTGCCACCCCCTAGTGACGCCACTGGCGATACATCTGAATAGGAGAGGATGAATACAGATAAAAAAAATCGTGAGGGGGAAGAAATCAACTAAAAAGAGAGGCATAATGTGCATTCGGCAAACCTCGACAGATTTCCCTCATAGCACACTGTATGGCGTATGCCCGTCTTCAATTAGCCCAGGTTAGGTGCTTAAGCGTAGGACGTTAAACCCCATTTCATTTCATTCATTATTAGGTAGATAATACGAGCCAGACTTTGATCAAAGTGTGATTTTCAAAATCAAACCCACCTGATTGGGTAAAAATAGGTGAGTGAAACTAGGCGCCTACCAAAAAAAAGAAAGCAAATTTGTCTATACTGTCACTGGCTAGTTACGAATATATTTGGATACCTGAAAACAGTTTTGATTAATTTATGACTGATTGTCTACTGTTTTATGTATTTGAGAAATGTGTTTTCATCAAAAAATGATGTTTCAAAATGGTGTGATAGTCATATTTGTAGAATTGCTTGAAGATATTTGCCAATAAAGATTTCAGTTGAGGAAAATCATTGAGCACAAAAATGATAATTCAGAGGGGGTTTATTGTTCATTCGACCAAAGTAACAAATTGGGTCAATTCGGGACTAATACATTGTTCAATTGTATTGCGAGTAGAGGTCTTTAGCAGACGGGGTAAACCAAAGGACCCGGAGAAAACCCACGAGGTCGACGTGACAAGGTGTAGGGTCGCTTGTCCTCTGGTTTCCACTCACTGCTAAAGATCCCTTCGCGCAAGCGAATTATTGAAATAAAATTAAACCATTATGTTAGTCCCGAAATGACCTAATTTAAATCCCATCTTTTTCTCACTCTCTCTCACTCGCTCTCTCTACCCCCCCCCCTCTCTCTCTCTCTCTGTTTAGACTTTCCCTCTCTCTCTATCACTTTCTCTGTTTAGACTCTCTCTCCCTCCCTCTCTCTCTCCTCTCTCTCTCTCTCTCTCTCTCTCTCTCTCTATCTCTGTTTAGTGTTTAGAAGTAAGGTTAGCTAGAACTGTATCATACACACCTGTACAGTCACGTGGCCTTTTTCAACCTTGATACTGTATCTAAGATTCAACCTTTCAGGTCTACACTGTTAAAACTATATGTATATTTACAGTTATAGGTATAGTATAAATACACAGTGTAGAATAATTTGTCAAATCACATGGTATGTTAACTTACATTTAAAACGATCTAGACGAATAAGAATACAAGGCTTGTGTAAAATTACATCAAATTTAATGTAGTAATAAAATCATATGTTAGTTTACATTACATGAGCTGTATATTAACAGAAATGCCGTTTTAAGCATTATTTTAACAGAAAATTGTAAATTTACTGTCAAATAGTGGTCACATCGGTTATCCCCCCTTTTGACCAAAATATTGATTGTTCTGTCAGTAACTTTAGTCCATTTAAGGGAAATAGGTTATTCAAAACCGGAATGCACCGAACTGGGTAACAAAGACAGGCATATGCCATACATTGAGTTAAGTGGGGCTCTTTGCTCGGACGGTGTCATGTCACCTACTCTTCCATTGTAAGGATCAGAACAGTTGCACATTAAAC
This sequence comes from Patella pellucida, assembly GCA_917208275.1. Lineage (NCBI taxonomy): Eukaryota > Metazoa > Mollusca > Gastropoda > Patellidae > Patella > Patella pellucida. Next base: position 72,672,444 of record OU795041.1, on the reverse strand, counting down.
CACAATTCATTTAATTTCTTTATTGTCTGTGGTATCACTTAGGCGGACGCGGACGTCAAATTTACGCTATTTCCCAACTTCTCTTCCACTGTAAGGGGCAGAACAGTTGCACATTAAACCACATTTCATTTAATTTCTGTATTGTCTGCGGTATCACGTAGGCGGAAGCGGACGTCAAATTTACGCTATTTCACACACACACGCGGACGTAAAATACAACTACCTCACATATATATACAATTCTACAATAGTTATAAGGTTTTGTTACATAAACTCTGTCAAATTACACATTATTCTTTTGTATTTAAAAATGTTATTGTACAAATTTATGTAAATTAGCATCGTGATAATTTTGCATGTACTACATTTACAGATAATTATGTAATTTTACCTTGGATGTATTTAAGCTAGAGTTTTTTTTGTTTTTTTGGGGTTTTTTTTAAAAATAAAAATAGTTTTATTTCCCAGCAAAATAGCATTTATTTAATGGAGAGAAGGCCTGGGTTGGGGCCTAGGATTCATTCTCTTTACAAATATAAATATAAATACATTATTAAATTTTGCAGAAAAATTACAAACTGTGAAATAACATACAATGTAAAATACAGTTATAATAATGTATAATAGTTTTAACAGTGTATAGGCAACATATCATGAGGGGCCATTTTAAAAGTAACAGTAACCTTGTTTCTAAAAAATTTAATTTGTTGATTTGACTCGAACCGCCCTCCTTACAGCTTATCCAAATATCATACACGCGCTAAACCATAGGTTTTCGTTTACGTGCCCAACGCGACTTTGTATCCGCAAATGATGTAAGCCTCATCTAAATTTTGGTTCACACCAGGGGCCTGTTTCACGAGATTTTAACTAAGATAGAATCCGATTTTAGTAATTCGATTGGATAGTATTAGATGGATTTTAGCGCTTAGCCAATCAGATTTAAGTATGTACTAAAATTTGGATTTTATCTTAAGTTAAAATTTCGTGAAACGGGCCCCAGGGTTATATCAACACGTGGGAAGGTGACATGTTACCGTTGATGGCTACACATCTATTTCATGTGATAAAACATATATAAATATCCAATACCTACATCAGATTTCATTCTACACTAAATCAGCTGATCCCTTATCAGGTAAGGTTTAATAAAATACTTTGACACGTTCCACAGGCAAAGTCCACGTACTAGCCTGATTTCATGATTTTTAAACATGGACTTTGCATTTCATCTCCCTTTAGAATTAATGGCCTTACATTTTATTTTTTCATCAAAACTATACAAAAACCAGTTGACTTAGAGTAAGCAACTTGGAAATGAAATAAATGAAATGGGATTTAACTGAAGACAGCACAAGTCACACAATGTACTAGAAGGCATGATCATCTCTTGGTGTGTAGGTTTTAATGAAATGAAATGGGGTTTAACGTCCTACTGTTCTGCTCCTAAACTGCATGGGTTAATGAAGACGGAAGCAACTTGGATAGTGAATCGTTTTTAAGGGGATATATTAAGGACTGTTTTATAAAAAAAACTTTATTTCCAAACACATGTAGTGCTGTGAAAGTATTGTCCTCCATCCTGCACCACTGATAAGAATAGGTAGCTGTCCTTGTCAATCCCTCTGTCCTGCACCACTGACAAGAGGAAACTAAGGTGGGAAATTGAGAGGAACGTTGATGGCTAACCAGAATCCTACTGGCTAGCAAATTGGTTTCTAACTCACTGAGCTACCGCGGCTTCCCAACTTGGTTCAAGTTAAAAATTAAATTAAATGAAATGGGGTTTAACACTCCCCTGTTAGGCTTCGACTGGCCCGGACTGCTGCGCTACGAACTATTCTTATATCGAATACCAACTGCTAAAGGATCTTTATGTACATGTGACATCGGGTTATCTACCCATCCGAACGACTGTAACCTACGTTGTTTCTTACAAAGCCCTCAATCCTGCACCACTGACTTGGGGGTACACCGGAGAATCCCGATGAACTTTTACGACCAACGCAGAGAACGAACAACGAACCCCCAGACAAGCGAGCCATCGTGCACCCTTTTGACAACCCGACCAAGCACCACCGCCGGCGTATACTATATACCGGAAAACACCGGAAATAAACCGGAAATCATTGGAAAACGGACACCATGTCATACTGAATACCGGAAAACATATTAAATACCGGAAACACCCTAAATAGGAGAAGGGCTATACTATAAACTGGAAACTAACCCTAACCCCAAACCAGGCACACAAAGGACCAGGCTCCGGGGTTACATATTAAGGGTGCCAGACTCCGGGTTACCTATTTAGGGTATTCGGAATAACATTGTTTTTTTCGGTCGTTTTTCGGTGTTTCATGTAGTTTTCCAGTGTCCCGGTATATACTATTGTCGACCACGTTCCAAAGCTAAAACATTGTACAATAACAAAAGCCATGGTGTAAATCAAACCATTTATCCGACAATTTTCTTTACATAAACAGGATGTTGGCTGTTATCCTGCTTTGCATGACATGGTTGCCATTGGTAACTAGCCTCTCTCAACCAGTCATAACCCCCATCACACCGAGCGGTGTTAGGTTTGAAGTTAAAGGTAAATTTATTTATTTAAGGTTTTATTTTTCCAACATTCGCAGAAAAAAAACACACTGAAAAAATCAATAAAGAACTATATTAATGAACGTCACACGTGCAACGTTGCCACGGCGATACCGACATCTTCCGAATAGTGCAAGAGCGGCAAACGCCTCTCATCCCCCCCCCCCCCCTTTGTTAATTTCTCCGTATTTTTCAGGTACATTACTGTTTCATGATCATTACAATTTGATAGCACCGATAGATAAAAAATTATTCGATCGTTTTTTGCCCCGATGTAAATTATGTCCTCGCATAGGCTCTTCCACCTGCTGTCGATAAAATTCCAATAGTGAACAAATCTTCCATCATAATATAAATTTAGGCAACATGGAGCTTCAACATATGAATTAAATATAACATGTCTTACCTATGTTTTACATATTTTACATATTTAATCGTAGTTTTTAAAATGTTTAACATATAACTGTACTTTTATCTTTTACATATAACTGTAAAAGTTTAACGTTCTAACTCAATTTGTGGCATGGAGATAGGGGCGCCTTCTCAACCTAGTGGGTTTCTTCCGGGCACTCCGATTTCCTCCCACTGCTAAAGACCCCTACGCACAAGCGAATTATTGAAAAATAAAAATAAACCATATTTAGTCCCGAAATGACCTAGTTGTGTTGAATGGACGTTAAACCCAATTTCTCTCTCTCTCCCCCTCTCTCTCTCTCTCTCTCTCTCTCTCTCTCTTACTCAGTTGATTAAAGTTTTATAGATTTAAGTTATAACATATACTATTGTGTATTTTAGACGAAGGTTATGACCTGGTTGCCCTTCACTACAGTATCAATAAACCGATTGCGGGCGTCCAGGCCGGACAGTTCAACTTTGACCTTAACAATAAAGAAGGTCAGTAAATGTGTATTTCGACGCACGCAACTCTGGGTGAGATAAGTTTGGGGTTTCTCCCCACCCAACTGTGTCATTCTCTTAAGTGTCAAATGAGTTGGTATGTGGGTTTATGGTGGGTGTCATGTCACCTTAATTTGGTATATGGTAGTGTCAAATGAGTTGGTATGTGATGATTGCGTATATTGGGGGGGGGGCGTGTCAAATGATTGTGTATATGGTGGGTGTCGTGTCACGTGATTTGGTATATGGTGGGTTTCGTGTCTCATGATTGGGTATATGGTGGATGTCGTGTCACATGATTGGGTATATGGTGGGCGTCGTGTCACATGATTGGGTATATGGTGGATGTCGTGTCTAATGATTGTGTATATGGTGGGTGTCGGGTCACATGATTAGGTATATGGTGGATGTCGTGTCACGTAATTGGGTTTATTTGGGGGCGTGTCATATGATTAGGTATATGGTGGGGGCGTATCAAATGATTGTGTATATTATGGGTGTCGTGTCACATGATTTGGTATATGGTGGATGTCGTGTCACATGATTGGGTATATGGTGGATGTCGTGTCACGTGATTGGGTATATGGTGGATGTCGTGTCACATGATTGAGTATATGGTGGGTGTTGTTTCGCGTGATTGGGTATGTGGTGGGTGTCGTGTCACATGATTGGGTATATGGTGGGTGTCGTGTCACATGATTGGGTATATGGTGGGTGTCGTGTCACGTGATTGGGTATATGGTGGGGTATATAATGAGTAGCGCGTCACATGATTAGGTATATGGTGGGTGTAGTGTCACGTGATTGAGTATATGGTGGGTGTCGTGTCACATGATTGGATATATTATGCTGGGTGTAGTGTCACGCGATTGGGTATATGGTGTGTCGTGTCACATGATTGGGTATATTGTGGTGGGTGTCGTGTCACACGATGGGGTATATGGTGGGCGTCCTGTCAATGATTTCATACACCGTGGATGTCTTGTCAAATTATTTGGTGGTCATGTGATATGTTTGTTTTGACGTTACCTATCCTATAACCAAATGATGTGTATTTACATTACAGGCGGTAAATGGATTCACGTGAATCAAGCCGTCACACTTCATCCAAATGACGTCATCAATTATTGGGTATACGCACTCGTGAATGGCCGCCCTCAACAACTATTAGACCAATCATGGTCGATGTCATGTAAGTTCTTGTTTTTTCCAATGTGATATTTTTAAACAAACACATTGACCAATTCTCTTCTACTGTGTTATAAGTTAACGGGTTTTTATTGCATAGCTCAGATCACGCAAAGAACAGGGGCCTGTTTCACGAAATGTTAACTAAGATAAAATTCTATTTTAGTAATAGATTTTAGCGCTTAGCCAATCAGATTCGAGTTAAGATATCGAGAAACAGGGCCCAGTAATGTAAAGCTTCCCATCGTAATTAAATTTAATTATTGTGTTACTGGAATTTTTTTTTTAAGTTCTCAGAGGTGTATACAAACTACTGATAACTTTTCTTAATAATATATACCAAGTTCATTTATCTGTATTTTTTGCATTAAATATTTACCTATAGTTATTTGTTTAAAGATAGTTGCTAGGCTCGTTGGACGATCACACATCTTTGTTATTTGTGTCACGAGTCAGAGACAAAACACACTATAAACATTGTTTAAATTTTATCTGCAGATAATGTAGCTATAATGATGGGAATGACAGAGTATTAAAGCAACGGTTAGACGTTGTAAAACTCGCGGCCGTTGCTTCAGAAACTTGGAGGACTATGGCCATACTACCTTCACTCACATAGTAATGGATCTTTGAGGAAAAAATATTTAATATATATTTTTAATCTTTAATTTCAGCCGGGAATACACCAAAACCAACTCCACGGCCAACTCCTCGTCCGGTCACAGGTTAGTTTGCTTCTAAAAACACTGTTTACCGTTCGAAAAAAATACAAAAGTAATTTTCTACCAGACAACCATGGTTCTATTCACCGAGACTAGATACTTTCTCTCGGTGTAAGGATATTATCGCTATGAATAAGTCCATACACTGTTGAGAAAATAATCCCGTTGGTTTGCTTAGCAACAATTTGAGCATGAATCAACACTGTACTGAAAATTCTGTGCGTAATAAATATGAACGGTCGTCAAACATTCGGTTTATAATTAGCGATACACAGGTACAATGGCAAGTGTTATGCTTAACAGACCTAATACCTCAAAAGTACCTACGCGCGAAATCCCAGATTTTGGTACATGTAAAACAAAAAAAATAGTGCCCGTACGCGTGCCAGTAATAGAAAAACTAAGAGTTCGCGCATAAAAAATGCACGAACGTACCAGGCGCGATGTCATCAAGTGCGGATTGAATTCAACAAAATATGGTAACAGTAGCAAGTGGGCTATCATTTTCAATAGAAGGCTTGATCTCGCCATAACTACTAGTTCCTTTCGGAACTGTCTCTGAGCGGACGATGTCCACCGACAGTTCCTATCGAGCCTTACATAGCTGCAGTATGGAAATACGGTAAAATACCGCTCTTCCCCACCTGTGTTCTCAGGCTGTTTTATAACACTAATCTTCTATTTTTCACCCTGATTCTTTATTTTCCATCAAAAGGAATCATTTATCAATATATTTGACACATTTTGTAATTATTCAACACAATTTTTTAAGTAGAATTAAGCGATAAAATAAACATGCCTTTTTGCGCATGTTAGGGTCTCGTAATGGCTGTCAGATCAAACGTATTTTGTGTAAGTTTTAATCCCAGAAATCTACTCGAAAATAGTGTTGAATCATTATAAATGTGTGTCGGCTGTGGCAAGAAATGATTCTTTTGGCGAACAAATATGAATAAAGGGGAAAAATAGTAGGTAAGGATTCCAAAATAGCCTTAGAACAGAGGTGGGGAAGGCGGTATTTAAATGCTGAGCTATATAGGGCTCGGTAGGAACTGCCAGTGGACATGAACTACTTAACTACGTACATCCTATCGAGCCCTTCCGGACTCTGCATATTTCTACACTCACATAGTAATGGATTTGATTGAGTATAGGCCCAGCCTATGACCAATCGGATTCCTTGGTCGTCGCGAATACCAAGTCTCACGCTTTCAGGCTAAAATGTCTACATGTGATAATCGATGTCCAAAGTTCAAAGTTCGTCTAATGTCAAGGTTTCCGTGGAGGTCGCGATGTCACAACCTCTGATTGGATGCTACTGTTGGCGTGTCTGCAGATAATGTAGATATAATGCCGGGAATGGCACAGTATTAAAGCAACAGTTAGATGTTGTAAAACTCGCTGCCGTTGCTTCAGGAACATGGAGGACTATGGCCATACTACCTTCACTCACATAGTAATGGATGTTTGAGCAAAAATATTTAATATATATTATTTTTAATTTCAGCCGGGAATACACCAAAACCAACTCCGCAGCCAACTCCACGTCCGGTGACAAATGAACCAACAGATCATCATCCAGATAATACGAATACCGAGAATAAACAACCAAACATTCAACATAGTGTTAAATCCACCTCAACAAGTAAGATCTTATTACTAATACATTCAACATAGTGTTCAATCCACTTCAACAAGTAAGGTGTTATTACTAATACATTCAACATAGTGTTAAATCCACTTCAACAAGTAAGGTGTTATTACTAATACATTCAACATAGTGTTAAATCCACTTCAACAAGTAAGGTCTTATTACTATTTTGTACACGGTGAACAGTCCATATGCTGATTACACCATTTTGCCAGATTACACTATTTTGCCTATAACGTTTTTAGGACTTCGAATTTTGTCTAATGGTTTGGATTGTTCGTACTTGGTTTTTTTTTATTATTACTCAATTAATGTACAATAGTACAATCGCCAAATCCACCAAACATCGAACATGGCGTAATTTCCAGCAATTTGGAATTCTGGCCTGATACTAAAAATCAGTTTCTATTAATCGATACCCAAGTGTCCAATAAATAGGTATGCCAAGTGTCTGGCTTGTCGTAATTAAATTGGCGGGGCCTTGGGATTGTTTCAAAAATCCGAAATATAAACTTACTTAAAGTACGTCTGGTTTCAATTAGATTGTATTCTGGAACTTACCACGTTTAATATTAGTTCTTTCGAATATATGTTGTAATGCGGTGTCGAAAAATAATTAACTAATAGAAAGCGTGGTCTCTATTAGATTGTATTCTGGAATTTAGTTTATAGTTCTTTCGAATATATTTAGAAATGTTGAGCCGAAATATAACTAACTCATAGAAAGTGTCGAGGGCTCAGAACCAGAAGTGAATATCTACAAATAGGGTTGTCACTTCTAATAACGCAAAACAGTCCAGCCAGAAGTGAATATATGTCACATAACCAGCTCAGCATTTTAGTGCTAGAAGTGACTATGTGCCAGATATTGACTTCTGACTGAAACGTTTATGATGGTGGGCTTTAATTAAAATCGGAAAAATTGGGAGATATTCACTTCTGGTTCTGAGCCCTCGGCGTGGTCTCTATTAGATTGTATTCTGGAATTTAGTTATTACTTCTTTCGAATATATGTCGAAAGGCGGGGTATATATTTATGTCACTTTAGGGATATTTTATCTAAAGAACTTCCTGTTTTAATTCAGGTTCTCAACAATTATCGTGTTCCAGTTATCCGTGTCTGGTGTTCGAAGATAATTTTGAAGATTTGGATGTTGAAGTTTGGGAACATGAGCTGACATTGGGTGGAGGAGGAGTAAGTTTAAAACCAGAATGATGGGTTGTCATGAATCATGCTAGTTGTTTTAAAGTTGTTAAATATACATGAACATTACTTTTGAAATTCTGACAATTAAAGTTTGTACTCATTCACTGTCATTAAGTGAGAACATTTGCTACTGCCTAGAGCATTCCCTAGTCGATTGAATAGTTTGGCGATACAAATATCATTATTATTATTATCACTTACATATATTCTTGTATAATGCACAATGTTGGTGCGTTATGATAGTTTCGTTATCCCCTTTCACATCAGTAATAATAAATCGTATCCTACAGGCAGACCTGGTGCTAATGGACTAGGGATAAGGCCGGGGTAAATATTTAGGAGACCGGGTACATTCATCGTCAACAATTCCAGAATCGTTATAAAATACCCGTTTGATGTTTTGGTAGAATTGTTATTAAATGTGCTGTTGATGTTTTGGTAGTTATTTAATATTCGATTTATGTTTTTGTAGTTATTAAATATTCGTTCCGTGTTTTTGTAGAATTGGGAATTTGAGCATTATACCAACAACCGGTCTAATAGTTATGTTAGAAATGGAATCCTCTACTTGAAACCGGTAAGATTATTTTTTTCATTTCAACCATACATTCCTGTTTTACGACAATATAAAGTATCAAATGAATTTGATCCTTTAGCTTGATACATAGAGAATCTCCTACCAGTCTTTTTTGATATCAAATAATATCAACACAAGTTGATAATGTTAAAAAACGAGGCTCTGCCGGGTTTTTTTTACTTTATCAACGAGTGTTGATATTTTTTGATATCAAAAAAGACGAGTAGGAGATTTTATTTATCACCCAATCCCTTCTTACATGCAGAAATAAATAAATATAAATTCTTTGCTATAGATTTCAAGTTCATGTAAAGCGATATCTCCTAAGAAAGGTCAGTCCACGAATCTCATTTAAGGTGCAGACATGTCATCTAGTAGTATTGTTTTATCAGTAGTATTGTTTTATAAATTTCAGACACTAACAGCAGATGCTCACGACGAAGCTTTTCTTGAACATGGAACATTAGACATCTGGGGTAAATATATATTGTATATAAGAATCAATTTGAAAAACAATCACACGCATTATAAATAGATCGACCGATGTTTTATATCAGATTTTACAAAAACAAACCTGAATCTGGGTTCAGGGACTGTGACTGTAAGTTATTGAATCTGAGTACCTTAAACAACAGAGAACCTCTACCATCATATCAGGATTTAAAGAAGCTTACTTCAAAACATCAGTTGAATTTGTATCAGACATGGACAAGGCCACACAGTCTATAACCCGTCCTAAAAGGTGGGTGTACGGTTTTAACCGGCCCAAAAAATCATATAGTAATGTCCAACTATTCACAGTATGTTTGCTTTCTTAATAAATGTTGTTGAAGAAACATATTCAGCAGGCGTATTTTTGAATATTCAAATAGACGAAGGGAGATGCTAATTGTAGGCTGGTGGAGGGGGTTCGTGAATTTCAGGAGTTCACAATAACCGCTTTATATAAAATGAGCATTTTAGGAAATACTAATACTAAGCCTAACTCTAAGCATTTTAAGGGAGGTAGAAGTTAAATGTTAAGTCTTCTAGAAAGGGTTAGAGTTAGGGCTAGTATTCCCTACAATACTCATTAATTGGGGACTCTAGAAATTCATGAATCTCCCAAATCGGCCTACAATTGATATCCCACATAGGGGAATATCTGTTCGTAGCCGTTCATCCAGTTGTTAGTTCATACCGGTATTCACAGCCATTTAGCATAATAATATTGAATATGTATGCCGCAGAGAAGCCACGTCTTAAAGATGGGTTCCTAGATAAATATTTATCAGGTGGTTATTTCCAATAAAAGTATTGCAATTTTGGTATATATGGAAAGTAGAAACATCTAAACTTACGAGAAAAATACCGGATCCCCTGAAAAACACCCATTGGGCAAGCACTTGGCAAAAGTGTCAGGGTATCCCAAATTGACAACAAGACGATTAGTGGAACGCCAATGCGTGACGTCAAGGGATGCGCGCGCAGGTTGTATGATGTCATTGTAAGGGGGGGGGGTGCTCAACGTAACGTCCAGGTATGTATGCAACGATACATCGTCTTTTATATATTCAACGAATTCTCCCTCGAGTTGCTTCCCTTCAACATGTCACAAACATGGACTCTTAAAATAGACGTTTTACAGCTTCTGGTGTTTCCTGTGGAAAGCAATGTTTTGACCACGATTTAAAGCAAAATTGTGATTGATTAATTAGTTTGAGTATGTTTTTAGTTCAATTGTATCACCAAATCAACTGGTTCGTACGCGGGAATGTATCTATAAGGGATTTAACAACATCACGGTTAACCGACAAGGAAAATCCAAAACGAACCCCCAGAGCTGTGGACAGTCTTTAGAGGGGCGTTTCTTTTCTTCTAACTGGAATTCACATGTTTTTTTTTCAAACAGGAGCCGGGCCTTATGACACGTGTACTGGAAATGCGTTTTATGGATGTAGCCGAACTGGGGGAGGAGACGGCCATATTCTCAATCCCATCCAATCAGCAAAACTCAGAAGTTCACGTGGTTTTAACGTCAAATATGGTAAAGTTGAAGTCGAGGCTAAACTACCGACCGGAGATTGGATTTGGCCAGGTGAGTCACCTCAATTCTTGAATAATGTAGGGAACGCAGTTATATAAATTAACCGAACTTCGAACGCCATTTTAAACTCACCAAATCTATTATTAAATGTTAAGTTTTTTAATTTAGCGCTGATTTCTGCAATATATGCATTTAAAAGAACGTAAAATTAATAAATCATATCATTTATTACCTACCCTTTATTCAGAGATAATGATTATTAACTTTTTGAAAACAATTCTGAACTAGTAGGCGACACGTGAACAGATATTGTAAGATTATTATCTTAGTTGTGAATCCAAAGGGAATGTCTTGTTTTACAGCTATTTGGATGATGCCAACATACGATGCTTATGGCAGTTGGCCAACTTCCGGTGAAATAGACATTATGGAGAGTCGGGGTAAGTACGTCGGCTTGCGGTACATCTAATTCTAATAGTTAACTGTAATTGTCAGAAATGGATCATCGATTGATGACTGACCATTTATTCGATTGATAGATCAAGTGCATCTTTAACGATTGAAACCATACAGCAATTCCACATTTCATAGGTGGAGTGGCGAAGGGTAGGTAAGCATTTGTTTCCATCCACCGGAGCCTGGTGTTATGACGTCATATGTGGATTGTGGGTTAGAATAAGGGTTAGGGTAAGGGTTGTGGCATGCAGATTTTGTCAGAGTCTCGAGATGTAGACAGGGCTAGCCCTGACCCTAACCCTGGGCCAAGCTTAACCCTTATCCTAACCCGCAATGCATATATGACGTCATAACAACAGGCTCCGGTGGATGGAAACAAATGCTTACCTGAAGGCCGAAGGGTGATGGTTAACGTTCGCACAAACCATTTCATATTGGTAAAACTTTCGTTCATTAATTCGTCTGTACGTAAAGGTATTAGCAGGGTGTGTGTGTGGAGGGGGGGGGGGGGGTTCAAAGACAACATGGGATCGACAACATGGGATCCACCTGAATTTATGTTCTACAGCGCAGCCGACAATTTGCCGAGCTCAGAAATCTATATAGATAAAATCCAAGATGCCTGTATGTATGTATGTTCGCCCATCATACTTCGTCGCCGCGCTCCACCCCTACTTATGCGGTGTCAAATTAACCAGCATGACTCTGTCATTGTTGTAGACCGTCAGATTTGGGACCCGGAGAATTGGGCCCCTGGTAAAATTTGGTCCCGGGAAAACCCTTTTCATAAACTGACAGCAGGAGAAATATGAAATGATATTAATGATAAGTATAATAATTATTTAGGTAATGTCAACTATAAGGATGATAAAGGGCAACCTGCCGGAGTAGACAACGTGGGAAGTACGTTACATTTCGGTCCTAACTGGCAACAAGATGCATGGCCTAAGGCCACAGCCAACAAGTAAGGGTATTTCTAAACTTGTTATTTAAAGCGATATTTTCTAAGGAATTAAAACATAAATATTTCTATATTTATTGCGTAATATGTTGGCAAATCACTATTGGATATAATAGCAAGATCGCCTCCCTTGTTTTCCTTGGGGAATGGTAAAACTCGGCGTTGCTATTTCATTTTAAAATTGAGATATATGCCAATGTCAAACTTTCAGACAGCAATATACCCGAACAATCAAAGAGAGAGAGAGAGAGAAATGGGGTTTAATATCCACTCGACTCAAACAAAGTCATTTCGGGACTAACATATGATTTAATTTTATTTCAATAATTCGCTTGCGCGTATGGGTCTTTAGCAGTGGGAGGAAACCGGAGGACCCGGAGAAAACCCACGAGGTGAGACAGGCTAGCCCTACTCCTTGTCACGTATATACCGAGGATTCGAAACCACGCCATTTGACTCAATGACAGGCCTTATGACGCGGCGGCCATCCGATCCCTTAAACTCTTGGTTTTTGTCCAATCATTTTGAAATTTTAACACAACCTTCCTAACCCTCGTGCCTACTTACAGGAACAGTCCCATGGCAAAATTCCTTCGGGAAGGCCAAAATAACTAACATACTGTAAACGATTTATTTTGATCTATTATTGTTTAACAACGATGGTGCCAATAATACAGTTATATTATTTTAATTAATAGACATCTGAAGTCTGGAACATTTGGTGATCGGTTTTATAGATACGCTGTAGAATGGGATGAACACTCTATGAAGTAAGTCAGGAATTTCTTAAAGTTACATTATTCAAGATATAGATAAGAACTAGCCATTCTTGCTATACTAGTTCGAAAGTAGATGATGTAAAATGAATAATTTAAAAATTTCATTCAAATTACTCTATTGCAAGCGAAGATATTGTCATTTAAAGATTTGGCCGACCTGTGCAATAATTTTAACTACGGTCCTGGTTGATCAAAGCTAAGACTCGAAGCGTATGGGCGCGCCATATTTGATTTATCACTGAAACGTTTTAATCTGTTTAATATCGGAGCAATCTGATGCCATCCAAAGTTGATTAAGGCCTGGATCAGTTAATTAATGTCTAATTAATACTTTAGAAAACATTTCATGCCCAAATAAAGACCTGCACTAGGCAGATTTAGCTCTTGAATAATGCATGTTTAATCTAAGTATTATCGTTTTACAAGTCAGATGACCTTTAAAGCCCAAATACCACTAATGTTGTAACTGAATAATATGTCCCAATCTTTATTCTGGTCAACAATTTGTACTATTATATAATATTCCAATTAATAAATGATACACACCTAATTCTAAAAATTGGACAAATTCAACTACATTACGTAAACACTTTCAAATGCAACTTGGATTTAAACATATTTTCGAACCCTCTGGACAAGTAAAATAGGATGAAATGGATAATTTACACAGCAGGTAGGACACTTAAACATCTAGTAGGTAGAATAAGGCAAAACAAAATTCTGGACCTGTCAAACTAGCAAGAGTGGTATTGTCCCTTTAAACATTATGAGGCAAAGGCAAAACAAAATGACTGTATAACATACATTGTCCACATCCGCGCGTGCTCGTAATCATTGTGGTCCGTATGTTTTAATTTAACATGACACAGGCTGGGGGGAATCATCTTCAATAGAAGGCTTGATCTGGCTTTAACTCCTTGCATCTTGATAAGCTGGTCGGATAGCCGTGGCGATAGAGAGGCGGCTTCTCATCAATGCAGCGAGGGTCCAATCCCAGCTCAGGGCATGAACTTTATCGTTGTAAGTGAGAGGGATATTCGGTCTCCCGTCCGATCAGGCAGGTTTCCCCCGAGTTCTTTGGTTTCTTCCTGCAGTAATGATCGAAATCATTCGCCCGATCTGTGCCAAGGGTCAAATTTGAAAAAGGCCTCAGGCCTAATTTGCTACCCTTGTAATATGACGCGATTATTAAGGTGTTCTTGTGTGAATCTTGCGGTCAAGGACATGAGGTCAAACTGTCTATAGATTCCATGTGTTTGGCGAAGTTTATCCTTTATATATCTTACCGTTAAATTGATATATTTTATAAATGTTATAAATCATTTTGTTAATATTCTGAACTTAACACATTTATTGTTGACGCTGGGGTGGTCAGGAACTTTAGGTGGAACTGCCTATGGATTCCATGTGTTTCATGCCTTTATTTCAGCATGTGGTACACGTTCTCCTTGAAATCTGAACATTTAAAGGAGCTAAATCGCTAACATTTGGGACCTAGATATTCACAAAAGTGGGTCGCAAGTAACGCATATAGTACTGTAATATGAATGTATATAAACTGATTTCTAATCAGTTATGTTCGGCGAACTAAGCCAGCAACCTCAATTGAGTGCAGATTTAAAGCGTCTGGTTATTCCAGTCTACATAACTCCGTTTGATTTGATGCAATTTGTCTAGCCTCGTCCCTCGAGTCTCTCAATACAACTGGGGCTGAAGCGCATTATTGTACATAATGCATTATGATTCGTGTACCAATGTTAAAAAAATTATTCTATCTAATATATTGGATATCAGAAGCTCATCTTTCCCGGTAAGTTTACATCATCCATGTTGATTTAAATTGACCAACAATTCGTGTTTTCGATATCGAAGATTTTGGATGATTTTGAGTTACGGACTTAGGTCCTTTACTCCATATAGTTTATGCATGTTACGGACTTAGGTCCTTTAATTCATATAGTTTATGCATGTTATAAACCACGTTGTTAATATTTACAGATTTACTATTGACGATGAGGTGATATTAAATGTAAAACCTGATGATGGCGGTTTCTGGAAATATGGTGGCTTTGATAAATCGGGTATGGCCAACCCCTGGGAGAGCGGAAACAAGATGGCGCCCTTCGACCAAAAGGTGGGTCACATTTTCATATACATTACAATACAGGGTTTAGAGTTCACTGAACTACGCTAAGTCGTTTATCTCTTCGACCAAAAGGATGAAAAGAGGTTTATATACAGTACAATACAGGGTTTAGAGTTCACTCTACTCGCTAGGTCATTTTTCTCTTCGACCAAAAGGATGAAAAGAGGTTATATATACAGTACAATACAGGGTTTAGAGTTCACTCTACTCGCTAGGTCATTTTTCTCTTCGACCAAAAGGTTGATACCATTTTCATATACGGTACAATACAGGGTTTAGAGTTCACTGAACTACGCTAAGTCATTTCTCCCATCCACCAAAATTTTCATATACAGTACAATATAGGGTTTAGCGTTCGCTCTACTCGCTAGGCCATTCCTCCCTTCGACCAAAAGGTTGGCCCCATTTTCATAAACATTACAATACAGGGTTTTGGGTTCACTCTACTCGCTAGGCCATGTCTCCCTTCCACCAAAAGGTTGATCCCATTTTCATATACAGTACAATACAGGGTTTTGCGTTCGCTCTACTCGCTAGGGTTTAACCAGGGCCAGATCATGCCTTTTAGAGGCCCTAAGCACTTAAGACTTTGGTTCCCTATATGTGTCATTCAAAATATAAATTTGAGGGTCAAGTTATGATTAATTTACATGATTTTTTGGGGGGAATACTTCTCATACCTTCAAACATTTATCAGAGGGGTTTAAGAAAAATAAACCAAAAGGTCTTTCAACCGGGCCACTATTGAGGTCTGAGTCGTCTGAGCAACTCGAATTATTCCATTAATCACAGGCACCATTGGAAATTCGGCTATGAAAATTTATGCGCCCCCCCCCCCTTCCCTTGGTGCCCTAAGCACGTCCTTATTTTGCTTAATGGTTAATCCAGCCCTGGGTTTAACGTCCACTGAACTAGAACAAGCTACGTTATTTCTAGACTCTTACTTTTCTTGTGGTTTTAGCAAGTGTATGATATCGGAGTCCCCGCATTAATTACACATTTTATTCTCCCAAAAGCTTTTGAGCAAAGATCTGGTCTCCTCTCTGATTTTCTTTTTATTGATGTTGTTCTTGGTTCCTCCAGTTTATCTACAATGCATGTGTAATCTCGCATGCCTTTGTTGTTATATTTAACATTGATGCGTGTACTCGCTGAGAGTTAGGGGACTGAGTCCGATATGCCTGACAAAAGTTCGGGTTAGAGAGGGCGGCGCCGGTCTTGTGTAGGGGCGGAGCAGCCCCACCCCCACAGCCATGGAGATTTTGAAAAAAAAATGACGGTCACAAACGCGTTTTTCTGAATATAGCAACTCCAAAGAGGTCTAATATAGCCTTATTATGAGGGTTGTCTTGAATTCTAATCAACCAATCAATCGTTTCCAGTTCACGGAGATAGTGCCCCTCCCAATGTCCTATGGTTTTCGCGCCTTCGATATTGAACGTATCTTTTAGGCCTACATTAACGAATATTTTATTCTTCAGTTTTTTATAATCCTGAACGTGGCAGTTGGTGGAATGAATTACTTTCCCGACTCCTTTCACGGACCTCGACCCAAACCGTGGAAGGAAGCCGACTCCAAGGCTTTTTGGCACGCTAAAAACCAATGGTATCCTACCTGGAATCCAAACGTTCGAAATGGCGAGGACGCTGCAATGCAGATTAATTATGTGAAAGTCTGGAAGATGAAAGCATAGACTTGTTTATCCTGTACTTTGTTTAAAAATAAAACTGACTACTTATAATGTCGAAAGTCTATTAAAATTTATCCTCTACTCCACTTACTCACTGGTAATTCCCCAATGCCAAACGTGACGTTTGTTGACATAATACACTCTCCACAGAAATCTCCATGGGCGCAGCCATTTTCCATCCGTCACCTTTAAAATAGGTCTTATACGGCGGAATTTGTCATACAGTTGAGATTAGATGCGTAGAATCTGTCGAGGTTTGCCGAATGTTGGCAAAGGGAATCATCAAGGAACGCAGGGGTAAGTGGCATTAAACGGAATGAAACCACTGGGGATACCGAGAATGCAGCCTATTCCCCATATATTCATGCATATATCAAAAAACTGACCACGATAGAACACGACGCCCCATATTAGCTTAAAGGGACAATGACACTCTTGCTGGCTTGACAGGTCCAGAAAAAAAAATAGCCTTATTCGAACTACAAGATGTTTAAGTGTCCTACCTGTTGTGTAAACTATCCATTACAACCTATCTTACTTGTCCAGAGGGTTCGAAAATATATTTAAATCCAAGTTGCATTTGAAAGGGCTTACGTAAGGCTTTTCAAACCATGTTACGGCATGTAGTTCAATTTTTCCAATTTTTAAAAATTAGGTGTGTTAAGATGAAATTTGTATCGTTTTTTTATTGGAATATTGTAAAATAGTACAAATTGTTGACCAGAATAAAGATTGGAACATATTATTCAGTTACAACAAGAGTGGTATTGGGGCTTTAATCCGACCTTGATACCATTCGACCAACTTCTACCCCAAGTTTAAACGTTACGAGGATTAGGGCCGACTACACAACATCGTGGGTTTTCTCTGGGTCTTGCTGTTTACCCCAACTGCTAACTCCCACCTACAAGCGAAGTATTGAAATAAAACTGCTAATACTTCAACTACTGGAACCCGAACTAATGTAGGTATTCATAACTTTCTTTACACAGTATATATGTTTAATTATATACAAAAAAGGGAATTTACTTATATTTATAAGAGTGTAAAATAATATCACGTGGTTATGAGATATAGGTAGATAGCGATTATATATATAAGAATGCTGGGTACACAATAATCTGTATAGGCCTATTGTTATACAGTATAGTCAACTAAACTGGTATTGTCAGCCTAGATTATTCAGTTTAACTTTTTAACAAATAAAGTCGTACGGATAGGGCTAAAGAACCCGTGACAGTTGGAATTCGGAATTCGATATAATAGTAGGTCGCTTTCGGGGCACATTGTATGACGTGCGCCCACCATCATTATCCCAGGTGGTGCATAAAAATAGGACGTTAGACCCCATTTCAGTTCCTTTAATGTGTTAGAAAAAGGGTTTAACGTCTTGTCCACACTTCACTTAGATAAATATGAGGCTAGTATACTCTATTACATCTATGGTTAAAAGTGCGAGAGGGGCCATGTAGGGAGAGGGGCTTCGAATTGCAAGTAGGGGTCTAACATCTTTAACGTGCAATATAGTACTTTAATTAATCGGCTCTGGTCCATGCGCACTGAGAAGGGCGGTGGGGGTATCTGTCGACTCTTCTTCTCTTTGAATTGCAAGTAACATCTTTTACGTGCAATAGACTGCGCCCAAACAATCGGTGGGTGCTGGTCCATGCGTACATTGCCGTACCGGTCGATTTTTCTCTACCCCAACCCCGGGCACTGGTCAATGTGTCCCACCAAGCACTCGTCGATGCTAGCCCCCCCCCCCCCGGCACACTGGTCACCCCCGAACACATGGCTATATCCAGTAGGCGACACCCCTAAGAGCCGACAGGGTCGTCCTAATCTATATCCAGATTTAATTTCGGCTCAGCATCATATTGCCTTTTTTGTTGTTTATATTATTAAATATTGCTCAAAACGAAGTTATTTTAATGATCCGTTAAATTCTTTGTTTGTAACTACAGAAAACACTATAGAATACTTTATTTTGTATATTAGCATAAATCCGTAGGAAAAATTTTCACCACAGAATGTTCGGGGCCTTTTTTCCAGCAACAATCTTTCTCTCTGTTAAAGTTAAGGGATCGTTAAAAGGTAACAGAGCTTTGAGCAACTGGCCCCTGTACTTGTAACGTCCCGATAACAGTTCAGGCCTCGGGGCTTTTGAAATAAATAATGCCTATGTTATCTCCTCCGTCTATGTTTTAAAGAAGCACGTATGGCCGTATAGAAAACATTCTTTACACCAATATTATTCTTAGCTGAACATTCAATATATCCCACAGCTCCTATTTTATCAGCTACGTCACTTCCTTGTTGATACGTCACACATCCATCTCTATTCTGTAACATGTACTCTTCGCCGTCGCGTAAATCTAGTTTATTTCCCACGAGGATCTTGGGGATTTTCCCACAAAAATGACGTATTTCCAGATTCCAATCACGCACCACGTTTTCTAAACTGACCGGGTTATCCAGGCTAAAACAAATGATGACGACATCGTTAGAATTGTAGGCCAAGGGACGTAACCTGTCATACTCTCTTTGACCGGAAGTATCAAACACCGTTAATCGCACCTGTGAGATATTAAAAGTTATATAATTATATGTAAGTAGGTCAGGTCATAGGCGTACGGGGAAAATTTTTGACTGGGGGCGGGGAATGGTGTTGTTTGGTGCCTTAATTTTTTTTTACTTGTAATATACACAACTAAAAACATCTGGTGCCCAAAATGGGGGGAGGGTGGGGGGTAGCGGCTCGTACGCCTATGGGTCAGGTGTTCTAGAAAGTAGTAAGCGTCCGTGGAATACGATTGGCATGTTGGTGGCCAGATAGTTTGCGCGTGCGCGCTGTATTATAAGGTCTGTCATTGAGTCAACTGGCGTGGTTTCGATTTCCGGGTTGTACATGACAAGGAGTAGGGTCGCTTGGCGAACATCGTGGCTTGGATACGGGTCCTCCCGTTTTCTCCCAGGGCTAAAGATCCCTACGTGTAAACGAATTTTTGAAATAAAATTGAACGATATGTTAGTCCGGAAATGAGCTAGTTTGTGTCGAGTGGACGTTAAACCCAGTTGTTCCATCCCTTTATTTTTGATATTTTTCTGTATTAATGAAGACATGCATGTCGGCTAGTTTTGGCTTGCCAACTCCTTATACACCGAGCACCGGTGATTCGCGTTTCGAATATAACCAATACCTCGTCCTCGATCCCGTAACGATTTTAAGAAGACGCCTGGTTGGTCAATCGGCAAAACTCGAGATTCCAGTACCCTAAATCTAGCCTCGGCTGTGTGACTAAGTCCGCCATTGGAACTACTTTCAAGTTCCCGGATTACCAACGGCGTTGCCAGTGACGACACCTTTGAAGAATGTTTTATTATACAAAGATTTAAAAGTCTGAAGCTATTTTTCTTTCAAGTTTATCCGATTGTCTTTAGACAAGGACAAGTTTGCACTGAAATTTCTACACACTATTCGAAGGAAGCAATTGTGAGAACTTCTTTGTAAAAGCGGCAAGCTTTCCTAATAAGTAAACCGGTGCCTCTTCGAGTGGGCTCATATCACTTACTGTCATACAGCCGAGGCTAGATGTAGAGTACCGGAATCTGTCGAGGTTTGCCGAGTGCTGGTTGGTATATCTCGGTGATTTAAACGGTCACCTGATCAAAGTTCGATAACTTGAATAGAACGAATGAGAAACGGGGACTTGGAGGTAGCTCGTTGTTTGTTATTCGTTATTCGTGGTTGGTTGTTCGTTATTGGCGAATAACGAACAACAAACTGGTTAATAAATTGGTTAATAAATCTTCAAAATCTTGGGAAAAAGATTCTAACAATAACGAACAACAAACCAGCTCGTTGTCCGTTATTCGCCAATAACGAATAACGAACAACGAGCAAACTTCACGTCCCAATGAGAAACAACAACTTACCTCTTTATTGTCTATTTCTAAACATATGACGTCAGTTTCCATAACCGTTGGTTGGTATATATCATCACGATATTCATTACTGGAGAAACGAAGCAGTAGACTCGATTTACCAACTGCTCCATCTCCTACTACTACCATTTGTCTGCTGTGGACTTTGTCAGCACAACCTGTTGTTATGAACAACAAATGCACACCGCTTAAAAACGAGTTATGCCCATCGCTCTCTCTCTCTCCCTCTCTCACTCTTTCTCCCTACCCCCCTCTCTCTTTCTCTCTTATAGACTTTTAGGAAAGACTACCTGAGAACCGGGTTATTTTGTTATATGGTCGAAACTCTGTTGTTGGGACGATCAACACGGTCACATTACGTCTTTCTTGTATACCAAAAATTATATTCATTCTAGGTGAAGCATGGGACACTTATGGCTTTGACCCTTTATTTATTCACTTAAATTGAAATTTATTGTAATATTCTGTGTAGTTTATCTAATCCTGTATTGGGGGGGGGGGTTAATGGTTAGCACATGCGCGCTGTATCATAAGGCCTGTTACTGAGTCAACTGGCGTGGTTTTGAATCCCCGCCCGGTTGTACTTAAAAGGAGTAGGGTCGCCTGTCCAACCTCGTGGGTTTTCTCCGCGGGTCTTCCGGTTTCCTCCAACTACATTATTATTGTACTTTATGTGGGAAACTTAGAATATTACCCCCCCCCCCCCGTCTGGTATATAGGTTCACGTATAAAGTAATATGTATCTTTTGAACATAGACCGTCGACTCAGTTATTTGACGATTAAATATTACCTGGACATCCGAGACAGCACGTCAACATCTCCATTATCCGGTCTTTATAATATGTCGTTCAATTTGTGTATCCTTGTTCGTGTCCAAAAAAAACCACGATCATTTAAATGTCATAATGGCTGTTACACGTCTAAGCTGCTGACCATTCTCTCGGTTATCGCCTGACTGAAAGACTAATGTTAAATAAGTCTAATTTATAACCGTGTAATAAAGGATTACATGTATATTTAAGTCGTAATTATTGATAAAGATTCTTTTTGGGGTTATTTTTCATCTATTTTAAAATCTTGCCAAGAATAGTGAATTCCCTGGGAATAGTAAAATAGAATTGGTCAGGATTTACCCTTAAATTTAATTTAAAAGAGGGGCATGAAATATGAATTCACTGGTAATAATGTCACATGATTGGGAATTCCCTGTAAAAAGTTGGTAGGGGGTGGGAGCGTGTTTGATTTACCCCTTTAAAATAACATGTATTATGTTCAGCTGAGATAAACTAGCGTATAACGAACAAACCGGAACTAAATATAGATTTTCTTCAAATTCCCAAGCACGTGACGGTCTTGTGATTTAAAACCGCAATATTATATTTCATGATATAACATACTTGTTAGCACGTGATTAGAAACTTCACTTAGATAAATAGGGTTTAACGTCCCCTATATCGGCACCAACTAGGCTTTTACGTCATTCAGTCTGCGAATGGTGTCCTGAGAAAGTTTTTGCCGTGTTTCCGCTTACCCGGCGGGAAATGGGAGTTTACTGATAAAATTGATAATATGCTCATATGATTGGGAATTCCCTTTAAATAGTTGGTAGGGGCGTGTATGGTTTACCCCGTTAAGATAACATTAATTGTCACTAGTTAAAATAAACTAGCGTATAACGAACAAACCGGAACTAAATATAGATTTTCTTCAAATTCCCAAGCATATGACAGTCTTGTGATCAAAAAAACGCAATATAATATTTCAGGATATAACATACTTGTGAGCATGTGATTGGAAACTTCATTAAAGGGACAATAACACTCTTGTTGAAACTGAAAATTATGTCCCAATCTTCATTCTGGTCAACAAATTGTACTATTTTACAATATTCCAATTAATTGGCGATACAAATTTCATCTTAACACACCTAATGTAAACAATTGGAAAAATTGAACTGTATGATTTGAAAAGCCTTACGTAAACACTTTCAAATGTAACTTGGATTTAAACATGTTTTCGAACCCTCTGGACAAGTAAAATAGGATGTAATGAATAATTTACACAACATGTAGGACACTTAAACATCTAGTACTATTATTTTCTTCTGGAACTGCCAAGCCAGCAACAGTGTTATTGTCCCTTTAAGATAATATGGTTTAACGTTCTACGTATCTGCGCTAACTGGCCAATAACGTCACACAGTCTGCGCATGAGAAAGATTTTGCCGTGTTTCCGCTTACGTTTTATCGAATTTCAGCTGCCGGGGGATCTTTTACCTCCATGGGAAAATACGAAAAGACAAAAATAGTGGCAAATTAACTGAGGTACCTATAGTAACGATGTTACACGAGTAGCCTAACATGTCCTAAACCCTCAAAATATCAGAAAGAACGTATTATGTACTTACCGATTCAGAGTACCCATCATGTTCGGACTCGGTCGTAGAACGTCATGTTTTCAACAGAGTATTTACGAAAGGATCAAATAATTTAGCTGACACTCGTCTGTACTAATATGTCGGTCCACTTGACTATTGTCCCCGAGTATAGTCACGAGACTGTGTGTTACGGTGTATTTATATACATAGTGTATAGTGTAGCTATATATATATATATATATAATATAATATAATATGTAAAGTAACCGTTAAGCTATGACAGTTGTAAACTTATAGACGGTACGTGGGAGGTGGATGAATGAAATGGGGTTTACCGTCCTACGCTCAAGCACCTAACCTGGGCTAATTGAAGACGGGCATACGCCAAATAGTGTGCTATGAGGTAAATTTTGCCCGGGCAGCAACTGAATTCCAACTGCCAAGGGTTCTTTTACGTTCACGCCAATGTGTACACGAGACCTCGGTTTTTCGTCCCATCCGAACGACTAGGCAGCTGTTCTTGTCAGGCCCTCCTTCTGCATCACTGACAAGGGGGAATCAAGCCGGAAAATCGAGATGAACTTTCTCGGCCAATGCAGGGATCGAACACTCAACCTCCAGGCTAGCGAACCAGCGCCTTATCCACTTAGCCACCGTGGTCCCCTATTGACGTGGGAGGTGAATACTTTAAATTACATATACATGTATATATAATAATTGATAGAATAAAGGGGGGGGGTCTAGAGTGCCGTGCTTCAAGCTCTAGCTGGCCGGCCACCTCTGCGTTGCGGCTGTGGTTTCCAGCCCTAGTGTGAGCGTATGTGGCATGGAGATAGGGGCGCTTTCTCAACCTCGTGGGTATCCTCCTGGCACTCCGGTTTCCTCCCACCGCTAAAGACCCTACCCGCAAGCGAATAATTGAAATAGAATTAAACCATGGGTTAGTCCCGAAATGACCTAGTTGTGTTGATTGGACGTTAAACCCCTATTTCTATCTATCTATCTATCTATCTATCTATCGACAAGTGGGAGGGCGCTTGTCTAACCTCATGGGTTTTCACCGGGTTCTACAGATTTCTCCCACGACTAAAGACCCTTACGCCCAAGCGAATAATTGAAATAAAATTGAACCATATGTTAGCCCCGAAATTACATAGGGTGTGTCGAGTGGACGTTAAACACCATCGCTCTCTCTCTCTCATGTTAATATATATTTAGCCTTCGTTGGTGAAACGAGTTGCCGAGAGCGACTGGACTCGGGTGAGTCCATACACCCATCCAAGCCTTACTTCTCCCCCCGGATCCTCGCTTACTAACTGTCAGGGAACTCCTCCATATATACCCTTTGCACACATGGTAATATCTGCAATTGTCTCTTTTATCTCATCACGGAATGTGCATAACCGTTCATTTTCAACTGACTTCTGGGGGAAATCCCATAGCTGACATCTATATAATGACATGTAAAAAGTTTCGAACAGGTTATATTAATCCATTTGTATACAAATTTAAAACTTTTAGGAGTGATATTAACGTTAGAATAAAGATTACGTACAAGCAAGTGTATTACCCAAATGAATTTTTTTAACATTAACAGTCTGATTTTGTTTTGCAGGAAAAACAAGAAGTTTAGTCTTATCAGGATTGACATTTACATCATACGCTCCTTTTTACTATTTAGTACCTTAACCTTAACTAGAGACTCCCTACTTGGGGTTACAAGAGTGTTACATCATCGGCATCAGCTATAGCACCGACATACACGTGCCCGACGGAACAGCCAATTTTACTTTTACGGCATCTTACAAGCAATTCATCAAGATAAATAGTAAACAATATTGGTGATAGAACACCCCCTTGTTTTACACCATTCGACAAATTGAATGTTGTTGTGCTATAATTTCCCCAACTAACAGTTAGTGCAGGGGGACTGCGCCACATATGATTTACATAAAGGACAAATATAACGACAAGACATCATACTCCGAAACAGCAAACAAAACAAACATAAAAACAATTCAAAAAAGAGTGAATGGATCCGGGGGCTAGCCGTAAGCGTCCACTAAGACCCTGGTGCTTACTTTATATCGTCCGATGATTGTCCAAACCCACCACCATGAGTATTGCAACATTTACTATTCTGACATTTATGTATTACATTGGACTGGATATCATTCTGTAGATTACCCATGTCATCATCATCAAAAGAGGGTGAGGTGGCTGAAAGGTTAGCGTGAGAGCGCTGTATCATTGAGCCTGTCATTGGCGTGTTTGCACGTGGCAAGGAATGGGACAGAACAGTAGGACCTTAAACCCCATAAAATTTAACCATATGTTATTCCCGAAATGACCTAGTTTGTGTCGAATGGTGGTTAAACCTCATTCTCTCTCTCTCACATCATTATCATCAAAGGATACACTGTTAAAAAGTTGTTTATATTTATTAGCAAACACATAATCTATATTCTCTTGTTCAGTCTGGCCGTCAACATTATTAGGCAGAGATTTACAAGAACCATTCAGCTTTTTTTCATAGATTCCCAGAAATATCTTGATTCGTTACCTTGTAGATTTTCGACCAATTTATTGGAACATATACTGATTTAAGGACATTTATTTAAAATCAGGGGTCCATAAAATTTGTGATAAAGCCGCAAAGATTCTGTAAGGCGCTAGCTCACTTTCCAGGGGTCAGGGGTTTCATCCAGGGTAGTTTTCCCACATCAGTGGTACTACAGTTCGGAAAAAACATTTTCTATTCGTTCGGATGGGACAAAAACATAGGTCTCGTGTGCATCTTGGCGTGCACCTAAAATAACCCTCGACAGTTCCCGCATAGTATGGCAAATGCACGTCTTCATTATCCCAGTCGAAGCGGACAAGTAGGACGATCAACCCTATTTCATTTCATACGTAAGAGTTATATTTCCACACGACAATACAATTGTATGTTTGAACACTAACCCCACTAATCATTCGACAGTAAAATTGTATGTTAGAGCACAATCCCCCGGCTGACGAATGGTGTGTTAGATTTCAATCACTCGACAGTAGATGATATGTTAGAACTTAATTCCCCATCGACGGTATTTTTATACAAATTGAACACGTGTTATTTTCAGTATAAACATATTATAGTTTATTTGCAATACATATATTTTTGCAATAAACTTATTATTTAATCTAATATTATCAACACGGATCTGTTACATACAATATAAAGGCAGAAGACACGGGATGACAAGTCCGAATTGGGAGTGGGGTGGGGCACTAATAAAAAAGGGATGAATAAAATTGTGTCTTGTGGCACGTCACAATATTGAAGCTATGGTTAGCTATAGGAATCGTGCACTGTAAACTGGGCTACATGAAGTTATGATTAGCGATAGGGGTCGTGCACTGTAAGCAAGCAGCTATGATTAGCGATATGGGTCTTGCACTGTAAACTGAACTTTATTTGGCTTAACTATGCCATCATCAGTGGCAGGAATGTAAACTGCACGAAGCAGAGCATGCTTATTCTGGTAAACACACGTCATAACGAAATTCATTGCAGGGGGGGGGGGGTCTAAGCGAATTTGGAAGACGATAGGGCTCCAAGGGTTTCCTCGAGCCAAGTCTTAATCTACTGAACATTGGCGGGGGATCAGAAGTTAACCTGCCGTGCTAGAAAGATGATTCAGCTTGTGGAAGGGAGATAACTCTGACACGACTACCATTAAAGTTGTGACTTTACCAGGTTCACGCGTAAAATGAAGATGACGTTGAAAAAGCAGAGTGTATTTAACACAATAACAGATTTACATCCCAGATCCCATGCACAATAATAGATATTGTATAGGACAGGAAAGA
The DNA here is from genome assembly GCA_917208275.1 of Patella pellucida. Classification (NCBI taxonomy): domain Eukaryota; kingdom Metazoa; phylum Mollusca; class Gastropoda; family Patellidae; genus Patella; species Patella pellucida. The sequence goes on along the minus strand of OU795041.1, from coordinate 72,645,370 downwards.
TCCGCCCACCTCATACCTCAGACGGGACGTTGGAAACAAAAATAATATAGGCGAAGTACGCTTGCCTATATAATTATTGTTAGTGCAATAGCTACATGAAACCTATACCCAAATTAACTTTGTACAAAATTCGGATTCATAGCTTTGTTTTATTGAAGACACTGTTATAATAACATTATTATTTAGGCTCCATTGAGCTCTTTAAAATTAGCGATAATAGGCCTACCATGTTTACAAAACAAATATAAACAAAATGATCAATTGGTTTGTTCACATAGGCGTATCAATACAAGTAACTTGTTCGTGCTATGTTGTTACCTTTTAAACATTTTACGCTTGCGCGTACATGTGTGTGTGAAATAGTTTTTTTTAAAGTTCATGCTATGTTGTCACCTTTTTCACATTTAACGATTGCGCGTACATGTGTGGATGAAATAGCTTTATTTAAAGTCCACGTCCACCGAACTGAGATCACAGACAATTTGTTTTACCCTTTATAGTAAATATAATCTTTATAAGACATAAAGAAAACGATTCCACTAAAAATAAACACACTTATATTGATATACTTGTTAATAAATTCAGAAGTAGTATATCCATATATTATATAAGTGTGTTTATTTTTAGTAAATATGTAGTTATCTCCCCTTGGGAATATCGAGAGTTGTCCCCTCCTATTGTTTATCCCGCCATTGTGAGTATTTTCATTAAATATCTGCTATCGTCTTGTTGGGGTTCCGGTTAGTTCCTATCGACTGGCGGTTGTATTTTGCATGCCGTGTATGTCAGGTATCTCATAATATCATTTAATCACCACATTCTGAGCATCTGAGACACGCTACCTGCGGAGAAGTAATCGCAGAGACAGTCAATAGCCATGTTTTCATATGAGGTGGTCTAAACGTCAAAGGTCATGAGGTCAACGCACTGACAATAATAATCATGGCTGCACTCTTCCTTGTATTTCTTTTGTAATGTCTATGGGAGAATTTGAAAAATCCGGCTCTTTCCATAGCCTATAGGTAACACAGATACACAGTCGTGACTTTCATAACAAGCATGTAATGCCTCCAAATGTTTTCCTTCAAATGTAAGTCTGTAACTTTTTACGTCGACAATGAAAAGTTTAAAGCGTCCCGAAACTCTTCGCTCATGGGCGCTGCCATCTTGGAAGTTTTTTGTGCTTCGGCCGGGTCTATTTCAGATACACAATCAATTCTGTTAAATTTTTTAGCGTGGGAATGGACTAATAGTTAATTTATTTCAGTTCTAACGCAATTTTTAAAAATAGCCAAATTATGGCTGGGATAAATGAGCAAAATAGCCATTTACTGTATACGTGCGAAACAAAACCCAGCTACCATTTAATCCGGTTAATCTTCCTAAACCTCCTCAGTCCAATTCAATATTGTACTTTGACCACATTCAAAAAGATTTAACGGTTTTAAACCTGCATCCACCCGATTATCTAGTCTTATTCGAGTATTTTATTAAGGGGCACCACTGCCAGACTGTTAAACCTGTCACATATGTCTGTCACAGAGTCTTCACATACACATGATGCACCAACAAGATGCGCCAAATGATGCGTCATAAGACTGTTACACCTGTCACATCTGTCTGTCACAGAGTCTTCACATACACATGATGCATCATCAAGATGCGCCAAAAGATGCGCAAAATGATGTGTCAAAAGACGCGTTAAATTTTGTGCCAAAAAAAGCACCATATGATGTGTCAAATGATGCGCAATATGATGCGCTTGAAGCAAATATTTCCCAGAGACGTCTACTCGCTGCTTATCCTTATTCCTCTACAATACCAAGAGCACGTGCAACACGTCTGCTTATTTCTCGTACCTCTGACTGTAACAGTTCAAAACACATGGCAAGTAGCGCGAGCCCGAATAATAGATACAGCGTGCAGGCTACACGCTTATACTGATTCCCCCACGAATCATGGGCGTACCCCGGCACCAGATCACCGAATCCGATTGTACTTAATGTCACAAAACTAAAATACGAAGCATCCATATAAGTCCACCCTTCCTCCCACTGCTGGAATAGCAGAGCACCGAGAAATATATAGAAGGCGACGATACATAAACAAACAGTTATAGGAATCCGGATTACTTCCGGTCGGGTATTAATCTCTATTACTTTCATAAACTGAGCCTCGTTACCAACTGTTTCCGTCATGACGTCACTTCCGTTCACTTGATTTAAGTCCATTAACGGTTTTTTAGTTGACGATCGGAAGTTCGCTTGGATTTGACGTTTGGGTGCGAAAAATTGCGTATACTTTAAGTGTTTCCAGAAGAGTCTAAAACAATGCGCCATGAGACTACCAATATTTGATAAACACAACATAAACAAAGGTATTCCAATTACAGCGTAGAAAATGGTGGCTATACGTCCCTCCATTGTACGCGGTGTTAAATGGCCGTAACCTGAAAATAACAAAAAGATAATTATATTGACTCAGATATGACTAGTACATGTGATAACATAGGGTTTAACCAACGCCTGATATAGGTGAAGAGAGGCCCTGGGGTACTCACACGTATGGTTGGCATGAATTATTTATGGTTGGTATGACCTATATAGGGTTGGTATGACCGATATAGGGCTGTAAAGACCTATGTATGGTTGCTATGGTCTACATATGGTTTGTATGACCCACCTGTGGTTGATATGACCTTCACATAACTGTAATAAACTACATGTGGTTGTTGTGACCTACATAGAGCTGGAATTACCTACCTATGGTTTTGATGGCCTACATATGGTTGCTATGATCCACCTTTGGTTGCCATGGTCTACATATGGTTGCTTTAACAAACCTATGGTTGCTAATGTCTACATATGGTTGGCCTTGCCTGTAATGACCTACCTATGGCTGCTATGACCTACCTATGGTTGTTATGACCTACCTATGGTTGTTATGACCTACCTATGATTACTATGACCTACCTATGGTTGTTATGACCTACCATGGTTGCTATGACCTACCTATGGTTGTTATGACCTACCTATGGTTGTTATGACCTACCTATGGTTGCTATGACCTACCTATGGTTGCTATGACCTACCTATGGTTGTTATGACGGTAACAGAATAAAGTAGAGAACCAGCAAAGCTCCATTCTTCATCCCCAACGTCTTTAGTTATTGAGTCCTGTCCGTCCCATCCACTGTCTTTTACAGCATGATATATTTCAGTCTGAAACTTCAGGAAAACAGATTCTGCCAACACTGTCCAGTTCTTTTCATACAAAACATTCAAGTTGGCCGTTATATCCCATAATATCTTCACCTTAAAAATTAAAAAAAACAGAAAAAATATCAACAACACAAATACTGTGTATTGATTTAAGGACAATCTGATAAAAATACATATATATATATATATTCATTGCATGCGGTTTCATTTTACAGTTATTCAACTTTAATTCTACACTATATGGTCTCTGAAATACATCGCCCTCCGAAAAAAAGAGGTTTCATCGAATCAAGTGCATCCCTCCCCCCTCACCAGGCAAGATAAATTTCCGACGACAAAAAATCAATGAACGAAGGTCAACGCCGACTGCCGTAAGCAGGAGGAGGGGAGAGCACGAAAATTAGAAGCTGAGAGAGTGAATTTAAGCCTCTATGACATGCAGGTCGGACAGCTGCCTAGTCGTTCGGATGGTACGAAAAACCGAGGTCCCGTGTACACATTGGCGTGCACGTAAAAGAACCCTTGGCAGTTGGAATTCAGTTGCTGCCCGGGCAAAATTTCCCTCATAGCTCACCGTATGGCGTATGCCCGTCTTCAATTAGCCCAGGTTAGGTGCTTAAGCGTAGGACGTTAAACCCCATTTCATTCATTCAGTCATATTCGCCCGATTATGTCGAATATGATACAGGAATTATAGCCGATATTCACCAGGGGGCTGTTTCACGAAATTCTAACTAAGATAAAATCCAAATTTTAGTAATTTAATTGGATAATATTTGATTGATTTTAGTGCTAAGCCAATCAAAATTAAGGTATCTACTAAAATAGGACCCTGTTTAAGTCTGATATTATACATGAATTTAAAATGAAATAGGGTTTAACGTCTTCCTGTTCTGCTCCGAACTGGGATAATGAAGAACGGCATACGCCATATGGCCTCGTGGGTTTTGTCCGGGTCCTCTGGTTTCCATCCACTGCTAAAGACCCCTACGTTCAAGCGAATTATTGAAATAAAATTAAACCATATGATAGTCCCAAAATGACCTAGTTTATGTTGATTTAACGTTAAGCCCGATCTCTCTCTGTCTCTCTCTCTCTCTCCCTCTCTCTCTCTTCCTCCCTTACTCTCTCTCTCTCTCTTTCTCCATCTTGTTTCTTCTCTCTATCTCTCTCTTACTTTTACTCTCTCTCTCTCTCTTTCTCCCTCTATTTTCCTCCCTCTCTTTTCGTCCCTCTCCCCCCCTCTCTCTCTCTCATGAGGATTATTATACATGAATTAAAACTGATACCCACCTGATCATGCCTGATATTACCGATGTTTTGTCTAACCTCCTTGGAATGACCGGATTCTAACCACACAAATAGAAACCCTCCACCAATCGTGTATCCAACCATCACACAAGTTAATCCTACTTGAGATATGAGAAACACTAAAAACTTCTTCAAACATTTTATAATAAATCTCTTACACCTTACAGACCGGCTACCCTGAATCACATCCGGGTCTGTCTCCATTTTACAATCCTTTCAAAAAACCTGAAAATAAATTAAATGAAGTGAAATGATGTTTAACGTAATACTGTTCTGCTCCTGCTAAAAAATAAACAAAAAGAAACATAACTTTGTATCTTGGCTTAATGACTTGGTGTGAGCTCGCTAAACTAGAGTTGTGCACGTAAGAGATCCCTCGAAAGTCAATATAAAGGCAGGGGCCGTAAGCACCGCTGCCAGGGCAAAATTGCTCTCATGGTAAGACCGAGCTATTAGCCCCAATCGGGACAGAGAAGAAGGACGTTAAACCAATTTTATTTTGTTACAATTCCAATGTCGGTTGTCGCTTTTCTTCGCTAAAGAACACAAACCTGATTCATGTACTCCCCCCCCCCACCTTTATCCCTTTCGATTCGTTAGCCCAGGTTCGGTGCAGAAGCGTAGGACGTTAAACCCTATTTTATGCATTCATTCTTTCGATTCGGAAAGGGTTCACATCTGTTTATCTAAATTTGATATGATAACTCTATCACCGTTGATACATTGCGGTAAAAAAAGGTAATGAGAAATTAATGGCACAGATCGTGTTCAGTCTAAATCCGTTTGAGTTAGCTTCTTGAATGGAAACAATTGATTCTTCCAACAGTTCGCCGATAACATGCATCCTATCATCACTAGAAAGTTATCCTTTCAACACGCCACTTCAAACCTCTTACTTAAAGAGAGAGATAGATATGGGGTTTAACGTCCACTCAACACAACTAGGTCATTTCGGGACTAACATATGGTTTTCAATTTTTATTTCAATAATTCGCTTCCGCGTAGGGGTCTTTAGCTGTGCCCGGAGGAAACCCACGAGGTTGAGAAGGCGCCCCTATCTCCATGCCACATACGCTCACACCAGGACTCGAAACCACAGCCACAAGCCAGAGATGGCCGGCAGACCAAAACATAATATCCACTTTTAAATAAACCGTTTTTAAGGGGGGTGCTATCCGATATTTTTATTTTTAATCAAACAGTCTTGATTGTATACGAAGATTCTTCTGAATGATGATCGGGGATCAGATTTGGTCCCAGGTCCGAGGAAAAGAACGGGGGTTACTTGACGAGTTCAGAAGAATCTTCGTTTATCATGTCGCTAACAAATTTCTAGTGACTCTGGTAATTTTTTTGTCCCGAGGTAGGTTACACGCAATTGTACCCCAGTTTTTACATCAACAAGTTGGAACGTCTCGGTAGACCTACTCCTTCTAGAATATACAACTGATCACCAGTACGCGTCGCCTATTCCTTCTGCAAAACCCTTCGCATCACCGGTCTCGATACGTATTTTTCTTCTCTTCTAGAACTTACATCATCTAGAACTTACAGCGTATCACCGGTCTCGATACGTCTACAACTGTTGTTTATGGGTCCCGGTACGTCTATTCCTTCCGGAACTTAAAACTGTTCATCGGTCTCGATACGTCTACAACTGTTGTTTATGGGTCCCGGTACGTCTTTTCCTTCCAGAACTTAAAACTGTTCATCGGTCTCGATGCGTCTATTTCTTCTAGAACTTACAACTGTTCATCGGTCTCGATACGTCTATTTCTTCTAGAACTTACAACTGTTCATCGGTCTCGATGCGTCTATTTCTTCTAGAACTTACAGCGTATCACCGGTCTCGATGCGTCTTTTCCTTCCAGATTAAAACTGTTTATCGGTGTCGATACGTCTATTTCTTCTAGAACTTACAGCGTATCATCGGTCTCGATGCGTCTTTTTCTTCTAGAATATACAACTTATTATCGGTCGAGAATATACGACTAGCAGGGCTGTTGTATATTCGGAAATATATCTCTAAATCGACTAATACGTAATAAACCCACAAGTCATGTGGAATGTATTATAACCGGTAATATGATATTTAGCTTAAAACTTATGATAGAGAGAAATGGGGTTTAACGTCCACGTCATTTATGTTTTTAAATTTTATTTCAATAAATCGCTTGCGCGTAGGAGTCTTTAGCAGTGGGAGGAAACCGGAGTGTCCGGAGGAAACCCAAAAGGTTGAGAAGGCGCCCCTATCTCCTTGCCACATACGCTCACACCAGGGCTCAAGCCAGAGGGGGCCGGCCAGCTAGAGGTCGAAGCGTGGCACTCTAGACCACTAGGCCATCCCAACCCCCACATCCAACTTATGAAGTGCGCCTTTAATCGATTAGTGTAAACGGCCCTTAAATTCGACATTTTACACCTGATTTGATATAAAACATGTGACAAATAAATGTTTTGACATGCAGATAAATATTTAATACGGGAGGTTGGGTAACTCTTGGTGTGGATGTTGTTCAATCGATCAGTATATACCTGCTGTTGATTTCATGTCACGGATTACTAATTATATTGGATTTATTCACTAACATGCGCTTGCAATAAAAGGGAATGGTTATTTATAGGGGGCTGCAATATAGATCTGTATTTTAATCAGAATATGGTTAGCGATGTGAACCCCTTAAATAACACACATTAACTGAGCAAATGAACTGGAATGAAATGAGCCGTAACGTCCTACTACTATGCATAAACTCGGAATATAAAGTGTTTTATGACGGATATTTCGCCCGGATAGCACGGCTACTACCGATATACGACTCATACTTTGAACTCCACAGGTTATTTTACATGCACACCGGCAGGTTTTCATCCCATACGAATGACTATAGACAATCGTTATTGTCAGATCTCCCACCCTGCCCCGCTGAGATGGGTACACCACGCTGTGAAATCCCGGAAACTTTTTCCGGGATGGAACCCATGGCCTCCTGGTTAAAGAACCAGCGTCTTACTCACCGAGTCATCGTGGCTAACTTACCGATGCAATAAACCTTAATTGAGAAGTCCAAGGCAAAAAATTTTAAGAAACAGAGAAAGAGAGAGAGAGAGAGAAAGAGAGAGAGAGAGTGAGAGAGAGATGGGGTTTAACGTCCACTCGACACAAACTAGGTCTTTTCGGGACTGACATGGTTTAATTTTATTTCAATAATTCGAGTGCGCATAGGGGTCTTTAGCAGTGGGAGGAAAGAGGAGGACACAGAGAAAACCCACGAGGTTGGACAGGCGACCCCACTCCTTTTCACGTACAACCGGGGATTCGAAACCACGTCAGTTGACTCAATGGCAGACTTTATGATACAGCACGCCGTGCTCATTCGGAAACCCCCCTTTCCCCGCAAACCATTTAAGAAAGGTCTAAATATAATCCAACAATACGAATAGATTGGTTGTTTTTTCACGACATTATCGACCGGATCCAGGAATTTGTGCAGGAGGCAGAGGTTTGCTGGGCTCCGATTAAGGAAATGTAACATGCACCATGCCAATATCGTCTCTAAATACACATTAAGCATTTTAACGAGAGAAATCCAAAACCCCATTTGATGTCAATTTTTATAATGATTTAATAATTAATGAATGAATGAATGAAATGGGGTTACACGTCCTACGCTTAAGCACCGTACCTGGGCTAATTGAAGACGGGCATACGCCACAGTGTGCAATGAGGGAAATTTTGCCGGGGCAGCGGCGCTACGGCCTACTCTTATATCGAATTCCAACTGCCAAGGGATCTTTTACGTGCACTCCAATTTGTACACGGGACCTCGGTTTTTCGTCCCATCCGAACGACTAGGCAGTTGTCCTTGTCAGGCCCTCCTTCTGCATCACTGACAAGGGGAAATCACGCCGGAAAATCGAGATGAACTTTCTCGGCCAATGCAGGGATCGAACACTCAACCTCCAGGCTAGCGAACCAGCGCCTTATCCACTTAGCCACCGTGATCCCTATAATGAATTAATAGGATCACACTGTAATTCTATTTCATTGATGCAAATAATTGATGTCTATATCATTATTTCATGACGTTTTAAATGTTAGTCTCATCCCACCATCTGATAATAAAGAGAGAGAGAGAGAGAGAGAATGGGGTTTAACGCCCACTCGACACAAACTAGGTCATTTCGGGACTAACATATGGTTTCATTTTATTTCAATAATTCGCTTGCGCGTAGGGGCTCTTTAGTAGTGGGGGGGGAGGAAGAAGGACCAGGGGAAAACCTACGAGGTTGGACAGGCGACCCTACTCCTTGTCGAAACCACGCCAGTTGACGCAATGACAGATTTTATGACACGTACAACCAGGGGTTTGAAACCACGCCAGTTGACTCAACGGCAGGCTATATGATACAGCGCGCACGTACTAACCATTCCCCCCACTCCTAATAATAAAGAATCTAGCACACGATCGTTTCACTTTTTCTCAGAAAGTGTTGTTTTACAATTTTTGTATGTGGGGTTTACCCCTCGCACCCCCCCCCCCCCCTCTGGATCCGCCCGCCCCCGGCTGAAATTGTAATTCGGTCAATGATAGAAGCAGATCACCATAAAATACAGTTTATAATACATTCAGACTTTGCCTGTAAATCATGTCTATGGCATCCCCCCATTCACATCTCCTTGAGATATCCCAGCGGTACCATTTTAGTCAATAAATATTCTCTCCTTGGGATATCCCAGCGGTATCATTTTAGTCAATGAATATTCATATTTTTGATAAATAATTAGTCTACTTACCGTCAGTTAATCTTCATGTTAACCCAGAAAAAAACAACAATTAACTACTGTTCCGTTATAACATATCAGTACTGGGTCTAAAAGGGTCTAACTCCTTTACAAAATACAGAGCCAGCAGTATAGCATACCAGCGCTGGGTCTAATAGGGTCTAACTCCTTTACAAAATACAGAGCCAGCAGTATAGCATACCAGCGCTGGGTCTAATAGGGTCTAACTCCTTTACAAAATATAGAGCCAGCAGTATAGCATACCAGCGCTCGGAATACGAGAGTTTAACTCCTTTACAAAATATAGAGCCAGCAGTATTACAGCATATCAGCACTGGGTCTAATAGGGTCTAACTCCTTTACAAAATATAGAGCCAGCCGTGTAGCATACCAGCGCTCGGAATACGAGAGTTTAACTCCGAAACAAAACATAGAGGAAGAAGTTTGTGAATATGTCACTGGGTCTAATGGAGTTTAACCCCTCGACAAATCATGGAATACACAGAACAGGAATACAGCACTAAGTCTAATACAACAAAATATAGAACTACCAGTATTGGAATAGATAACTGGTGTAATAAAATACACAAAACGGGATTACAGCACTGAGTCTAATACAACCATTCTGCTCAAAGAAACATTATGGGAATACAGTATAGAATGTAATACACCCTTGTTTTTCAACCACACATGGACGACAGCATACAGCACTGCGTCTGTAACGATGCTCTATACAACACATAATAGGCAGTACGGAAATCTAGCACTGAGTCGAACACCGTCGTCAATTCAGATTATCTACAATATTAAAGTCCACGGTACATTATTCAGGCGTATAACTATTGTTCAGTTTACTTTTTACAGACAAGTAACTATTTTTCCATATACTTTTTACCGACAGGTCATTCATGTTCCAGTTCATCTAAGTAACAGGGTTGGTTTGTTCAATTAGTAAAACTTTTAAACAATTCGTGTTGATAGGTTTAGTCAATCAAAATCTTATTAATATGTTAATTTCTCGACACAACTAATAGCTGTGACAAAATGATTTATATATCTCATCAAATAAAACGATATCATTTAGGTACACAGACCTTAATGAATGAACTCGGCTAGTTTTGACAATATATGATGTGACGTTCCAACTTCTGTTAAATTATCTGCACAACCAATAACTTTTCTTCTTTGATTGGCATTTAGTAATTGACCATAATAACACAAGGTACAATTTTATGGATAAACAATTACTGAGTTTGATACTAAGCGACGTTTCGACGCGGATACTCTCGTCTTTATCAAGCAAACCAATAACTTCTGACTTCTTACAATTAACAATAAGCGAAGGTCTTATTTCTTTACCAAGGTGCGATTATTGGATTAGTTCCTGTTAAGTTGACTAGATGACAGTTTGTTTGTTTTCTGCATAATTTCGGCGAAGTCTTTTTTTCTTATCCCCACGGCTGATGATACAAGAATCTCGAATATAAGGTCTGAAGATGAGGTTAAAATAATACGCGGAAGACACCTGAGATGCACAGTCTGTTATCTGAGCAGATATGACATTGATCAAATAACAATTTCACACACGTGTTAAATTAATTTATCACAATAAACAAGGGCATCTGACATCTGTATCATTCCTTTATTTAATATACCCAAACTATACTCCCACTCGCGTTATTATAACCGAACCAAGCTCCACGGCACCTTCCATTGTCAAAACTGGAACTGTTTTAATGCCTCCACGTAATGATCGAACTCCTCACTGATAACATTATCGGTTGTTTCATCTAAAACAATACTGGTTGTGGACAGGATCAATGATGCGCTGGATCTAGGATTCGATATTCGAATAAAGAAGTTTCAATGTTGAACGACACTGAAGCACAAGTAGCCTATCACTGGTTACCCACAGAATGGAAATTTAATTCTCCTGGCCATATTTATACGAGCGGCAATGTGCGTGCGGTGTTAAATCCCCGGTTCCTAATAAAGAGAACATATATAATTAGAGATAATACCGATACCTCCGTTGACATTCAGCTGGTAGCACGTGGTCTATCATACAAATCACCCAATCAAAACTCCACATGAAATATTCATACCCATCACTATTCATAGGGGTTATTTATATATACAAAGTATACAGTCACCAAATAAACTACTAAAGAAACGCCTTTCTCTTTCATGATTAAAGTTCAGTACCCACTAGCCGACTAATCATAGGGGTACAAAGTATCCAGTCACCCAATAAACTACTAAAGAAACGCCATTTTCTTCCAGGATTAAAGTTCAGTACCCACTAGCCGACTAATCATAGGGGTACAAAGTATCCAGTCACCCAATAAACTACTAAAGAAACGCCAATCTCTCCCAGGTTTAAAGCTACGTGCACACTAGCCAACTAATGTATAGGGGTTATATATACAAGGTATACAGTCATCCAATAAACTACTAAAGAAACGCCATTTTCTTCCAGGATTAAAGTTCAATACCCACTAGCCGACTAATCATAGGGGTACAAAGTATCCAGTCACCCAATAAACTACTAAAGAAACGCCATTTTCTTCCAGGATTAAAGTTCCGTTCACACCAGCCGACTAATGTATAGGGGTTATATAAACAAAGTATACAGTCACCCACTAAACTACTAAAGAAACGTCAATCTCTCCCAGGTTTAAAGCTACGTGCACACTAGCCAACTAATGTATAGGGGTTATATATACAAGGTATACAGTCATCCAATAAACTACTAAAGGAACGCCATTTTCTTCCAGGATTAAAGTTCAGTACCCACTAGCCGACTAATCATAGGGGTACAAAGTATCCAGTCACCCAATAAACTACTAAAGAAACGCCATTTTCTTCCAGGATTAAAGTTCAGTACCCACTAGCCGACTAATCATAGGGGTACAAAGTATCCAGTCACCCAATAAACTACTAAAGAAACGCCATTTTCTTCCAGGATTAAAGTTCCGTTCACACCAGCCGACTAATGTATAGGGGTTATATAAACAAAGTATACAGTCACCCACTAAACTACTAAAGAAACGCCAATTTGTTCCATAATTAAAGTTCAGCACACACTAGCCGACTTATAATAGGAGTAATATTTATATATTTAAACATAAAAAAACCCAAAGTATACAGTCACCTACTAAACCACTAAAGATACGCCATTCTTTTCCATTATTAAAGTTCAGTGCGCACTAACCGAATCAGCTGAACTCTATGCAACCAATACAGTCACATCTTCAAACACTAAAGAAACGCTATTCTGTCCCACGATTAAAGTGCGGCACACACTAGCTGACTATTAGTTGCATGTAATTATAGTAACCGACTAAACCGCCCCAGGACAAGACATTCTGTTTTATTTCTGTTTATGCTTCAAAATTAATCAGCACACTCCTCGGTAACTTACTGCATCATGTGTAACTAATGTACGTAGCCAGCTATTCAACTACCAAAGAAACGCCGGTTATTAGTCGGTTCTTGTGAGTTTAAATTGAATAAGGAGTATGAGGGACATTTTAACTTGACAGAACTCGTGTCAACAAGGGTCTTCCATATCGTACCTTATGGAACTCAAACCAACACGATTTTTCCCTATCATACCTTATGGAACGCATATCAACACGATCTTTCCCCATCATACCACATGGAACTCGTATCAACACGATTTTTCCCTATCATACCTTATGGAACTAATATCAATAAGGTCATTCCCTATCATACCTTATGGAACTCAAACCAACACAATCTTTCCCTATTATACCTTATGGAGCTAATATCAACACGATCTTTCCCTATCATACCTTATGGAACTCGTGTCAACACGATCTTTCCCTATCATACCTTATGGAACTCATGTCAATAAGGTCTTTCCCTATCATACCTTATGGAACTCATATCGACACGATATTTCCCTATCATACCTTATGGAACTCAAACCAACACGATCTTTCCCTATCATACCTTATGGAACTCAAACCAACACAATCTTTCCCTATCATACCTTATGGAACTCAAACCAACACAATCTTTCCCTATCATACCTTATGGAGCTAATATCAACACGATCTTTCCCTATCATACCTTATGGAACTCGTGTCAACACGATCTTTCCCCATCATACCTTATGGAACTCATATCGACACGATATTTCCCTATCACACCTTATGGAACTCATGTCAACACGATCTTTCCCTATCATACCATATGGAACTCATATCGACACGATATTTCCCTATCATACCTTATGGAACTCATATCAACACAATCTTTCCCTATCATACCGCATGGAACTCGTATCGACACGATCTTTTCCTATCATACCATATGGAACTCGTATCGACACGATCTTTCCCTATCATACCTTATGGAACTCGTATCGACACGATCTTTTCCTATCATACCATATGGAACTCATGTCAATAAGGTCTTTCCCTATCATACCTTATGGAACTCGTATCGACACGATCTTTTCCTATCATACCATATGGAACTCATGTCAATAAGGTCTTTCCCAATCATACCTTATGGAACTCGTATCGACACGATCTTTCCCTATCATACCATATGGAACTCTTTTCCTATGTAACTTATGGAACTCATTTCAACATGATCCTCCACTACCAAACCTTACGGAACTCCAGCTCTAGCTGGCCCATCCCCTCTGGCTTACGGTTACGGTTACGATCCATTATGTGGCTTTGAAATAGGGGTAACCTCCAAAATACCACTCTCTCTCCCTATCTACCTCTCTCTCTCTCTCTCCTTGTCCCTCTCTCTCCTCTCTCACTCTTCTTGTCCCTCTCTCTCCGTGTTCCCCCTCTCTCACTCTCTCCTTGTCCCTCTCTCTCTGTCCCTCCTTTATATTGTGCCCGTTGTTCTATACAATATCATGTCACATATTTTAATAAATGACGTCTAGGGCAACAGAAGACGTCAACGAATCGTGGGACATCAAAAAGATGACATACCTTTTTATTTTGATCTTTCATTAAAATAATGGCCCTACAAATTATCAACTCGGTTTCGACAACAAACGAAGACAACTCTTAATTCGTTTGAAAGTTATTTTTAATGTAGAAATAATAACACGGCTCGGTATTCATTGACTTTAATATTGAACTAAGTACAAAAGGTGGTGGAATCTTTGATGGGTTAATACATGTAAATTAGTCAGTAATTCGTCAAATTATACCGTGGTAGTTAACCTCACACAAAGCATGTCATCTGTACTTAAAGTACTATAGTTCTACGTGGGAATGTATAATAGTTTAAATAGGGTAATAATAACTAAGATTAGTAGTTCTCAATATACACTGATAAATTCAATTGTATATAATATCGCCCGGGTTATTCAACGGTTTAAGAGAGTGTATCCCTGCGAATGTCGTCTATTTCATATACGTGGGAATATATTATAGTTTAAATAGGGTAATAATAACTAATACTATTTCTCAATATACACTGCTAAATTTCAATTGTATATAATATATAGATAGAACTCAATGACCATTGAATATTGCCCGGGTTATTCAATGGTTGAAAAGAGTGTATCCCTGTGTATCGCTCGTGGAATACGGCAGAGATACACTCGAGTGAACCATTGAATAATCCAAGAGGTATTCAGATGTTCATTGAGTTCTGTTTTTTTATTCGATAACTACACACAAATCTCAACATACACTGTAATGTCCATATCATCAAAAATAATCATCACCAATAACGTTAAAATTCATCATAGGTTCCGACCTTTTTTCTTCCTTTTTGACGGTGATGATTTTTTTGTTGTTGTCATAATCTGGATACTACAGTGCATTTTGAAATGTGCACGTAGTTATAGAATAGAAACTCGAGTGTATTCCTACACTCTCTTGAACGTAGTTCAGGTTTAAATGGCACAATAATACGATAGTTATTTCTGAATAAACTTTATCTAATATATTTGACATAGTTCAATTTTAAATGTTACAATGTTTATTTCTGGGGACACTGTTAAACTTTAAAGGGACAGTCCCGAATTAAACAGAGTCTCAAAAATAAAAGTACGAGTGCGTATGAAATTGAAACGCCAAAATATAGAAGAATGGTGTATATACCCTGACTCAACACATTGAGTCGTTTTGACGTGAGCGTTAAAACAGCTTATCCGGACACGTAACCATTTTAAGATTTCGGGTCAATTCTTTCGTTGGGTGACCCGATAATCGATTCCCGTTCCTTTAGAGGTCTACACGGTGAATGGTCAATGTGCTGTACTTGATAACAAAAAGTAAATTTCACCGACACGTTAATTTTTTTTTTAAAAAGTCCGGTTTTATCCAAACACCGCATAATACAGTTTAGGACACCGGACTCTATTACCAGATAAAGACTGGCGGGTTAAAATTGTTGAAAACGTATCACATATATTGTGTTAGTTGCTCGGCCCTAAGGTAGGGGATTTTAAGGGATTTTAACACAAAAGTAAGCAGTTTTATTCTCAAAAATATTATCGGGATTGACCCTTTAACTAATAGATTTGACATACTTCAAGTTTAATGGTACAATAATAAGATGGTACTTTCTGAATACACTGTTAAACTTTAACTAATATATTTGACATAACTCAATTTTAAATGCTACATTAATATGGTAGTTATATATCTGATATAATAATATATTGTTATACTTTAACTAATATATTTGACGTGTTTCGAGTTTATATGGTACATTAATAAGGTACCGGTAGTTATATATCTGATATAATAATATATTGTTATACTTTAACTAATATATTTGACGTGTTTCGAGTTCAAATGGTACATTTATACGGTAGTTATTTCTGAATTACACCAGTTTTAGTGTGATATATTTACATATTTGAAGTGAAACAGACCCGTTCTGTGCATTACCACCAATCTTAGTGTGTATTATTATTATTATATTTGATGTGTTAATACGGTGATTATTTCTGATATATATTGTGAAAATATGATTGATATACATGTATTTACATATGTGAAGTGGAACAGACCTATTCTGTTATTAATATTATTCGTTCAATGTTGTATACTACGGTCATGAGATGATTTGTGGCCAATTATCTATATCATAGTACAAGCAACCTAATGTTCATAATTATACATTTACTGCTCTATATCTATATCATAATATATACATACATAATGTACATATTTACTGCTGTATATGTGGGTTATTCAGTTTGTTGAAGGGTCTCGTCTTCATTTCATTTAGGGTACACTAATCAGCTTGATATGTTTAGCTAAAGATTCCTACGCGATTTATATATCATAATATATACATACAAAAAGTTCATAATTCTATATTTACTGCTGTATATCTTGGCAATTCGGTATGTTGAAGGGTCTCGTCTTGATTAACCCAGTCTGTGGGACAGAACAGTAGGACCTTAAACCCCGTTTCATTTCATTTCAGTTAACGGGTATACTAATCACGCGCAAGCCAATTAAGGAAACAGAAATGAACCATATATTAGTCCCGAAATGGCTTAGTTTGTGTGGAGTGGAAGTTAAATCCTCTCTCTCTCGCATCGAAATTTCAAAAAAATACTTTATTATGAGCAAAGTTTTCTCAATCGGCAGTTGTGACATACTGGAATTGTGACATCATATCAGAGTTGTAGAAATGTGTGAACATTACTTTAAAGGATCTTGGTAAAAACTTTCCTAGAAAAACTGTTTGGTAGGACATTCTCTGTACATTTGAGAGGGGGTTGGGATGGCTTAGTGGTCTAGAGTGCCGTGCTTCGACCTTTAGCCGGCCGGTCACCTCTGACCTAGTTTGTGTCGAGTGGACGTTAAACTCCATCTCTCTCTCTCTCTCTCTCTCTCTCTCTCTCTCTCTCTCTCTCCCTCTTTGTACATTTGAGTACACTCATTTCCTCGACTGGATCCAACAATACTTCTAGCTGCCCTCATTTATAGTTTCAAAGAACGTCTAATCTCCTTTTAACACTAATTCTAACCTACACAAAAACCGAAACGAAATGGAGGACCGTGTTTTGCATAGATTCGATCTGGTTAGTCCCAGTAGGGCGAGCCACTATCAGTCACTATACCCCCGACATTGGTCGTTTGACACTAATTTTAACCGAAACGAAATGGAGGACTGTGTGTGTTTTGCATAGATTCGATCTTGTTAGTCCCAGTTGGGCGACATGTTACTCCGTCACCTTCAGCCACTAGCAGCCACTATTCCCCCGACATTGGTCGTTTGACACTAATTTTAACCGAAACAAAATGTAGGACTGTGTTTTGCATAGATTCGATCTTGTTAGTCCCAGTTGGTCGAGATGTTACTCCGCCACTTTCAGCCACTAGCAGCGACTATACCCCTGACGTTAGTCGTTTTAGTCTGAATCAATATGAACGCGTTATGTATCGTCGAATACTTCGCATTAGCGACCTTTAGTCGATGAAAAAAACCTTTATTTTATCTGATTGGATTATTGATGGTTGATTTCCCACGACCTGACGTAGCTCCTACCAATAAATTATAAATGAGGGGGGGGGGGGGCATGCATTAACATACGACCTGACGTAGCTCTTACCAATAAATTATAAATGGCGGGAAACATCAATTAACATACGACGGTAATTTGTGGCGTAGAGTAAGTTGATCTCTACACCAAAGCCGTATATAGATACAGGGCTTTGCTCTACACAAGGTAATGACGTAAAAGTTGATCTTTACACAAAGTGATGACGTAAAAGCTGATCTCTACACAAGTTGATGACGTAATGATATTATATACGATATACTCGAATATACCATGCTTCATTTAAACAGGGGGGGGGGGCCTTGGTTAGCGTGTGCGCGTTATATCATAAGGTCTGAATTATCTTCTATACGTTATCTTTCATTTAAACGGGGACATCGGGGGGGGGGGGGGCGAATGGGTAGTTCGTGCGCGTTATATCATAAGGTCTGCCATTGGGTCAACTGACATGGTTTTTATTCCCCGGTTGTACATGACAAGGAGTATGGTCGTCTGTCCAACCTTGTGGGATTTCTGCGGATCTTCCAGCCCCCCCCCCCCCCAACTGCTAAAGACTCGTGGTGAATTATTGAAATAAAAATGAACCATGTGCTAGTTACGAAATGACCTAGATTGGTTAATTTGTTTACAATATGTTATTATCCCGCGCCGAAGGCAGTTAGAGTGGGATATTGAAACGGGCTTCGTCCATCACGATTTTATTTCCGAATGTTTTTATCAACAAAATAAACTTAAACATGCTGCAATGATCCAACACATCGTTTGACTACAGATTAAATCGAGAGTATCGATTAGTAATTACCTCTGAAATTGAAACTAGTATTTTATTTATTTTGTATCGTATGTTATTACAACGCGCCGAAGTTAGTAAAGGAGAGATATCGAAAAACAGGCTCTGTCCATCCCAATTTCGTTTCCGGAGTATATTACAAGAAATCAGCCTTTTAAAGTATTTGTGCCTTTTGCTTTATTATAATTCTTTCGGATTTAATCATTTTTATGTTTCCTTGGAGACAGAGAGTTGGGTGGTCGAGTGATCTAGCACGTGTGTTTTAGATCATAAGGTCTGTCATTCAGTTAAGTGGCGATTTGTTCTCATATAATCCACGATATCATTGCACGAATTACCTCCCTTTACAATTAACCTTTCCGGCTAATCTGACGTCATAAAATTAATCTCTACTCCCAATCTTCATACTGGCCGACATTAACGTCACATAATCGGTTAAATCTGTTTAAATCACTTCTTGGCTGAAATTTATGGAAATATGGAAATCTTAACGATAGATTTGGTCAGGGGGGCAATCTGATGAAAAGCGTCAATTAAACTCAAATTCAGTGTTTCCGATAACCGGTATTTTCTGGTTTTATACCGGTAAATTTTAACATGAGTCAAATATATAGTTTTTTAATTTGTAAAGCTAGCACAATATGGTGTCGAGTTGCCGCATGCATTCTCGTCTCGGTGGTGAAACGTCTTTTATTCAGAAGGGAACCCTCGTATTACCACGATAGTAGTAATATGCACGAACATTTGTCATTTGGACATTATTTCGCAAAAAGTTTGAGTGTTTTCTTTGTCTCTTATTCAAAAATTGAAACAAATGAAATGGCTTATAATCAAGTACAGGTGAAAATGAAATGCAATGGGGTTTAACGACATGACACGAACTTAATTACAATGTAATAATATGCACGAACATTTATCATTTTGACATTATTTCGTCTTAAAATACAGATATGACAGCATCCTTTGATGTTGGCGTACCATTATTTCACATAATGTACTAGCAACTTGCCAAGGGTACATTATAACATAAGTTTGAGTGTTTTCTTTGTCTTTTATTCAAAAGTTGAAACAAATGAAATGGCTTATAACCAAGTACAGGTGAAAATGAAATGAAATGGGGTTTAACGTCCCATAGGTCTGCTCCGAATTGGCTAATGAATACGAGCATGTGCCATGCAATGTGCTATGAGAGAAATTTTACCCGGGCAGCGGCACTATTGCCTACTCTTATATCGAATTCCAACTGCCAAGGGATCCTTAACGTGGACACCAATGTGTACTGTATACGGGACCTTTGCTTTCACGTTCCATCCTGCGCTACTGAAAATGGGAAACCAAACCGGAAAATCTGGATGAACTTTCTCGGCCAATGCAGTGATAACACGACCTCAAGGCTAGCGAGTCAGCGTTTTTCCCACGTGGCTGCCTTAAAAATTGAAAGAGAGTGAAAAACATAGTCAATAGACATGACCTATATGTTCTCTCTCCTAAAAGTTCATATGACATTATCCGCCATCATATTAAATTTGTTTCAACAGATTACGTGATATGAAGAAGATAATAATATTAATACCAATTAAATACAGGAAACAGTATACTATCTGTTCATCGATGTTAAATAATTAATACGGTGGCTGGATTATCTCCAGGATGACAAAAAGCCCGGGTTTCAATCAACTCAACATTACTGAGATTAAATAGAAAATATTAATAATACGTGGGTAGAAGGATTGTTATGTCGTAGCCCTGGAGTCTGTTATTCAGTTTATCTGCTATCAATCTGATTAAAACACAAATCCTATTTCGTTTCGTTTTTATAGTTCAAAATTTCGTTTTACTTGTCTTTACTACTCTAGGATCTGGAATAGTTGATATATAACCTATGTTCTGGCAGATCTGAGGGGTTAGTCAATGAAATTGTATGTAACGCCGAGTTCATGGAACTGTGGGTAAATCTCTAGAAACGTCAAAGCAGATTGATTAATTAATGTCTGGCGTCATAGGGTCAGCAGCCGCTCGTTTGACCCCTGAAGTGAACTCCCATTACAACTGGCCATATCTTCATATAGTGCAGACCATTGAAAGGATACAAAAACGAAACGAAATATATATCTGTATGTAGATCAGATTACTGTTCTGTGGAAGAGTAATGGATTAGGATTTCGTTATCTCTACATCGCTTTCATTCACCGATAAATCTCTAAAATAGCCTCAAGATATCCTAGATCATTGTTACGACTCCCTTGTGTATTGCACAACCGGAAGCCATCGTGACTCAGTGAGTACAGCGCGGACTCACTGGCCCAAATGTATTGGGTTCAATCCTGGTATGGTATAACCGGAAGCTACTGTGAGTCAGTGAGTGAAAGCGCGGACTCACTGGCCCAAATGTATTGCGTTAAATCCTAGTGCTGTACAACCGACCGGAAGCCAGCGAGACCCAGTTGGTGAAAGCGCGGACTCACTGACTCAGGGGTATTGGGTTCAATCCTGGTATGGTATAGCCGGAAGCTTCTGTGAGTCAGTGTGAAAGCACGGACTCACTGACCCAAAGGTATTGGGTTGAATCCTGGTGGACGAGAACCGGATTTCCAAGTTCCATGTGTCAGTTGTTCATAATGGATACATGGTGAGGATAAAATCCTGTTTGTATCCGAAAGATACCCTGAAACTTGGAAATCGATTGTGCTCGTCTATATCATCTTATTTGTGTGTATAGATTACCAAATGAAGCTATTCAGTAATCTTTGCACCAAATCTTTCCACAAACTAGGTGATGTTGGTTCAATTTTAAATCAATAATTCGCATGCTCGCATGCTCGTAAGTGTCTTTAGCAGAGGGAGGAAACCTATTCCTTGCCACGTGCAAGCGGAGAATCGAAGCCACACCACTTCACTCAATGACAGATCTTCTGATCCGACGCACACTTCACCGAATTCTAAGGAAATAAAGGGGACACTTTAGTCGGACTATTAGCATAAAAAATATCATATCTGTGACAGAAATTGTCTGAACATTCCTTGGTGATCCTCTTCTTTCAAATATATACAATTTAACATATTGTCTGAACTAGACGGCTTCTCGTTATATTAATAGGTAATTGATTTTATCTTTGGCGATCGATAATTAGATGATATGTTTTTGTCTTTATTCTATTTTTGTTTCAAAGACTAGAACCCGGATTCAGATTCCAGCTTTACAAAATTGACTGACAATGATAAGTATGGAAGCCTATAGCTACCGTCATTTGCAACCCAATAGTCGAAGAGAGAGAGGGAGAGAAAGAGAAAGAGAGAGAGAGAGAGAGAGGTTTAACGTCCACTCGACAGAAACTAGGTCATTCTGGGACTAACGTATGGTTTTCAATTTTTATTTCAATAATTCGCTTGCGCGTAGGGGTCTACAGCAGTGGGAGGAAACCGGAGTGCCCGGAGGAAACCCACGAGGTTGAGAAGGCGTTCCTATCTCCATGTCACATACGCTCACACCAGGGCTCGAAACCACAGCCGCAAACCATAGGTGACTGGCCATCCAAACCCCCCAATAGTCGAATAGTCGAAAAGTCAAAAAGTAGCATTCACCACAAAATTCGGAATAGTAGTTATACGAAATGAAATGGGATTAAACGTCCTACTGTGCTGCTCCTGAACCGGGCTAATGAAGACGGGTAGTGGTTATACACTTCCATAAATAAGCCATGCCGTATGTAAAAAGCTTCTGGTCAAATTTGGTTATGGTCGTAATTCTGTTGCCCAATGGAACGTTAAACCCCATTTCATTTCAACATTAGAACAAAACAAAATGTAAAACAAGTATATTAGAAACACTATGAATGGAGATATAGCAGGCCGGGGGTGGGAACTATGTTTAGCGTTACACTAAGATTAGATCGAGAAAATAGTCATTTCGTTACGTAGTCGCAACTGAGATATTTTGTTCGTTTATGTAGCTTAACGCCTTTCTCAGCGTGGTCGATGTCGCAAACAAATATTATTTCGAGGAAAATTTGATTTTGACCAGGTCTCGACGGTAAAAACCCGTCCATACAAACAGTTAGTGTTTCACTGACTTTCATTGATATTGTCACAACCAATTAAATGGAATTAAATATCTACACAGATCCGACACGTTCACATCTCTTTAGCCTATTCACTGTGTTTTGTAGTCTCCACTTTATGTACCGTATGAATATTTTATGACCACCATGTTTTTGCATTGAATTTGATATTTTATTGTTTTATTGGTGCGATAGGATCCATATACATATATATATATATAGAGAGAGAAATGAAACAACAGACAACTTTAAAGTCGAAACACCAGGATTTTAGGGTTAAACACAAAACGCAACCTCCTGGGTTTTTCCGAGTCTTCCGGTTTCCTTCTCTGCTCAAGACCTCTAGCGAACTATTGAAATAAAATTGAACCATACGTTAGTTTCTCTCTGTCTGTCTGTCTCCCCCTCTCTCTCCTTCTCTCTCTCTCTCTCTCTCTCTTTCTCCATATATACAATACGGGCGGTGGGCCTGACAAGAACAGTGTCCTTTCGATGTGACGAAAAATCGAGGTTTCAGTCAATGAATTGTTCTGATCCGCGTCGGCCGATCACATTAAATGAAATAGTGTTTAAACGTGGTTTAACTAACGTATTTATATGTTCTCACCGAATGAGTAAATGGAGACCGATTCGCAATTAAATAGCTTATAATCAAGCGCAGACTTAACGTCCAACTGTTCAGCACCAACTGGGCTAATGAAGACGGTATACGTGCTATAACAGGGATGAGGGAAATTTAGCCCGGACAGCGGCGCTACGGTTTACTTTTATATCGAATTAACAAAAATATGTACAAGGGGAAGCCACGAAGGAAAATCTCGATGAACTTTCTCGGTGGAAACTTGGAGCGAACTCGGGACGACCAGGCTAGCGTACTAGCGTCTTACTCACTCAGCCACCATGGCTCCTCAAAATCAGGCGATATAAACTAAACAAGCCTGCCTTACCTATAAGTACTGGATAAACCTGTTGGTGGGTGTCCATTATTAAATAATAATATGTAATAATTTAGTTTATTAAAGCGTCACAAATCAGTTGAATATTTACATAGATTATACAACATAATACCTGGCCAATATAGGCCTATGAGACACTATAAAACATTAAACTCACTCTAAGCCCATCTTCCTGAAGCAACGGCCGCGAGGTTTACAACATCTAACCCTTGCTCCTACACTGGACAATTCTAGAACTTTTAAAGTTTTATGCTTGCTGTATTTACAAGTGACTACTTAGCATTGTCCAATCAGATGTCCTGACACATAAAACACTCTGTCGCCGAGATCAAACTGGCACGCAATAAGACCACTCACCACACAATAAAGGACAATCAACTCAGCATGCAATAAGGAATTCGCTGATCACGTGCTCTGTATGGGCTAATCCGTGCCTTCGATAAAGAAAATAAATTGAAAGTAGTTTATTTTTAGTAACCCAAAATCTGATTGGATCACGGTTGGGGCCGATACCCAATCAAATTTAGTGCCGAAAAATGTTGACTGTTGAGTAAAGGGCTTGATAAGGTGTATGTAGTTAAGGCGAGATCTAGCCTTCTATATAAGATGCTTTCAGCCCAGAAGATAATCTGTCAGACAGCGTCATCTATACATGTTGGATAAAACCTTACAATGACATCCACTCTAAGCTCGGGGATTATCTGCCAGGAAGCGGCACCTATAGATATTGGATAAAACCTTACAATGACATCCACTCTAAGCTCGGGGATTATCTGGCATTGATAAATTTGTTTTGTTTTTTTAAATTGAATATTAAATAACTAATTTCCTATTAGGGTGGATTTAGATTATGTTGAGTTTTTAAAACCCGTAATTACGTGCCGCAATCAAATAATATACTAATTCATTATTTAGATAATATTAGGATTTCAAAGTCATAATTCTATGAAGCACAATTAAAATTATTTAGATACAATTAGGCTTTCAACGTCGTAATTCTATATAGCATTTCAATTACGCATTATATTATTCCTTGATGGCATGACTCTTGGTCCACATCATTATTTAGATAATAAATCACACACATGAACAATTTGAAATCATTGATTTTAACATTGTTAACATGAATTACAACAAGCCGCATTGTTCACATTTTATAATTTTTATACATTGTATCATCGTTTATTTAGACTAATGGAACTGATGATTTAATGACAGGAAATAATGACTAATCCATCCCACCTTTACCCCCTAGTGTATTAAAGGGGTTAGGACTCTATTCTCTATACTAATCCATCCCACCTTTAACCACCTAGTGAATTAAAGGGGGTAGGACTCTATTCTCTATACTAATCCATCCAACCTTTAACCACCTAGTGAATTAAAGGGGGTAGGACTCTATTCTCTATACTAATCCATCCCACCTTTACCTCATAGTGTATTAAAGGGGGTAGGACTTTATTCTATATACTAATCTATCACACCTTTACCCCCTAGTGAATTAAAGGGGGTAGGACTCTATTCTCTATACTAATCCATCCCACCTTTACCACCTAGTGTATTAAAGGGGGTAGGACTCTATTCTCTATACTAATCCATCCCACCTTTACCCCCTAGTGTATTAAAGGGGGTAGGACTCTATTCTCTATACTAATCTACCCCACCTTTACCCCCTAGTGTATTAAAGGGGGTAGGACTCTATTCTCTATACTAATCCATCCCACCTTTACCCCCTAGTGTATTAAAGGGGGTAGGACTCTATTCTCTATACTAATCTACCCCACCTTTACCCCCTAGTGTATTAAAGGGGGTAGGACTCTATTCTCTATACTAATCTATCCCACCTTTACCCCCTAGTGTATTAAAGGGGGTAGGACTCTATTCTCTATACTAATCCATCCCACCTTTTCCCCCTAGTGTATTAAAGGGGGTAGGACTCTATTCTCTATACTAATCCATCCCACCTTTTCCCCCTAGTGTATTAAAGGGGGTAGGACTCTATTCTTTATACTAATCCATCCCACCTTTACCCCCTAGTGTATTAAAGGGGGTAGGACTCTATTCTTTATACTAATCCATCCCACCTTTACCCCCTAGTGTATTAAAGGGGTAGGACTCTATTATCTATACTAATCCATCCCACTTTTACCCCCTAGTGTATTAAAGGGGGTAGGACTTTATTCTTTATACTAATCCATCCCACCTTTACCCCCTATTGTATTAAAGGGGTAGGACTCTATTATCTATACTAATCCATCCCACTTTTACCCTCTAGTGTATTAAAGGGGGTAGGACTCTATTCTCTATACTAATCCATCCCACCTTTACCACCTAGTGTATTAAAGGGGGTAGGACTCTATTCTCTATACTAATCCATCCCACCTTTACCTCCTAGTGTATTAAAGGGGATAGGACTCTATTCTCTATACTAATCCATCCACCTTTACCCCCTAGTGTATTAAAGGGGGTAGGGCTCTATTATCTATACTAATCCATCCAACCTTTACCCCCTAGTGTATTAAAGGGGGTAGGACTCTATTCTCTATACTAATCCATCCCACCTTTACCCCCTAGTGTATTAAAGGGGGTAGAACTCTATTCTCTATACTAATCTACCCCACCTTTACCCCCTAGTGTATTAAAGGGGGTAGGACTATATCCTCTATACTAATCCATCCCACCTTTACCCCCTAGTATATTAAAGGGGGTAGGACTCTATTCTCTATACTAATCCATCCCACTTTTACCCCCTAGTGTATTAAAGGGGTAGGACTCTATTCTCTGGAACTGTAAAATAGACGAGAGAGAGAGGAGAGAGATAACATATGGTTCAATTTTATTTCAATAATTGCGCATAGGGGTCTTTAGTAGTGGGAGAAAACCCACGAGGTTGTTTTGTATACAGGATATGCATTTCTTTGTTCATTACAAATGGCGTCTGAAACCGTAAGGTACGCGACTCGTGTAACGTTTTTTCATTCTTAAATATTTGATATTAGGATTACATATTTTCACATCAAGATACCAACATCAATATTGATTGAAGTGGACCTAATTCGTGTTTTTGATTTCGAATATCATAAAAAAAAACATTAAGTTTGGAGTTAGCCCCTTTAAGATAATGTTTAATGGACCATTATTAAAATGATGTAAAGGAGCGTATAACTAATAGATATTGTTATGTCGTTCGGTTTATTATAATCAAGGAGTTAACATAGATAAGACTTTCTCACAACAGGCAAGTTAATAATTTAACACTTGATGCTTTTATATTTTAAGGTAATAATGATTTTATTGTCTGAACTTTCAACGCTTTACTGGAGTCCTGGATTGATCTCCCCCCGGGTCAGCCGTTGCATCCCTTACGTTGGCTGCGTAATGGCTGGTGTTTAATACGGGATATCGCAGACCAAGATATAATTTAAAGTCATATGGGTATAGGTCTTTCAGTTCAGCAGGTCCTAGATTATGGAACGAACCTCCACAACAGATCAAGAATTAACAAACTTTAATCAATTTAAATCTGCACTTAAGACTTTCCTGTTTCGACAGTTTTACCATTAGAGCCATTACTAAAAGCGTTTTGAGCATGTGTCAACATGGAGAAGACGCTATATAAAACCTTATTAATATTATTATTATTCTGCTCCACCGTGGGCCCCATTTTCCATTATATTAGCCCAGGTAAGGTGCATAATAGTAGGACGTTAAACCCCATTTCATTCCACCGTGGTCAGCGGCTCTGCTATTGTCCTTCACCAAACGTCGAAAACCTCCACTTTGTCCCACTGGTTCTTGATTATAGGGAATATACCAACGAGGGAGAACATACTGCTCAAACTGGTCATACATTTTGTGTAATATGCGGGGTATTGTGTCCATACAGCGGCGCTACGTTGTCCCTTGCCAGACCATCCGTCCAACACCATGGACAAGAGGAGACCACGACATAAAATTCCGGGCGACGTGGGGATCGAGCACGATAGCGAGCCAACGTCTTACTCGCTGAGCCACCGCGTCTCTTGCTGACCTGGGAACTTGATTACGCTAGCTATTATAGAAATATTACTTTCTTTATTATAAGTAATTAGGTTTCTGATCGTTGATGGTTAATACCTTTTCAGTGAATGAATGATTGTTTATAATACCATGTTTAATATGATCGTGATGCTGTGAAATAAATCCGTAATGATCTAACCCTGATATGGCAATATGCGACAACAATGGTCACCATTCTACGTACGATCCATAGTCGTTTGTAGATAAAAAGGGCCATTTACCAAGAAATAAAATCACAGCTTGTTATAATAAAAACGTTTAGCGTATAAAATTAGTTTTTACAGTTCTTTTTTTATTTGCCAAAAAATATGAAATTAAATTAAATGGGGTTTAACGTTCTGTCTGTCTCGCCGGAAGTAACGTTTGGACCTGGAGTTAATCTGTCGCTGAAATAGATTACTTTCAACGGAAAATCACATAACTTTTGTGTGTTATGAGGTGGCCCACTATGTTAGGCGCTGATTCACTGTGTTTGGGCGCTGGCTCACTGTATTTGGGAGCTGGCCCACGGTATTAAGAGCTAGCGAACTGCCTTTCGGGCTAGTTGGTTGTTTTAGGGGCTGGCTCACTGTGTTAGGAGCTGGTTCATTGTGTTACAAACTGGCTCATTGTATTAGATGCTAGATCACTGTTGTTGGTGGTAGCTAACTTTGTTAGGGACCAGCTCGCCAACCAGGGGGGTCGTTCTGAACTTCTGATGTTAGCCTTGAAAGTTCTTCTGGATTTGTCAACATGGTTTCAACTTCACAGTGGTAAAGGACCGAGGTCTGACAAGAAACCCTGTTAGTTGTACGGATACTAATTGTCGAGTTCGGGTTGGCGTGCACGTAAAAGATCCCTGGACAGCTGGAATTTGACGTAGAGTAGGAGGTAACGCCACTGTCCAGGCAACATGTCAACTCACGAAATCTCGCTAGGCCAATACTGAAAGTTCTGTTTTAAAATTCGAATTGTATTGTATTGTTTATTCCAAATGTGTATGCATTTTTACACGAGGGGCAGTCCATTTGCTGGTTACACTATTTTGCTTAAATACACTATTTTGCCTATAACGTTTTTAGGACTTCGAATTCTGTCTTATGGTTTGGATTGTTCGTACTTGGATTTTATTTTATTTTTATTACATAGTTAACATATATTTAGATGGCGGATACAGGGCAATAAATATTGTTCTTGCGAATAAAAGTGCTTATTATGCGGTAGATTACTTCAACCAATTCACTGATTAAAATTTGTTCCAGTTGGGTGGCTTTAGAGTATGTTTTTTTCCGTTTGGTTATAATTATAAAGCAAGTTAGTCATTATTTAAGCTGTTGCAACGGTTGGAGATTTCTATTTAAAAATACCGAATGATACACAGCTTGTTATCCGGTTCTTTTCAATCATTTACACTTGAGTACATCTAGTATCTGTAATTTCGATGAAATTAATTCCAGTTAGATATGTTATGCATGATTTAATAGTAAATGCAGGAGGACTGCACTACACGCAAAACAAACAAAACCTACAAGTACAAGATAAACCTGCGGACAAGACAGAAAATAGACATTGCAAAAACTAAACAATTATCAAATCAAGTGAATGGATCCGGGGGCCAGCCGTAAGCGTCCACTGCGCTGTACAGTCCCGAGCCTGTCTTGGTACAGGCTTCACTAAATAATGATTTACATAAAAGACGTAACAAAATAAATGCGACCGATCTTGTATATGGTCGTCTCTTCAATGGCGATAGTAAGCCAATTGACTAAACAATTAATAATGTAGAAACACCAGCGTGACAATATATTCAAAATAAACAGAAAGTCGACTAAAGTAAAGCGGTGTTGAGTGCATCATAAGGTCTGTCTTTGAATCGACTGGCCTAGTTTCGATTCTTCGGATGTACGTGACAAGTAGTAGATTCACCGGTTCAACCTCGTGGGTTTTCTCCGGGTACCCTGGTTTCCTGTCGCTTCTAAACGACTCTCGCGGACTAGCAAATTACTGAAATACAATTAAACCATATGTTAGCCCCGAAATGACCTCGCTCGCTTTCTTTCTCTCCCCCCCCTCTCTCTCTCTCTCTTTCTCTCTCTCCTGCCTTATCGATAAACTAAGGGAATTTCCGACGTCGTTTCAACTTGTCAGTTATGGAGGACGAAAGGGCAGATGTATAGTCGTTCAGATGGGACAAAAACCGCTGTCCGAGAAAAAGTCCCCCCATAGTACACTGTATGGCGTATGCCCGTCTTCATTAGCCCAGTCGTAGCAGAACAGTAGGACGTTTAACCCCATTTCATGTCATTTCCTATAATGAAAGAAAGACAAGTGTTCAATAGTGAATCATACAAAGCTGATATTTTATAGAAGACAGCCATCAAACAATTTATCATAATATTACCACAAGTTTTATTACCATGTCGTTGACGGTAAAGATTATTGGTTATTGAAATCTTTTATTAGAATCTTTGTTGTACTTAAACTGTAATAACTTGTTTTATTATATTAATACAGCTTTTTTAAATAAAGATTCTAATAAAAAAACAGATTTGATGGGATAAGCCAGATGTTGTCTGTCGTGTGAAATGTAGTACTATATTAGGGCGAGGTTTGTACGTTTAAAAACACGTGGTAGGAAAGGTACCATTCCATATTTGGCATGAGTGGCCCATCACGTTATGAATTATAGAATAATAAGTCAATGGAAGCAGGGATGGCAGCGAATTTGAGAGTATAAAGTTAGGTCCCAAATTCGAGGCAATCTGATTGGTCACAGAATGGAACCCTCCAATATACTCAGTGGCATCCGAGTTAAACTATTTCTCACCAGAAGTAACATTCAATTCAATGTTCTCGTAGAACTGAGATTTAGTCTAAGGTTCCAAGACAAATTACAAAAAAAATGACATAAGCTATTTTCTCAGCAAAATGTTGTCTTTAAAAAGTGGAACCATCCAGTTACACGGTGGAGTCGGAGTTAGATTTACTCTCACGCTAGGTAATCCACACTCAACTATTTTCTCAACAAAATGTCTTCTTAATGAAGGGTATGTTGTCTTTAAGTGGAACCCTCCAGTTTACGCAATGGCGTCAGAGTTAAGACTTACTCTCACTTGAGGTAATCAGTTCTCGTAGAACTGGGATTTACAAATAAAACATCAACTATTTTCTCAACAAAATGTCTTCTTAATAAAGCGTGTGTTTTCTAGTTTTATGAAGAATGTGTTTAATGGTGGGTTTTTTTGTTTTTTTTTTGTTGTTTTTTTATTTACAAAAATCCATATTGGTTTATTCAGTGACGTGAATAGAGAGTTAATTAGACCCATTATCATAGCACAATTACTACCAATATTCCTTATTAAAGTAGATTCATTTTCCCTGATCCTCAACCCGATTATTATCAAACCAACGCAATCACAATTATCATGGTGGCGTGACTTGAAGCATCAAAGCGTAACCTAGAAAAACCTACCATTTAGATAACATTAAGTTAACACTGAGAGTGATGTCCCCTGACTCTATTTCAATATAAATAAATAAAAGGTACTTCTATCGTGCAATGATCTAATTAAAAATAGTCTTCCCTTTTGTATTGATGCTGTTTGTACTAAAGATCAAATGAAATAGAGTTTAACGTCCTTCTTTTGTGCCAGAACTAAGCTAGTAATAGGAGGGGTATATACCATATAGTATGATAAGAGGGGTATATATCATATAGTATGATAAGAGGGGTATATACCATATAGTATGATAAGAAGGGTATATACCATATAGTATGATAAGAGGGGTATATACCATATAGTATGATAAGAGGGGTATATATCATATAATATGATAAGAAGGGTATATACCATATAGTATGATAAGAGTATACCATATAGTATGATAAGAAGGGTATATACCATATAGTATGATAAGAGGGGTATATACCATATAGTGTGATAAGAGGGGTATATACCATATAGTATGATAAGAGGGGTATATACCATATAGTATGATAAGAAGGGTATATACCATATAGTATGATAAGAAGGGTATATACCATATAGTATGATAAGAGGGGTATAGACCATATAGTATGATAAGAAGAGTATATATCATATAGTATGATAAGAGGGGTATATATCATATAGTATGATAAGAGGGGTATATACCATATAGTATGATAAGAGGGGTATATACCATATAGTATGATAAGAGGGGTATATACCATATAGTATGATAAGAGGGGTATATACCATATAGTATGATAAGAGGGGTATATACCATATAGTATGATAAGAGGGGTATATACCATATAGTATGATAAGAGGGGTATATACCATATAGTATGATAAGAAGGGTATATACCATATAGTATGATAAGAAGGGTATATATCATATAGTATGATAAGAAGGGTATATATCATATAGTATGATAAGAAGAGTATATATCATATAGTATGATAAGAGGGGTATCATATAGTATGATAAGAAGGGTATATACCATATAGTATGATAAGAGGGGTATATATCATATAGTATGATAAGAGGGGTATATACCATATAGTATGATAAGAGGGGTATATACCATATAGTATGATAAGAGGGGTATATACCATATAGTATGATAAGAGGGGTATATACCATATAGTATGATAAGAGGGGTATATACCATATAGTATGATAAGAGGGGTATATACCATATAGTATGATAAGAGGGGTATATACCATATAGTATGATAAGAAGGGTATATACCATATAGTATGATAAGAAGGGTATATATCATATAGTATGATAAGAAGGGTATATATCATATAGTATGATAAGAAGAGTATATATCATATAGTATGATAAGAGGGGTATCATATAGTATGATAAGAAGGGTATATACCATATAGTATGATAAGAGGGGTATATACCATATAGTATGATAAGAGGGGTATATACCATATAGTATGATAAGAGGGGTATATACCATATAGTATGATAAGAGGGGTATATACCATATAGTATGATAAGAAGGGTATATACCATATAGTATGATAAGAGGGGTATATACCATATAGTATGATAAGAGGGGTATATACCATATAGTATGATAAGAAGGGTATATACCATATAGTATGATAAGAAGGGTATATACCATATAGTATGATAAGAAGGGTATATACCATATAGTATGATAAGAAGAGTATATACCATATAGTATGATAAGAGGGGTATATACCATATAGTATGATAAGAGGGGTATATACCGTATAGTATGATAAGAGGGGTATATACCGTATAGTATGATAAGAAGGGTATATACCATATAGTATGATAAGAAGGATATATACCATATAGTATGATAAGAAGGGTATATACCATATAGTATGATAAGAGGGGTATATACCATATAGTATGATAAGAGGGGTATATACCATATAGTATGATAAGAGGGGTATATACCATATAGTATGATAAGAAGGGTATATACCATATAGTATGATAAGAAGGGTATATACCATATAGTATGATAAGAAGGGTATATACCATATAGTATGATAAGAGGGGTATATACCATATAGTATGATAAGAGGGGTATATAACATATAGTATGATAAGAAGGGTATATACCATATAGTATGATAAGAGGGGTATATACCATATAGTATGATAAGAAGGGTATATACCATATAGTATGATAAGAGGGGTATAGACCATATAGTATGATAAGAGGGGTATATACCATATAGTATGATAAGAGGGGTAGATACCATATAGTATGATAAGAGGGGTATATACCATATAGTATGATAAGAAGGGTATATACCATATAGTATGATAAGAGGGGTATATACCATATAGTATGATAAGAGGGGTATATACCATATAGTATGATAAGAGGGGTATATACCATATAGTATGATAAGAGGGGTATATACCATATAGTATGATAAGAGGGGTATATACCATATAGTATGATAAGAGGGGTATATACCATATAGTATGATAAGAGGGGTATATATCATATAGTATGATAAGAGGGGTATATACCATATAGTATGATAAGAGGGGTATATACCATATAGTATGATAAGAAGGGTATATACCATATAGTATGATAAGAGGGGTATAGACCATATAGTATGATAAGAGGGGTATATACCATATAGTATGATAAGAGGGGTAGATACCATATAGTATGATAAGAGGGGTATATACCATATAGTATGATAAGAAGGGTATATACCATATAGTATGATAAGAGGGGTATATACCATATAGTATGATAAGAGGGGTATATACCATATAGTATGATAAGAGGGGTATATACCATATAGTATGATAAGAGGGGTATATACCATATAGTATGATAAGAGGGGTATATACCATATAGTATGATAAGAGGGGTATATACCATATAGTATGATAAGAGGGGTATATATCATATAGTATGATAAGAGGGGTATACACCATATAGTATGATAAGAGGGGTATATACCATATAGTATGATAAGAAGGGTATATACCATATAGTATGATAAGAGGGGTATATACCATATAGTATGATAAGAAGGAAATGTTACCCGAACAGTGGTATTTCCACCTAACCATCATTGAATACAACTTCCTAACGGGGATCCTTGGTTTTTGTCCCACCCGAACAACAAAATCCGGCATGACATCTCATCTAGTAAGTCAAGGCTTTGTTTGTGGTTAATCGCAGCGGGTAAAAGTATATGTCAAAGCGAACCCGTAATCGCAGCGAGATCATAAAAGAAATAATTAGATTGTTATTCGTTCCGGTGTTAATTTTAAATAGATATATCATAAAGCTTCTACATTTGCGTCATCAAGATTACACTGGATAATTTGTATGGAAGCATAACATTGCCACTGTTATATCCATGTTCACGATTCAAAAATTCATATGGCAGCAGTTCAAAATACTTATTTCGGTGTAATGGAAATTGCAAATGGTAAAATATTTATTTTGAACTACTGACCAAGAACATTGAAATAATAATGGCAACGTTATATTTCCAAAATTGTGTATGCTAGCCACAGATAAAAAGAAATCCAGTAGGCTACATTCCAAGGTTGGGTCAAGTTGCAACTTCCGGCTTATTTTCAATAATTTTATTTCTTAAATAGACTGTTATTGCCCATAATCAATGGTGTTTTAGTGAACAGGGAGATAACTCTACAGATCCAAAAAATATAGATTACTAGCCCGGGTCATTTTTCACAGCTCGGTTATAAAATATCTGATTATTTAACACGAATTCACAGTCATGTAATTATATAATTTCTTTAACACGAGCTTTGTAAACACAGACACACCGGAAATACTAAACAGCCATTACCCATGACAACCAAACAGATCGGTTGTTATGGGTTACAGCAGAGTTGGTTAGCTTTGTCAACTTTGGCGGAGAGAGGGGTTTAACTTCCTACAATTTTACGTTTTCTGGGACACTGTTGCCACGACAGTGACGTTGACATCTACTCTTCCTTAAGTTCTTATTAAATGGAACCCATTAATGAATCTTATGACTGAGAATGATCCTCTGGAGTTTTCTGTCTGTTTTTTTCTTGCCATAGGTACATGACGAGCGGCTTGGACTGAAATAGCCTTAGTAAATCGGATGGGACGATAAATTGGGGCCCCGTGTATACACTGGTTTCTACGTAAAGGATTCCTTGGCAGTTGGAATTCGATATAAGAGTAGGTAGTAGAGCCGCCATACTCAAAAAAATGTCCCTCATAGCACACTGTATGGGGTATGCCTGTCTTCATTAGCCCAGTTCGGAGGAGGGCAGGGGGACGATAAACCAATTTCCGAAATAAGAGAAGATCGTAGTAGTAGGCCTACCGTTGTCCGGGCAACAGTTCTCTTATAGAGCACTGCCAGAGGTATACTCATCTGCATTAGCTTGGTGGATGCGAAACAGTAGAGAGTTGAACCCCTTTTTATGTTCTATTTCTATCATTCTAAAACATGTATATAATTTTGTTTGACGACATGACCAGACAACATCAAACCAATTTATAATTGGGCGAACAGAAGAAAAAACAAGACAAAATAGTGTTTGATTGAAAAAAAAACAAAACAAAACATAAAACACATTTATATTATGTTTGACGACATGACCAGACATCATCAAACCAATTTATAATTGGGCGAACATAAGAAAAAACAAGACAAAAATAGTGATTGATTGAAAAAAAAAAACAAAACCAAAACATAAAACACATGTATATTATGTTTGACGACATGACCAGACATCATCAAACCAATTTATAATTGGGCGAACAGAAGAAAAAACAAGACAAAAATAGTGTTTGATTGAAAAAAAACCCAAAACAAAAACATAAAACACGACACTGATTTAATATTTAATAGACAAAGAATTTGTTTAATGGGGTTTTCTCTGATTGTTCAACCACAAAGGTATGAGATAAACCATAATTACATGAAACCGGATATGACATACACAAAGACTGAATGAAAGGTATGTAACATTGTTCGATGTTTGATTACAGACTAGTGTAAAATAATATCACAGAGGTTTGATTTATCTCGGCTCAATCAGCTACCTGTGTGCAATCAAAGGTGACGGAACAAGCAGCCTAATAATGAATAATTTAATTTATATTATAACCACGGTTTTGTTTTAAAAAGGTGACAGGGTGCATGACTTCAAGGATGACATGTAGCCCATCCCATAACTTCAAGAGAGAGAGAGAGGGAGGGGAGAGAGGAGAGAGAGAGATGGTATTGTCAAATCGACACACTAGGTCAAGAATCATCTGTAGCCCATTCCATAACTTCAATTCTTCTTTTAATTATGATATGGAATGGGGTTTTACGTCTTATTTTTTTAGGGGGGTGGGGCGATGTATCATAGTTCCTGTCATTGAGTCAACTGGCGTGGTTTCAAATCCCCGGTTGTACGTAACAAAGAGTAGGGTCGCCTGTCCAGCCTCGTTTTGTCCGGATCTTCCGATTTCCACCCACTGCTAAAGACCCCTTCGCTCAAACGAATTATTGAAATAAAATTAAACCATATGTTAGTCCCGAAATGACCTAGTTTGTGTAGAGTGGACGTTACCCCCCCCCCCCGCGCTATTTTCTGAACCGACAGGGCGAATGAAGACTGGCATACACTATACAGTATGCTATGAGAGAAATATTGCCGGGACAGCGTCACCACGTACTACCCCATGGACTTGGGGGCCCATCTCATTTCGCGGGAGGGCGGTCTTGGGATGTTTATTTTGAATGTAATATGATGTATATAACGCATGCTCTCAAAATAAGAATATGTCGTCACCGTTTGATATGACTTCTGAAATATGTCTACCCTCGTTCTTCGAGTCCCTTGTTACATATGGTGCTGAAACGCATCCAGAATTATTTAAGAACTTTTGCCAAGAACTAGAACAAAACAATTGTATTTTGTAACACTTCATATCATCGTTTTTTAAGACCACACCAACTAAACATTTTATAAGTCATGCTTTAATAGTAAGTGCAGGGGGACTGCACCACATATGATTTACACAAAAGACAAACATAGCGACAAGACACCATACTCAAAATTCAACAACAAACAAACAATTCAAAAAAAGCGAATGGATCCGGCGACTAGCCGTAGGCGTCCACTGCGCTGTACAGTCCCGGGCCTGTGGTGACACAGACTTCACTCATATTTGAAAACAACTGGGAATGCAACCCAAAGAAATAATTATATAGTGTCAGCATGAGTCATGATCTATTATATGTTGTATGAAACGTGCTTATTTATTTATCCCCTCGCCGAAGAACTGATAATTAACATGGGCTGTCCTAAAGATCGGATTTTCAACTTTGATTTTATACGTTTCTGGCCTGAATAAAAACCCACGTTTGCATCTGACAACGAATAAACATTTCTCGCAATGAAGAAAACCTGGCATTCATTTTGTAGATACTTTAATGTGACAAATATTCTGGAATTGTTAGAGAATTGTCATGTTGCGATGTCTGCTATTATAAACAAGTCAATCACTCGTCATTCCAGTCTACTACTCAGAGTAGTCTACTCTTCAGCTAAATACCATTCAGTGCACTTTTTTAATCGTAGCGCCGAGGCGGGTCCGTCTAAACAATAAAATAAAAGTCAAAGATCAAAGTAAATGTCGGCAATCTTGTAGTTTAATAAATCTCAATATCCTTTTTTTGTCTCTTTCGTACCGCCAGACACAAGGACATAATGAATCTTTAGGTATATCCAAAAAACATGATGTATTGAGGAATAAGAAAAACATCTCATGGAAAGGCCGAAAAAATTCACCCAGCTTCGTATGGGACGAACAATCGAGGTCCGGTGTACACATTGGCGTGCACATTAAAGATGCCTTGAAATTTGGAAAACGATATAAGAGTAGGCCATAGCGCCGCTGTCCGTCTTCAATAGCCCAACTAAGGAGCAAAACAGTAGGACGTTAAACCCTATTTCATTTTATTCTATCATTTTAAAACACATATTATGTACATGTTTTAATATAGTGTGTGTAGTATCCTTTTCATATGTGTAATATTCTTTCAATATACATGCGCACTATCCATTCAATATACATCTACACCATCCTTTTAATCTGTCTGCTAGTGAGGTGTCAGAGTTCATTTTACTAGTCAGAGGGGGATTGGGATAGCCTAGTGTTCTAGAGTGCCGCGCTTCGACCTCTAGCTGACCGATCACCTCTGGCTTGCGGCTGTGGTTTCGAGCCCTGTGGAGATAGGGGCGCCTTCTCAACC
Organism: Patella pellucida; assembly: GCA_917208275.1. Classification (NCBI taxonomy): domain Eukaryota; kingdom Metazoa; phylum Mollusca; class Gastropoda; family Patellidae; genus Patella; species Patella pellucida. The sequence goes on along the minus strand of OU795041.1, from coordinate 72,606,904 downwards.
TCATGGGTTTCCTCCGGGCACTCCGGTTTCCTCCCACTGCTAAAGACCCCTACGCGCAAGCGAATTATTGAAATAAATTAAAACCATAATTTAGTCCCGAAATGACCTAGTGGTGTTGAGTGGACGTTAAACCTCATTCTCTCTCTTTCTTTATTTATATGTGCTAGACAACTTAACACAGTTTACTAGAATATATTTTTTATAATAAAAACAACAGCGGGTGCATAATAATAGTATGTACTTAATGACTCGGTAAACATTTTACTGTCTAGTTGAAATGTCATGAAGGCTGCCCTAGCTAACAGTGTGGATGAAATAAATGATTTAATTCTATATCATAGGATAAAGCACAAATATAACGGAGCCACTTGATGTCAAGGATTTGTGGTCGAATGGTTAGCGCCTGTGTGTTGTTTCATAAGGACTGGCATTGGGTCAACTGGCGTGATTTTGATTTCCCGGTTGTACGTAACAAGGAGTTTGGGCACCTGGTTGACCGGTTTCCTGCGACTGCTAAAGGACCCTACGTGCGAGTGAATTATTGAAATAAAATTGAACCATATGCTAGTCCCGAAACGACCTGGTTTGTGTCAAGTGGACGTTAACACCTCTCTATCTCTCTCTCTCTATCTATCTCTCTCTCTCTTTCCTCATTTAACACCTCTCATTCGGTACTTTAAGTCTAATTAGGTGTAAAGACTACGTTATCCTGGATTCGATATCCGCTGAATAGAAATTAAATGAAATGAAAGGGGTTAATATCTCAACGAGGAGGAATTTACCCCGATAGCGGCACATCGGTCCACTCTTCTTCGAATTCCAAAGACAAAGGGGTCTTTTACGTACACACCAAAGTATACGTGGTTGAAACTAGGTTGTTCGTCCAACCGGAACGACTAGAAACACTTAGTCAGTCAGTAGACTTCTCTGTTCACCATCGGCAAATCCTAAAGATTTCTCTTTTCGTGTCTGTGGTTTCGTTACTATGATCTCGGCATAGATCTCCCCGTAGCTTCCGACATCGGTAATTGTTTGAAAACGTTTTTTTGTCCTGCTCGACTGGAATTCGCGCCTTCGGTACCAGAAATCAACGTGTTACGACCGAAAAAACACACCTTTGATATTTAGCTGGCAGAAATGCATTAGGCCGAGCAACGGGGAATACTAAAATACTACACATTGTATGTTAATATAAACCGGAGAGAAAAATATTGAATTGGATTTGAATAAATTGTTTTTGATGTCGAGTTTCGTTATTCGAGAGTTAAAGGTCAGGTTATGAATATATGTATAACGTCAACAAATGAATGAATAAAATAATGGGGTGCGAAATCCCCTCGTGTGTGTCGTGGTCTCGTGGTCTCGGGCCCTTCAGAGTAAACAAGGAAAATACAAACAGAATTATTTCCCCCCCCCCCCCAAAAAAAAAAACTGTGTGAAATACCCTCGTGTGTGCGGCGTGGTGTCTGACCCTTCAGAGTAAACAAGGAAAATACAAACAGAATTATTGCCCCCCAAAAAACTGTGTGAAATACCCTCGTGTGTGCGGCGTGGTGTCTGACCCTTCAGAGTAAACAATACAAATAAAAACAGAATTGTTAGACCAAAATAAACTGTTCAAAATTCCCTCGCGGTTTCAATATGATTTTCTGTTAAGTATGTCAAAGTAATATGAAGACAATTTCGGATTTGAAATGCCGACGATGACATTAACGACGATGTTAGAATTTACGACGATGATGAATGACATGGAATATGATGAATATGACCACAAAAAAGGAGCAATTGAAATGGTAACATGAAATTAACAAATAAGGAAACAAAATTCAAGCCTCTACGGGGCTGGCAAATAATATAAGTTAAAAATTTATATGTGTTACTGTTTACTGATGTTGTTCTGGTGTCTGACCCTTCAGACTTCAGAGTAAACAATACAAATAAAAACAGAATTGTTGGACCAAAATAAACTGTTCAAAATTCCCTCGCGGTTTCAATATGATTTTCTGTTAAGTGTGTCAAAGTAATATGAAGACAATTTCGGATTTGAAATGCCGACGATGACATTAACGACGATGTTAGAATTTACGACGATGATGAATGACATGGAATATGATGAATATGACTACAAAAAAGGAGCAATTGAAATGGTAACATGAAATTACCAAATAAGGAAACAAAATTCAAGCCTCTACTGGACTACATAGTTATAAGATTCGGGGCTGGCAAATAATATAATATAAGTTAAAAAATGTATATGTGTTACTCTTTACTGATGTTGTTCTGGTTTTGCCAACAAAATGTATTGAAAGCCGAAGTTAGATTAAATATTGATTTGAATCCCCCTTTGGGTTGACAAATGCGCCTGAACATTTCAAAGCCTAATGGACAGATCTTGCGCAATCAATTCTTCGACTTTACACGATACTGTACTATTGCGAAAAGTTAACTAATATAACTTACCCTGTGTCTAAAGCGCTAGTCCTTTTTAAGGGTATTTTCTCATTGTTTAACAAAACTACTTATCCGTTGGAAACATTTCCTTGAGGTTGACGGAAGACCATTTAGCAAACTGTCGCCAGCTGTAAGTAAAGTTTTTATAATGACCATGTCAATCGATCTATACAGTTCCCTTTATCAGCTACTGTGACTAGCAAACAGCTGTAGTTCAACTAACTAAATTCTCCAGAATAGCTTCAACAATGAACAGTACAATGACTCTATGAATTGGGTTAAAGGGGCAGTGGCTCTACTGTATTTGATACAATTTTAAAATAAATCGATATTCACGTGGTTTTTCATTTTTATTGTTTGAGCCATTGTTAACAAGTTAATATTAACCATTTTATTACAACAGAGCCACAATTATCAGCACTGATTAAGGCCAAAATAAACGTTTTAATTCAGCGAAGAGAATTTGGTTCCAGCGGAGAGAATTGTTTAGGAATCTGTAACTATATATATAAGGCTCTGGGTAAGGATGTTTGGAAGATGTCTAATATAAGTGAAAAAAGGGATGTCAGCTTAAGTGGTATCCGATGTTCCAGAAACGTCAATTGACCATTATGAATGAATGAATGAATGAAAAGCAACTACTAGGTGTTCTTTATAGTTTGTCAACGTAACCTCCGTTTTTGTTTCCGATTTTCTAGGAGGACGAAAACTGGAAAGAAAGTAAACACAGAATACATGGATATCTGATCTCCCCTTTAACCTATCCTATACAGGCTATATATATCTGATCTCCCCTTTAACTTATCCTATACAGGCTATAGATATCAGCCTGCCCCTTTAACCTATCCTATGAAGGCTATAGATAGCTGCCCTCTCCTTTAACCTATCCGATGCAGGCTATGGATATCTGATCTCCCCTTTAACTTATCCTATACAGGCTATAGATATCTGATGTCCCCTTTAACCTATCCGATGCAGGCTATGGATATCTGATCTCCCCTTTAACTTATCCTATACAGGCTATAGATATCTGATGTCCCCTTTAACCTATCCGATGCAGGCTATGGATATCTGATCTCCCCTTTAACTTATCCTATACAGGCTATAGATATCTGATGTCCCCTTTAACCTATCCGATGCAGGCTATAGATATCTATCCTCCCTTTAACCTATCCTATACAGGCTATAGATATCAGCCTGCCCCTTTAACCTATCCTATGAAGGCTATATATATCTGATGTCCCCTTTAACCTATCCTATACAGGCTATAGATATCAGCCTTCCCCTTTAACCTATCCTATACAGGCTATCCATATATCTGCTCTCCCCCTTTAACCTATCCTATACAGGCTATAGATATCTGCTCTCCCCTTTAACTTATCCTATACAGGCTATAGATATCAGCCTGCCCCTTTAACCTATCCTATGCAGGCTATAGATATCAGCCTGCCCCTTTAACCTATCCTATGAAGGCTATAGATAGCTGCTCTCCCCTTTAACCTATCCTATACAGGCTATAGATATCTGCTCTCCCCCTTTAACCTATCCTATACAGGCTATAGATAGCTGCTCTCCCCTTTAACCTATCCGATGCAGGCTATAGATAGCTGCTCTCCCCTTTAACCTATCCGATGCAGGCTATAGATATCAGCCTGCCCCTTTAACCTATCCTATACAGGCTATAGATATCAGCCCTCTCCTTTAACCTATCCTATGGAGGCTATTAGCGAATACGAGATGAACAAATACAAGGTGCCTGGTCAAATATTAGTTTTGTAAACAACCTATTACATTATACGCAATGTGTTAATAAGCGAGGTTGAAGCTAGCGCACGTTATCCTGCATCTTAATTATCAATGCAACCTAGCTCCAGCTCGAGTGCGGGTCCTAATTGTCGGTTTGTGAAAAGAATTCATAGTTTTTGTTATTTGTTATGTAAACTAGTATGACATTTGTATGACCTGGTTTGAATTTGGGTGGAAGATAAACATTCGGAAGAATAAAAAGGGATTTGTTTGTCTTTAGCCAATTAGTGTTGGTAAGATTAAAGCGGGAAACGCCTGGTCAGGATTAAAGGCTTGGTGGTTGAAATAGCTTTAGATCATAAGGTCTGTCATTGAGTCAAGCCGTAAGAGGGGAGGGGGTCTAATGGTCTAAAGTGCCGCGCTTCGACCTCTAGCTGGCCGGTCACCTCTGGCTTGCGGCTGTGGTTTCGAGCCCTGGTGTGAGCGTATGTGGCATAGGGGCGCCCTTCTCAGCCTCGTGGGTTTCCTCCGTGCTCTACGGTTTCCTCCCACTGCTAAAGACCCCTACGCGCAAGCGAATTATAGGAATACAATTAAAAACCATATGTTAGTCCCGAAATGACCTAGTTGTGTTGAGTGGACGTTAAACCCCATTTCTCTCTCTCCTTACTAGAGACCGTATGAACAAAAGAATCAATGAGATCACCACGGTGTTGGGCGAGAACGTCCATCGGGATTTTCAGAGACGCCCCCCCCACCACCGCCAGCCCCTGTGAGTGGTGCAGGACACAAGGCCTGGCAAGGGACAACACATAGTCGTTTATGTGGGACGAAGAACCGTGGGCCCCGTGTACACCGTTGTATGCACGTAAAAGATCACTTGACAGTTCAAATTTGACATAAGACTAAGCCATAGCGCCACTTTCCGGGAAAATATCCCCACATATCACACTGATGGCGTATACCCCGTCTTCAATTAGCCCAGTTCTGAGCAGGACAGTAGGACGTCAACCCTGTTATTTTGTGTCATTTCCTACCGGATATTTACAAGAAAGGAAACAATAACTCCCGCTGATACTTCCTGAAAATGCAGCAAAAAGTTTATGGTTATTGTAAAATAACGTGACTGAAGCACGCTATAGAAAGGAAGGTCATCAGCGATTTATCAATATCAGCCTTCGTTATTAACTAAACTAATATAAAAAAAAACAGTTAATGATACCTCATGGTGTTTTTGTCTGTTAGTCGCACTGTATTAAAAGGACCATCCCGAATCTCCAAAATAAAAATCCGAGTTCGTGTGAAATTTAAGTGCCAAAATAAAGAGGATTGGTATATTTACCTTGTCTCAAAATATTGAGTTGTTGGACGTCGTAACCCTTTTAAGATTTCTGGTCAATTTTTTCGTTGGGTGACCTGATAATCTATTGCCGTTCCTTTAGAGGTCTATACAGTGAATGACCCTTGTGCTGTACTGGATAACGAAAGGCCAATTTCACCTACTGGCTACACATTGTTTTTATATAAAGTTTGATGTAATTGAGCGAGAAAAAAAAAATAGCGACAACTCGTAAAGGTCGCATCGGTTCTTGTATGGGATTAGTATGACCTGTAACGCTGACTAGCATCACGTGAATAACAAATGACGTGCTCTCATTATTAAAAGATAAAAGTGTCATGTTATAGTATCAGTTTGTGGGGGCTAATGCTTTAGATCATAAGGTCAGTGATAAAGTCAAGTGGGGTGGGTTCGAGTACTAGCTTGTACTCGACAGGGAGTGGTGCTGTCCGCCCTCTGGTACCCCAATCCAACTGCTAAAGACCCTTCCTCGCAAATACATTATTGATATACAGTTGAACGATATGTTAGTACCTAAACAATTTAGTTTGTGTCGAATAGGCGTTGACACCCACCCCCCTCTCTATATCTCTGTTTTATGGATACGGTAACCTCCACATTGTTTTTAAAGTAAAAAATGTGAAAATGTTAAGGATTGAATGATACGGTGTGTTTTTATTGTAAAATAAACGTGATAAATGATTATGAGGGAACTGTTTGTTATAATCGGTGTATTTATAAAACTATGAGTCATACTGTGAGCAATATTGATAGAATCGGTGATAATCACAATAATACGTTCTCTTAAAGGGACAATAACACTCTTGCTGGCTTGACAGGTCCAGAAATAAAAAAATAGCCTTATTCTAACTACTAGATGTTTAAGTGTCCTACCTGTTGTGTAAATTATCCATAACATCCTATTTTACTTCTCCAGAGGGTTCGAAAATATGTTTAAATCAAAGTTGCATTTGAAAGTGTGTACATAAAGCTTTGCAAACCATGTTGTTACCATGTACCGGTAGTTGAATTTTTCCAATTCGGTGTGTTAAGATGAAATTTGTATCATCAATTTATTTGAATATTGTAAAATGGTACAATTTGTTGACCAGAATAATGATTGGGGCATATTATTCAGTTACAACAAGAGTGGTATTGGGGCTTTAAATATACATTATGTAAGATTTAGATGAAAAGCTGGTCGTTCTTGTTATAATAGTTGAAAACCCACGAGGTTTTACAGGCGACCCCTACGTTTGGCTTGGATTTGGTTTATATTTATTTTATAACTGAAAAGATTGAACAAAAGTTACATAAGCTTACAAAAACATCCTTTCTTTCATAAGTACATGAAATTGCTCAACATAACAAAACAAAAGCATTTCTCTTCTTTTTTTTATATCTTTTGCAGAATGGAGTCATAAGGTCTGTCATTTATTGGTGTATGTGACAAGGAGTAAGCTCGCCCCAGCCCAACCTCGCCGGTATTCTCCGTGCACAGCTACAAAAACCCTACCGCTCGTTAATTTTTAAATTGAACCATATTGTGGTCCCGAAATGAGATAATTTGTGTCGAGTGGACGTTAAACTCGATTCCTCTATCTCTCTATATAGGTAACTTGATAACACAATTGTTAAATTGTAAATTAAAAAATTGAACCATATTTTGGTCCTGAAATGACCTAATTTGTGTTGAGTGGACGTTAAACTCTCTCTCTTCTCCCCCCCCCTCTCTCTCTCTCTCTCGCTCTCAACAAAAACCCTACCGCTCGTTAATTTTAAAATAGAACTATATTTTGGTCCCGAAATGACGCTCTCACTCTTGACCTAATTTGTGTCGAGAGGACGTAAACTCAATTCTATCTCTCTCTCTCTCTCTCTCTCTCTCTCGCTCTCTCTCTCTAATAATTATTGTAAGATAATAGCACCTACTATATGTTATGGATGTTTATACAGGTAGGCTATTCAGTTAGCCATATGGCTATCATAAAATTATTGTCTTGTTTATTTTACCTGTAATTATGTTTATAAACAAAGGGGGTGTGGCCAGCTAGTTTATTCTCTCACATTAATCGTCTTCATCGTCTCAACGATTTAATATAGAAATGAAATGAAATGGGGTTTAACGTCCTATTGTCCTTCAACTAAACTGGGCTAATGAAGACGGGTATACGCCATACAGTGTGCCATGAGGGAAATGTTTCCCGGGCAGCGGCGCTACGGCCTACTCTTATATCGAATTCCAACTGCCAAGGGATCTTTTACGTGCATGCCACTTTGTACACGGGACCTCGTTTTTCCGTCCCATCCGAACAATTAGAAAGCTGTCCTTTTCATGCCCTCCGTCTTGGATCACTGACAAGGGGAAACCATGTCGGAAAATCTGGATGAACTTTCTCGGCCAATGCAGGGATCGAACACCCAACCTCCAAGTTAGCGAGCCAGCGTCTTACCCACTTAGCCTCGACTTTAATGTAAGGTAAATCGTCCGTTCACAAGAAACCACATTCCGTAGGCCTACTAGTAATAATCGGGGAGCCACAGTGGGTAAGTGAGTAAGACGCTGGCTCGCTAACTTGGACGTCCAGTGTTTAATTCCTGCATTGGCCGAGAAACTTGCAAGGGATTTTCCGACGTGGTTTCTCCTTGTCATTGGTGTAAGGGGTGGGGCTGTGTCTAGTCTTTCAGATGGGACGAGGTATCGTGTTAGCGTTGTCGTGCACGTAAAAGAATCGTTGACAGCTGCAAGAGTATTCCGTAACACCGCTATCCTGGCAAAATTTACCTCATTGACGTATGTCCGTCTTCATTAGCCCGGTCTGAGCAGAATAGTCGGACGCTAAACCCCCATTTCATCTCATTTCTGTCTATAGCGGCTATTCTCAAATTGGACTCAACCTCGTGGGTTTCCTCTGGGCACTCCGGTTTCCTCCCACTGCTAAAGACCCCTAAGCGCAAGCGAATTATTGAAATAAAAAATGAAACCATATCCTAGTCCCGAAATGACCTAGTTGTGTTGAGTGGACGTTAAACCCCATTTCTCTCTCTCTCCCTCTCCTCTTTCTCTCTCTCTCTCTTTCTCAAATTGTAGAATCATCATGTACGTTTTGTAATCATATACGAGGTATCTTGAACCTGTAAAATAAGTATGATGGATGACCAAGTCTTTGATATAAAAACCCTATCATCCAGTCTCATGCATTAAGTATAATATTCCACAGGTTTATAGGATAACTGTGTAATATTCATCCTACTATTATATAACCGGCATTGATGGATGGATAACTCTCGTCTACTTCAAAATTATCACAAAAATCGATCAATTTTTATGCGTCTATGGTTGTATACCGTCAATGAATTGCCCTGTTTTAATTTTCAAAATTCAAAAATTTTATACATTATATTATTTTCGCTAGTTGTGCCGCTATTATTTCATTAGCTACGAGATATACGGATGTGCTTGTTTTTAGCTACGATTGGCACCCATCATTTTTACGTTGAAAAATGACAGACGTCAAAATATTAGTCTCGGTCACCCATAACCCCCTAGTCTTCAACGTACGTAGAATATTTGTCTGGGTGATAGAGACAATCAAAATATAAGATGGTGGTGTTAGTAACGGCTTAACGCCTCGATTTTAAATACGACGATTTGTACCCGTTTCAGGTAAGATAAAGTCATAAATTGTAGTGGTGTGTGCGGAAATATTATTATTAACAATAATCAATCTTTGTTTCGACGAAAAACGCTGTCAATTTTGTATAAAACGTCCCGTAATTAATCAGAACGGGGGTTGCAACGTTACTTGTAATGGGAGCCAAAGTCATCTCGAAACACAGAGGGTTGAGAGATGATTTGTTATCTATTATTTCATGTGTTCCAAGGTGTGTCATTGACAATAATGAATGAATGAAATGGGGTTTAACGTCCTACGCTTAAGCACCGTACCTGGGCCAATTGAAGACGGGCATACGCCATACAGTGTGCTGTGAGGGAAATTTTGCCCGGGCAGCGGCGCTACGGCCTACTCTTATATCGAATTCCAACTGCCAAGGGATCTTTTACGTGCACTCCAATTTGTACACGGGACCTCGGTTTTTCGTCCCATCCGAACGACTAGGCAGCTGTCCTTGTCAGGCCCTCCTTCTGCATCACTGACAAGGGGAAATCACGCCGGAAAATCGAGATGAACTTTCTCGGCCAATGCAGGGATCGAACACCCAACCTCCAGGCTAGCGAACCAGCGCCTTATCCACTTAGCCACCGTGATCCCCCATTGACAATAAAACGTTGAGAACCTCTGATTAAAGTTACATCAGTTAAAGTTAACAAGGAAGGGCTGTTTATACCATCTATTTTAGGGCTTTATTTTGATTCATTTTAAAAATATAAAATTCTCGCTTTAAGAGGGACTTACTCACTTAGCCCCACCCCTGCCCACCGCATCATAAATCTGATAACTATTACTATTGACACTTGTTGGTGGGTATAACTATATATATGCTGTATTTAAAGGACAATATTGGTGCCAGTCGTTATTACATATGTGATAGAGCGGGTTAAACACATTCCAAATATACTTTTAACGCAGAGAGCAATGCCACGATAGCTGAGTATTGCACGTACCCGAATCAGCAGTGAATATATTTGGAATATGTTTAACCAGCTGTATTACATATGTGATAATTACTGGCACCAATATTGTCCTTTAAAACAATATAAATAACATTAAAGAGACTTTCGCTGTTTAATCGATCATTATAATCAGTATATTACACGCTCAGCTAATCTTTCTCTTGGTTTACTGGAAACAAATCAAGTTCTATCAGTTTTTAATTTGAACAAATTCTTCCCATCCCGTGTCTATAATTTAAATATTTAACCTGTGTTTACACGAACAGCTGAATGTTTAACAATGTTCCTTCGTGTAGTAGAATAAATTATTTAATAGATAAAAGGAAAGTGTTAAAAGAATCGTCCATAGTTTTTATTTAATGGGTGATCTTAAAGAGAATTGGTCGACTTTCAACAAGAAAATAAAATGAAGTGAAATGCAATGAAATGGGGTTTAACGTCCTACTGTTTTGCTCCTAAGTCTCGTCCATAGTTTTTATTTATTACGGGGGATTTTAAAGAGAAGTGATCGACTTTCAACAAGAAAATAAATGAAATAGAATGGAGTTTAACGTTCTATTATTCTGCTCCTAAACTGGGCTAATAAAGACGGACCTACCCGATACAATGTGCTATGTGGGACATTTACCGGGACAGGGGCGCTATGGCTACTCTTATATTGTATTCCAACTGTCAAGTATGTGTACACGGGGGTCTCGGTTTTTCGTCCCATCCGAACGACTATAGGCCTACGCTGTCCCTTGCCAGGCCCTCCGTCTCCTTCACCACTGACAAGAAGCAGAAACGTCGGAAAGGGCAGGGATAACGTATGGGAACACCGTGGCTTCAATAAGAAAATTAAAAGTAATAATGAGACCAGGAACCGACACCTGCTGTTGTTCTTGGCGACGACGTTAAACTTGGCGTACTGGTTTCTCGGGCAATAACGCATCGTTTGACAGACTTACAATTCCAGTAGGTTCTTTGTTCGAACCCAGTGTTGGTCGAGAAAGTTCAGGTGGTGCAGCACAAAATGGCGGGCATCTCTTATCGTTAAAGATCCCCTGACATTTGGAAATGAAAAAAAAGAATTGGCTGTAGCCCCTTATAGTGCACTGTATTCCGGTCTTCGTTGTTCCAGCTATAGTGTCGTGTAGAGAGAGAGAGAGAGAGGGAAAGAGAGAGAGAGAGATTGAGTTTAACGTCCACTTGACACAAATTAGGTCATTTCAGGACCAAAATATAGTTGAAATTTAACAATTATGTTATCAAGGAATTTATAATGAGAGAGAGGGATGGATAGACAGAGTGGTGGTTTAACGTCCAGCCACTCAAACCACACCATTCCAGGACTAACACATGGTTCAATTTCATTTCAATAAATCGCTGTGCGTAACGGGTCTTAAGCAACGAGGAAAAACTGGGGGACTGGGGGGAATCTCACGAGGTTAAACAGACGACCCTATACTCCTTGTCACGTATAACGAGGGAATCAAAAGCACGCCAGTTGACTCAACGCACATGCGCTAACCATTCAACCACCCAATCCACCTTCGTAGTGTAGAAAAGTAATAAAGAGTTTCAACCAAACGAATGGACGTTTTTCATGTGCGATCTTTCTTCCAATAGTACAGACTATTCACTGAGTCACGGTGCGTGCGAGCCAAGGATTCGGAGAATACACAACTCTGTGAAAAGCGAAAATAGCCCACCATGCCTCGCGCACGACACGAATGACTGCAGTTAAAGATGACCGAAAGCAAAACCCCTGATTTCATCACAAAACAAATTGGCTTGTGTCCCTTTATTACGTTACTATTTACACAGGAGTCATAGAAAAATATACACGGTTAAATTTTTCATCTACACGATTTACTTAATTTATAAAGAAAACCTTCTCAGGTGTGACATTGTAGGTAAACATTGACTCGGTAAGGATTACAGTTGGCCATATACGTGATCAGCATAACAAGATCTAGTAGGCCTACTTCTAATTTAAAAATCAAATCCTGTCCTATTAAACATAGAAAAATATAATTAGTCAATTAATTACTATGATCGTGAAAGTTTTCTGGTTTCTGTTTTAGCGGGTTCCACCAATGGATTAATCTATTAAAGTTACTAACTTCAAAAATTGAAAATAGAAAATTAAAAAAAAATATGTGACCCTATTACGCTTTCGTAGGACCAAATCAGGCACGCTAGACTTTATTAATCGAGAAGGCTACACAATTTTAAAGCAGTTTGATTATTATTTTTGCTGTTATTATTATTTTATCGACAAAGCCAATATTATTAAAAATTATATCATTCCCTGGATTAACACTTACGGCAGGTCACTTTATTTGATTTTTGTTGTTTATTTCTTTTTTCGCAATTTCTATGTAGATTGTCTTGTCGGTTTTGTTTTAAGATCTACACTGGATCTCCGTTTGACATTTGTCATTGTCATACCATCCGAACGTCTAGATTCTTAACATTTCTAGCTTAAAACGCGATTTTTCGTACAATCAGGGGCCATTATCCAGAAAGTTAATGTCTGATATGCCTGAATAACGAAAGGAGCAGAGCTCTTTGGAATGTAAACATATAATATGTTAAGTTTCTTCAAAATCGGATTAAAAGTGTGACCTTTAGAAAGGTCATTGAAGACAATGAATAAACCAGAACAAAAAAAAAAAACGTGGTGTGAATCCAAATACTTATTCAAAGGGAGGTAACTCTGCTAAGCGACTCTTCTGTCTCAAAAGAACAATAAATGAGTTCAATCTTATTTCCGGCCTTTTCATCTTTTTTCTGTTTACAAAAAACTAAACGGATTTATTGCAGATTTTGTAATTATTAATTGGTTTGTAATATTTGGTTTATATTTGAATTAAGTTATCGATGTCGGAAATCATAAATCAATAATTTGCTAAAGCGTCAGACCCATACAAAGTGATCTTTCGGAACGTATCCAGTAGTATGTAAAATCCAGTATTTTCTAGAAATTCTAGACTTATGAAACTGAAAGGAAGAAGGAGTATAAAAATTTAAAAAATGTATTAAATTTGTCAATGAGCAAAGTTACCACTTTGTATTTGGTGACACAAACGTACATATCTTTAGATTCTATATTCAACGTATCAACTTTTATTCGCAAAATAAGTAACTTAGAGTTAGACTTAGTAAGCAAGCTTAATTATTTTTAAAAAGAGGTAAAGACAATTTCAGATTATTAAATGAAATGGTCTTTAAGAATAATTATTATATAACAGGCCGATTTATTACATAATCATAATATTCACGGGTGCAGGCTGTTTCGTAACCTGGCTGTTTCGTACCTAGTTCTTTCGTACCTCGTTTCGTACCTCAGATTGATTCGTACCTTTTCCTACGTGTTGTTGAAATAAAGTTGAAACATGGTTAGTACCTTTTCTAGGGTTGTTCAAAGAAAGTTGAAACACGATTTATACACGACGACTTAATAATATCCAACCACTACGGGAATTTTATACAAATGTCTGCAATATTTAAAAATATAGTTGGCAAAAAAAACCCCAAAGCACCGCGATCTGCCTTTGTTGTTTATAATCTGGTGTTGATTACTGAACCCATTAAGCGAGTGAGTGATTATTAACTTCCAAGGGTCAGGCGGCACAAACGGTTGTATGTTGAATGTGTTCGGCATCACAAACGGTTGGCAATAAACAATATGTACTAAAGATTATAGTATAGTTTTGATATTTTGTTAAGCGTTTGGGCTGAGTAAGGCATTGAAGCATTCCCGCGTTCTGGGGAATTGTATCGCTCGTAAAAAGGCATCGCCAACTTCCCGCATTCAGTCCATGTATTATAAGGTCCGTGATATTATCATGTCTCCTATAAATGCGTGGCTGTTGACAGCTATTTCGCACCAAAAACAACAATTTTACACATTTCGTAGTATAGCCATGCCTAATATGGAAGGCGGCGAATCGACTATGACTCAATCGTGACAACCCAATTCCCAAGCTACCATACTCAAAAATGTTGATATAAACCTTCACACAGACATGATTTTGCATACTTTTAGTCATATTCCTGATAGCTCTAATCAAACGGAACACTGCGAGGAGGATGACTTTTAGTGAACTTAAGTGATACAGCAAGCCTCCACTATTTCTATTCTTTATTGATACGAAGGTACGAAACAGCTCAAGTGAGGACGCTTAAGTTTAAGCACATGTAAAAGTTGATATTTTCAAAGGTACGAAACAGCTTACGTGAGGTACGAATGAACTAAGTACGAAACAGCCAGGTTACGAAACAGCTGACATTCATATTCACATTATGGGCATTCATGTTTAATGTGACTTTCATTTTTGTGTCTCAATATTTCATTCAATCATTGTTGTTGAAGGTTTTGTCTTACTCAGGGGGGTTGGGATGGCCTAGTGGTCTAGAGTGCCGCACTACGACCTCTAGCTGGCCGGCCACCTATGGCTTGCGGCTGTGGCTTCAAGCCCTGGTGTGAGTGTATGTGGCATGGAGATAGGTGCACCTTCTCAACCTCGTAGGTTTCCTCCGGGCACTCCGGTTTCCTGCCACTGCTAAAGACCTCTACGCGCAAGCGAATTATTGAAATAAAATTAAAACCATATGTTAGTCGCGAAATGACCTCTCTCTTGTCTTACTCAATTGGTTTTAATCCTAAATACCTCACTCTAACCATAATCCTAAAATGTAAAAGTTGTGGAAATATAATAGAAAATAGAGATATCGGATCAAACATGATTGTCGCCTGATTTATTTACATACCATACAGTAATATTGCATCTTTAAAATCAAATTGATAATATTTCAATGATTTTATTTTTGTTTTGTTTTATTTCAGATTATGGACTGATAATTATCAACAACTTGATTAGGACGAGAGATCATGTATATATTAAGTTTTAAATACCGGTACCACGCAAATGTGACAAAGTTTATTTGTCTTTGAAACTATCTGTATTAAAGGGACAATACACACGGTCATGCATATTAGACATTGAATATATCTCTAGTGTTTTTAGTATTGTAGATTTTATACATTTAGCCATGTCGTCCACACGACCTACAATGAACAATAACTATCTCCCAGAAACCCCTTCTGTTATTATGATGCCTTCGCGGCTACAGTTCCTGGCCCCTAATACTTATACATCGTGTAATCAATTCACGTTTGGTTCACCAACCCAATCGTCAGCCTGCACGTCAGCCCAGCAAATGACAACTTCCTCATCGCGGGGAATATTTATGCACAGAATGTCAGCACCTGGTTTGGGCGTATCCTGGCAACATACAGTACCGAAGACAATGCCTTGGTCGGAAGCATCGGCTATTCAATTTACATCTCGACCAATCACATCAGCGTGTAGATTTAATTCCAGGTGAGTGTAAAGCAGAGTTGTTACAAACAAATTATGCCAGTTGGGTTATTTTTTGTTACTACCACAATGGTTTTGATTCCCCGGTTGTATGTGACAGGGAATAGGATCACCTGTCTGGTTTTCTCCCACTGCTAAAGACCCCTACCCCTACATGTAGTTTGTATCATGCAAATTTTGCCAGTTAATTATGTTTCGTTAGTGTTAGTACTACTTATATATAAGTAAGGTGTTTGTACCAAATAATATGAGGGCGGTTTAATGGCCGAATGGTTAGCATGTGAGCGCTGTATCATAAGGTTTGTCATGGAGTCAACTGGCGTGGTTTTGAATCCCAGCTTGTACTTGAAAAGGATTAGGGTCCCCTGTCTTGTCTAACTTCGTGGGTTCTCTCCAGGTATTCTTTAGCCCAGTCGGAGCAGAACAGTGGGGCGATAGAGTTCGAGAGAGTTCCTTGGTATTTCTCAGCATGGTTTCTCCCCTCTGTCAGTGTCCTGGCCAGACGTTGAAGTCAATAAACAACAAATGTGCATGTAAAGGAACACTTGACACTGTGGGCAAAACATAATTAGCCAGCTCAGTACAATAAGACATTAATTAAACCCTGATTTCATACAACAGGGGCCATCCATTGATCAACCATGATTTGAAACATACATGTGAATATAATGAAAATAAAGTTTTACTTTCATACTTGTAATCGTAAAAATTGTTGTAAGGTATTTAATATATTTTAAATTTTTTTGTTTTCTATTTTTAGAACATCTGCTCAATGTTCGTCATCATCATCACTTCCACAACCAAAACCAAAACGACATCTTGTTACATTTGATGATGAGTAGGTTTTATTTATTTTATGTAAAATTCTGGTTGTACGTGACAAGGAGCAGGTTCGCCAACCTTGTGGGTTTTCTCTGGGTCCTCTGGTTTCCAACCATTGCTAAAGATCCCTACCCACAAGCGAATTATTGAAATAAAATTAAACCATATGTTAGTCCCGAAATTACCTACATGTATATAGTTTGTGTCGATTGGATGTTAAACCTCATCTCTCTCTCTCTCTCTCATTTTATGTGAAACATTTGTTTTATCCAGGGCCACACCTAATAAACGTTTATTAACAGAGGAAAGAATGGCTGCAAGAATGGAGAACTTATTTATAGGTAAAACACCAACTCATTTACTAGGGAAAGATAACTCTAACACTACTGATAGCTGGGAGAAATTTCTACAGCTGGAAGAGAGGTTAGTTTTCTTAAGTTTACTAATAAAATTTAAAGAATCCCAGCCAAATAAAACCAGCAAATTGTTTGGTCCATTTGATCAAATTCCTTCTTTTTCCTGTCGCCTAAATCGGATCAACAGACTGTTCAGAGTTTGACTAAGTCAGTTTCGTCTCGATGGTTTAATACATGGTCATAGCTATAGGACGTTAAATCCCATTTCATTTCATTTTTATTTCGTTGAGACACATATACATGTGAAAATATGTCTTTACTTGGAGTAAAGATTCCAACTTTGTGCAATACCCAGACGATCCAGTGGGCGTATGTTTCATTGCCTGGCAACCTGTTGTATGATATTACAGATTGAAGGATGATGAGATAATATTAGAAGATGAAAGAATGACAGATGGAAGAATGAATAATATTAATGGTTTTAAAATATCAGATGATCTGAAAGATAAAATATTTTCTCAGGAACCATTTTTACCGGCACAAGTTTTACAAAATCTGTAAGTAATGTTCAACATTTAGTAACTGAACGAGAATAACACATGACACAATTATATCGAATACAAGTTACTTGAAGAGTTTATTTAAGCGACATGTCAACGGGAGAACCCACTTGGAATGTTGCTTAAATAAACTTGTCAAATAACTGGTATTCTATATAATTGTGTCATGTGTTATTGTTTAACATAGTGGTAATCTCACTAGTCGGTAGTTTTCATTATCCCAGCAGGGTTGGGATGGCCTAGGGGTCTAAGGGTGCCACATTTTGACCTCTAGCTGGCCGGTCACCTCTGGCTTGCGGCTGTGGTTTCAAGCCCTAGTGTGAGCTTATGTGACATGGAGATAGGGGCACTCTGGTTTCCTTCCACTGATAAAGACCCCTACGCGCAAGCAAATTATTGAAATAAAAATTTGAAAACCATATGTTAGTCCCAAAATGACCTATTTTATGTCGAGTGGAGGTTAAATTCTATTTCTCTCTCTCAGTAGTCAATGAAATCAAATTTATCAACAGGTTCAAAATAAACTCACTGCCAAATGTCAAATATTTCAATTTAAGAATACTAGGTCTAGAGAAAAAGGGTGGGTTGGATGGCTGAATTGTTAGCGTATGCATGCTGTATCTTAAAGTCTGTCATTGAATCAACTGGCTTGGTTTGATTCCCCATGTGAGTTAATGTGAGGAATTTGCCATTGAAACAGTCTGTTATGGCGAGTTCTTGGGTAAACTCCCTAAAAGTCAATAGTGATTGATTTATTAATGTCTGGTGTCATGGAGTCAATTGCCGCTCGTGTGACTCCTGACAAGACCTCCCAGTACAACTGGTCAGATCTTCATGTAGTGTGGGCCATTGAAGACCATTTGACAGTTTGAATAGCGCTCTTTCGTATGTCAATCTTGGTTAGCGGGAATAAAATGGGATTTAACGTCCTACTGTTCTGCTCTTAACTGGGCTAATGAAGACAGGTATATGCCATGTGTTTGTAAGACACTCCGTCTTGCATTACGCCAGAAAACTGGATATACTTTCTCAGCCAGTGTATGGAGCGAACACCCGACCTCGGGGCTAGCGAGCCTGCATCTTACCCACTTAGCCACTGTGATCCCCATTAGCCCAGTCAGAGCAGAACAGTAGGACGATAAACTTCATTTCATGTTTTTTTTGTTATTGTAGAAGTCAGCCATCTTTACAACTGGTTCTTTGGAAACCACCGGAAGGGGTTGTGTCAGAAATTTTAGAAAAGGTTAAAAAGGAAAATTATGGGAACATCGATTCTGGTGAAGATTATTGCCGTGACAACCAGATTAACCAATCATTAGACAGAGAGAAAGAAGTTCAATCAATCAAGTCAGTAAACATTTTTATTTTCATGTTTTTAATTACAGTACTGCCTGTAATAGTCAGTCTTGGTTCACATGCGATCAGGCAGGGTAAGCTTTCTCTTCCAGACACCTGTTTCTACTGTTTGTCGTGTATTTTGTACACAGTGAACAGTCCACATGCTGATTATACTATTTTGCCTGATTACACTTTTGTGCCTATACCCCTTTTTTAGTAGTTCGGATTTTGTCTAATGGTTTAGATCGTTCATACTTGGTTTTATTTTACTGAAGACATGTTCTGAAATAAACTCTGATATTATTACATTTATATACAATCTGATTAAGAGAGGGTGGTTGGGTGGCTGAATGGTAAGCACGTGCGCGCTGTTTCATAAAGCCTGTCATTGAGTCAACTGGCGTTTCGAATCCTTGGTTGTACGTGACAATCAGTAGGGTCGTTTGTCCAACCTCGTTGGTTTTCTCAGGGTCCACCGGTTTCCTCCCACTGCTAAAGACCCCTACGCGCAAGCGAATTTTTTAAATAAAATTAAACCATATGTTAGTCCGGAAATGACCTAGTTTGTGTCGAGTGGACGTTAAACCTCATTTCTCTCTCTCTCTCTCTTCTATTATGAATGTATTGTATTTTTTTTTTTTTTTACAGTACTAATGATATTACTGAAATGGATGTAGAAATGTTTGATAATGTTGACGATGAGATGTTGTTATGACGACAGTTTCATTTAGAGTCATCATATAGATATTGTATCGAATCATCATAAATTATAAAAACGCTGACTTGCTATCCATGAAAACATTCTAGATATTGATCTTAAAGAGAGACGATGGTTGGCATGGCAACATGATCTTAAAGAGAGTCAATGGTTGGCATGGCAATGTGATCATATAGAGAGTCGATGGTTGGCATGGCAACATGCTAGAGAAATCAGAAATAAAACATGGTCAATGCGGTTCCACTGAGAAAAAGTTTGGTTATGTTAAGAAATAAGAAAAGCAGCGACATGTAGAGGTTTGGTGGTGATATCTGGTGCCAACATCTTGATGGTACCCCCCCCCCCACCTTCCAGGACTCAAAAAAAAAGTCTAGTACACAGACATGGAAGTGTTTTTTATGAACCGATATCACCCTTGGTGGAAGTGGCCGTAAATCTCAAGGAACGAACAGACGAAAGAACGAACGGGTTTGAAACTCCTCTCCTGCGTGTAGCTTGTATTCTGTGTATGAACAGATGTTATTCGTTTATTTTATTTTTCTATGTTAAATGTTTAAAATATAATATCATCAATGCTTTTTAGTAAATTTCATATACTTAATGTGAACTTGCGTAGATTCTAATGAAGTTGGTTCTGCTAGAAATCTCTTGATTGGAATGTCTTTACAGGGCAATCTTTGGGTCAATTGCTCCCAATAGTTTTCACATGTAAACACAGAAGTTTTTGATTTCCTGTCCTTTTTGGTAAATCAGACCTTATATTTGAACCAGAGGACTCGTCATAAAATGTTTCATGTTCGACCCTGCAGCTCCTAAGACACCCCCTGCGGCTTTTACTGCAGGAATTACAGCCAAACTTCTCCACCTTGTCATTGTTAATAATTTCGAGCTCTTAGCACATCGGGTCTTAAATGAGTTATACAGGTACATGCATGTTGTCATGGTTCCCAGGGTCTTAAATGGCTTATACAGGTACATGCATGTTGTCATGGTTCCCAGGGTCCTAAATGAGTTATACAGGTACATGCATGTTGTCATGGTTCCCAGGGTCTTAAATGGCTTATACAGGTACATGCATAGTCAATGACGTGGGTAGCCATGATGCACATGTTGTCATGGTTCCCAGGGTCTTAAATGGCTAATACAGGTACATTCATAGTCCATGACGTGGGTAGCCATGATGCCCATGTAACTAGTTGGCTGGAGATTGTTATGGGTGCAGTCAATGAGAAAACCTGTGCTCATGTCCAATTTAACCTTTGTTGTCATGGTTTCCATTGATCACAACAACAAGTAACTGCTGTTGTCATGGTTTCCAGGGATTGAAGTAACATGTACTGCTGTTGTTATGGTTTCCAGAAATCGTAGCAACATGTATGGCTGTTGTCATGGTTTCCAGGGATTGTAGCAACATGTACTGCTGTTGTCATGGTTTCCAGGGATCGTAGCAACATGTACAGCTGTTGTCATGGTTTCCAGGGATCTTAGCAACAGAATAAGTTTAGATCTACTTCTGACTAGTTTGCAGTAACCAATTATTTAGAACCCCACGTAACTTTCAGTAAACTTAACCCAAAAAATATTGACATCAATTAAAATATTTATTTGTCGCTGTGAATCAAAGTTCTATAAACAAGACATATAATATAGTTCCATATTTCTTCTTGTCAATGAAATTTACAAAATGATGTGTTATTTAAGAATGTTTTTTATGTTTAAGTATTTCAAATCAAAAGGACAAGTAGTGCCTTAATTATTCTTTGATTTAGTTACCGTAGCACCCATGATGTTTAATTACATGTATTCTATGATTTAATTAGCTCCCATGATGTTTATTTTCAGTCTATTATTAATGTATAAATATGTATTAATTATTGACTTTTATGTTGTGATGGACCAAATTACCTATAAATATCATCTCTATATTATCATACATCAATACATACGTCACATCTTTAAGATATTAACGTGCGCTGTATCCGAAGGCCTGTCATTGAGTCAATGTGGAAGTTAAAACCCCATTTCTCATACTTCACATCTTCAAGATATTAACGGATAAGTCTGAGGCGTGACATCTGTATATCAGCATCTACTTGTTTACATATTTATGTATAAAATACAGTGCCCTAAACTTTTAGAGTGTAAGCCTATAGTGATGCTATCACTGTGATGAGAGTCATGATCAACCAGCCTACATGTAGTGCTGCTTTAACTGTTCTGTGACGGTAGTCATGATCAACCAGTCTACTGCTGCTATCACTGTGGGCTGTATGATTATAGTCATGATCAACCAGCTTAGTGACTGTGTTATGATAGTCACGATCATCCAGTCTAGTGAGCTGATAGATGTAGAGATAATTGTATGTTATATATTTTTTTATTCGTATCTTGTTAAATATGTAGATCATTAATTATAGTCTGTTCAACTTATCTTCACATGCCTTTGTAACCCAGTTAGCGATTGGTAGTTAATCAGACTATCGAACTTAGAGTTTTCCCTCTTTCTAGCAGTGAGTAATGGGATTAACTCTAATTAAACGGAACACTGCAAGGAGTATGTGTAACATAAGGTCTGTCATTGAGTCAACTGCTGTGGTTGACAAGATAGTGTTAAGGTTGTCTCTCCCACCTCATGGGTTTTCTCTGGGTCCTCAGGGGTTTCCTCCCACTGCTAAAGCCCCCGGGGGGTTGGGATGGCCGCGCTTTCGACCTTAAGCTGGCCGGCTTACTCTGGCTTCGAGTCCTGGTGTGAGCGGATGTGGCATGGAGATAGGGGCGCTTCTCAACCTCGTGGATGTTTTCGGGCATTCCGGTTTCCACCCACTGCTAAAACCCACTACACGCAAGCGAATTATTGAAATAAAAATTGAAAACATTACGTGAGTCCCAAAATGACCTAGTTTGTGTTGAGTAGACTTTACAGCCCTTTTCTCTCTACCTCATTAAGAAAGAATGTTAAAAATATGAGAATATTTTGAGATATGAATTGTCTGATAATGTGAACAGACTTTAATAGAAATGTTTGTTTATTTTTTGTATATTTTTGTATCATGAATATTTTGTGCTTCTACATTCTAGTTTGTACCATCAGCCTAGATATTAAAATATAGGCAGATATCTCTAGCTGAAACTGACTTTAAATGGAGTTACACGCCTCATATTCCTAGGATAAGCCTACTAATTAATTGGTAATGTAATATAGGCTATTAATAAAACTACTGCCTGAGCCACGGTAAATAATAAACAGATTTCTTCGATTATGAACAAACTAGTTAATTTGAATAATTTACAATCCCGACATTTATCTGTGTGTTTTTTCCCCCTGAGGTAATTCATATTGTGTTTATATGTTGTGATGTCTGTAAGGAAGGTTATGTATAAAATACGAGATTCTCTAAGTTTTTCTTTACTTCTTACTGATGGGTTAAAAAAAAATTGAAGTACAAGCTGTAGATTATAGTACAAGAACTATCGAGTCAAACAGTAGAACTTGCTCGGGCAGGCACTCCTAATCAGCGAACACTTGCTTCAAGGAGCACCCAAAAAATGTTTGTGGTACGGGTTGGGGCAATATTGGATACCTCTAGTCAAAGAGCACCTCCATTAAGCAACCATTTTAAAATTTCCATTGGGTGCTTGCTTAATACAAGTTCTACTGTATGTATTATGGAATGATGATGTACGAGTTGTAAACATGTTGTATATATAGTATTCTCTTACTGTACTTGTGTATGTAATACTGGTGTATAAAGTATACTGTACTGTAGGGCCTACCTGTGTATGGAATACAGGTGTATATATAATATGCTATATACTGTACTTGTGTTTGTAACACTGGTGTATAAAGTATACTGTACTGTAGGGCCTACCTGTGTATGGAATACAGGTGTATATATAATATGCTATATACTGTACTTGTGTTTGTAACACTGGTGTATAAAGTATACTGTACTGTAGGGCCTACCTGTGTATGGAATACAGGTGTATATATAATAAGCTATATACTGTACTTGTGTATGTAACACTGGTGTATAAAGTATACTGTACTGTAGGGCCTACCTGTGTATGGAATACAGGTGTATATATAATATGCTATATACTGTACTTGTGTTTGTAACACTGGTGTATAAAGTATACTGTACTGTAAGGCCTACCCGTGTATGGAATACAGGTGTATATATAATAAGCTATATACTGTACTTGTGTTTGTAACACTGGTGTATAAAGTATACTGTACTGTAAGGCCTACCCGTGTATGGAATACAGGTGTATATATAATAAGCTATATACTGTACTTGTGTTTGTAATCATGATGTATAAACTATATATATACCGGTTTATGTAACACTGGTGTATATAGATAGTATACTATATACTGTATCAGTTATGTAACACTGGTGTATAAATTATAGTATACTATACAGTATGTACCAGTTTATGTAATACTGGTGTATATATATAGTATACTATATACTGTATCAGTTTATGTAACACTGGTGTATATATATAGTATACTATATACTGTATCAGTTTATGTAACACTGGTGTATATATATAGTATACTATATACTGTATCAGTTTATGTAATACTGGTGTATATAGATAGTATACTATACACTGTATCAGTTTATGTAATACTGGTGTATAAATTATACTGTACTGCTGTGTATGTATACCATATTATACTGTACTTGTGTTTGCAATACTGGTGTATATATTATATTGTACCAATTTATGTAATACTGGTGTATATATAGTATATTATACTGTCACTACTGGTGTATATAGTATATTATACTGTCACTACTGGTGTATATAGTATATTATACTGTCACTACTGGTGTATATATGGTATATTATACTGTCACTACTGGTGTATATTATACTACCACTACTGGTGTATATTATACTGTCACTACTGGTGTATATTATACTGTCACTACTGGTGTATATTATACTGTCACTACTGGTGTATATATGGTATATTATACTGTCACTACTGGTGTATATTATACTGTCACTACTGGTGTATATTATACTGTCACTACTGGTGTATATATGGTATATTATACTATCACTACTGGTGTATATAGTATATTATACTGTCACTACTGGTGTATATATGGTATATTATACTGTCACTACTGGTGTATATAGTATATTATACTGTCACTACTGGTGTATATATAGTATATTATACTGTCACTACTGGTGTATATTATACTGTCACTACTTGTGTATATTATACTGTCACTACTGGTGTATATTATACTGCCACTACTGGTGTATATTATACTATCACTACTGGTGTATATAAATGATACTGTACTGTGGTGTATGTAATGTAAGATATTATACTGTAGGTTATTATTCAAATAAATATAATCCTCTTTATACTTAAACATTGTTTCTATTTCTATTAAATTTCAATAATTCACTTGCATGTAGAAGGAAATCTGAAAAAAAAGGAATTAGGCTGGAAGGCGGCGACCCTACTCTTTGTCACGTACAAACAGGATATCGAAACCACGCCACTTGACTCAAAGACAGACCTGATCATGAAATGAAAATAGGTATACGCCATACAGTGTGCACGAGAAAATGTTTTCCCAGTCAGCGGCGTCACAGCCTACTTCTATCTCAAGGGATCTTACATGCATGCCAATATGTACACAGTATCTCAGTTTTTTGTCCCTTCGGAACGATTAGATACGGTTCCTAGTCCAACCCTCCATTCTACATCACTGACAAGGGGGGAACCACGCTGGAAAATCCTGATGAACTTTCTCATTTAAAACCAGAAGTACAGCATTTTTCCAAATGAGTATGGTTCAGAATAGCCTAGATCTTTCCTGTGCCTGAAGTCTGGACAACAGAGCTTGTGTGAGTAGGGGGATCACGGTGGCTAAGTGGATAAGGCACTGGTTCGCTAGCCTGGAGGTCGAGTGTTCGATCCCTGCATAGGCCGAGAAAGTTCATCTCGATTTTCCGGCGTGATTTCCCCTTGTCAGTGATGCAGAAGGAGGGCCTGACAAGGACAGCTGCCTAGTCGTTCGGATGGGACGAAAAACCAAGGTCCCGTGTACACATTGGAGTGCACGTAAAAAAACCTTGGCAGTTGGAATTCGATATAAGAGTAGGCCGTAGCCCCGCTGCCCGGGCAAAATTTCCCTCATAGCACACTGTATGGCGTATGCCCAACTTCAATTAGCCCAGGTTAGGTGCTTAAGCATAGGACGTTAAACCCCATTTCATTCATTCATTCATTGTGTGAGTAGAGTCGTTACGCAATTAAACACATACATATATGTTAAATTTCAGCTGTCATCGTTGGTCGAGATATTTTCTTATGCAGTCAATGCAAATGTTGAAATCACCTTTTTCATTCGATATTTTTGTGATTGAGAAACTACAATTCCAAAAAATTCAATCAGATTTCCCCTCGAATATTTACTGCAAAGGGAGGTAATTAGTCTTTTAAAATGGTGGTGAGGTGTTTCTCATAAATGAGAGATACGAAATGAAATGGGGTTTAAGATCCTACTGTTCTGGGGTAATGAAAATGGGCATACGCCTTACAGTGCGACATGAGGAAAATTTTGCCTGTGCAGAGGCACTACGACCTACTCTTATGTCAAATTCCAACTGCCAAAGGGATCTTTTACGTGTACGCCAATGTGTACACGGGACCTTGGTTTTTCGTACTATCCGAAGGATTAGAGAGCTGTCCTTGTCAGGCCCTCTGTCCTGCATCACTTACAAAGGGAAACCACGCCAGAATATCTGGATGATAGAGAGAATGAAGACGGGGAAAATAAAGAGATAAGATATAAGTATGATAATTTTATTGCACTATATTATTTATATAGAATACCTACACTAGGCATCTGGTATCCTTTAACTTGGACGTTATTGATTTTTTTTAAAGGTTTTTATCAATTTTAAAAGGGTAATTTTAAATTAAAGGGTGTTCATCGAATTTAAAAGGCAAAACGTCCAACTTAAAGGATTCCAGATCCCTAGTGCTATATACATGTATATTACAGATACTCTACCACTTTATATACAGATATATCTCTCTTTACATGGAATTCCCAGCTGTACAATACGACCACATTCACAGAGACAATTCGTCGGTAGGCAGACAAACTGACTTTTCTTCATACCGGTACCTATTGACGATAAGACACAAACTAGATCATTTCGTGACTAACATATGGTTTAATTTTTTTTCAATAATTTTTTTTAGCAGTGGGGGGACCAGTAGAAAACCATAGAGTTTAATTGGACAGGCAACCATACTCCTTGTCACATACAACCGGGGAAAACGCCAGTTGAGTCAATGACAGGCTTTATGATACAACACCCTAGCTTGCGCTAACCATTCGACCATCCAACCCCTCTAAAACAGAAATGAGATCTCTATTCTCAACAAACAATGTTCTCCATGTGCAGAATTGGAACATGCGGTAACCATGCAGAATGATTAAGTACTGTATATATTTACAATAGGTTTATAATAAATAATTAAATATATATTTTATTATTTTAACTTCCCAGCTGATATATGTAACACAACCCTCAGACTTTAAAATATATAATAAATAATAACATGATGGTCCTTTATAAAATAATAACATGACAGTAGACGGTTCTTTAAACAATGATTCACAGCCTACTTACAGTCCCAGACCCATTGGGACATTTCACTAATCTTTGACGACTCCCATATCTCTATTCATTTTGTTCAGTCAGAAATAAAATGGGGTTTAACATTCTACTGTTTTGCTTCGACTGGGATAATGATAACGGGCATATGCATAATATGAAAGAAATTTGCCTGGGC
The DNA here is from genome assembly GCA_917208275.1 of Patella pellucida. Taxonomy (NCBI): domain Eukaryota; kingdom Metazoa; phylum Mollusca; class Gastropoda; family Patellidae; genus Patella; species Patella pellucida. The sequence goes on along the minus strand of OU795041.1, from coordinate 72,579,723 downwards.
AGCGATACTATGGCCTACTCTTATATCGGATTCCATCTTCCACGCGATTTTATTTTACATACACACACGCCAATGTACATACTAGACCTCGTTTTTTTTATTCCATCCGAACAACTACACAGGATTCCTTGTCAGGCCCCTGTTTTCACTGCAGACTCCCTGTGGCCCCTCTCACCTTGACAAGCCATCCACATTATTTTTTACAAGACCCCTAAGAAGTTCATGGAGACCCGGTTGGGAAACACTGCTATAAAATATTGTTACAATCTGCTAGTATCAAGGTTTCATTTAACCCTATTCTATAATGGTCTGATTCTTTTACATCTACTGTTGAGATATTTTATAAATCTACCGATTTCATTCATCAGATAAATTATCCATTTTCTTCTATAATCTCTTTTTAATTAATTTTTCCAGTTTTCTAATTCGACTTGACTCAGGTTCGGGAGAGGATACATTCTGTGAGTGACTTGTCTCCCCTGTCAACGCAGACATTGGTATACGATTTCTATAAATCTCCATTAAAATACTCTGATCATTTCTCCGTAAACCCTACAAAATATAAAATATTTATTGTACAATATAAAACAGAGAAAGAGAGAGAGAGAGAGAAATGGGGTTTGACATCGGACCAACATGTTGTTTAATTTTATTTCAATAATTCTGTTGTGCAGTAGGGGTCTTTAGCATAAGGGGTAAACCGGAATACCAAGAGAAAACCCATGAGGTTGAACAAGTGACCCTACTTGTCACGTAGAACGGGTGATTCGAAACCACGCCAGTTGACTCAATGACAGTCTTCATGTTACAGTGCACACATGCTAACCTTTCGGCCATACCAACCCAAGTCTCACTGTACAACCGGGGATTCGAAACCACGCCAGTTGACTCAATGACAGTCTTCATGTTACAGTGCACACATGCTAACCTTTCGGCCATACCAACCCAAGTCTCACTGTACAACCGGGGATTCGAAACCACGCCAGTTGACTCAATGACAGTCTTTATGTTACAGTGCACACATGCTAACCATTCGGCTATACCAGCCCCGGTCTCACAGAGATTAATGAGTGGAATTGTTTATAAGAACAATTTACTAGATATCTACAATACCTACCTTCATTTCTAGAACTTTCTGGAATTCATTAACATCGGAATCATTCAACAATCTAATATAATTATCAACATAGCCCTGGGGTGGTTCATGAGGCGACATAACAACCTGGTTAAACACAAAAAATACACGATTATCTAATCATAGTTTATATACCGATATGTAATATATCATCTAATCAAGGGAGAGAGAGAAATGGGGTTTAATGTCCACTGGACTCAAACTAGGTCATTTCGGGACTAACACATGGATTTAATTCTTATTTCAATAATTCACTGGCACGTAGGGGTCTTTAGCAGTGGGAGGACCCTGAGAAAACCAACAACGTTGGACAGGCGACCCTACTCCTTGTCACGTACAACCGCGGATTCGAAACCATGCCAGTCGACACAATGACAGGCCTTATGATACAGCGCTTACGTGCTACCCATTCGGTCATCCAACCCGTCTTGATCTGATACAGTCTCGTCAAGTTCGTTGGTAGGGGAATATTAGCGACCTTTTGCTTCAGTACGAAAAAGAATACGAAACCTATACTTATATTTGAGAAGGTAGACTGAATAAAACTTACCTTTAAAACCATCTCAGCTTTAGTCATCCCTTTAACAACTATCTTCGTAAAACTACAAAATATTATCAAATATCGACAGTAATGAACTAGAAAGATGGATAAATCTATATCAAATATCGTCAGTAATAAACTAAAGAGACGGATAAATCTATATGAAATATCGTCAGTAATAAACTAGACAGACAGATAAATCTATATCAAATATCGACAGTAATAAGAGAGAAAGGCAGACAGACAGACCGATAAATCTATATGAAATATCGTCAGTAATAAACTAGACGGGCAGATAAATCTATATCGGAAATAAGAACTGTGCTACATTGTATAATTGAAATTTGAAAAGCGACAAGTATAGAGAAATATGCTAGTTATGGTGTCGTGAAGAGACCTTTACTTAGGATAGCACATAAAGCCTGGCATCAAGAGTTGATTACGGTCTTTTCATGTTAATATGTCTAATTATTAATTTAGATAACATTTCATGCCTAAAGAAAGACCTGCAATAGGCAGATATAGCTCTTGTATAATGTATGACTAACCCTATACTAAAGATATATGATAATAATTTATAACTAACCTAGCTGGAGCTTTCCTAGCTACTTGAGACCCTAAAGAAGGTAAATCTAATAATACTGTTTTTAAACTGTGTGTATCTAATAATAGCTGCAAATATATAATATATATTATTATCAATTGTTATTATTTATATATCTATATATATGTATGTGTGTATGGTGGCCAATCACACTTCATTTTCACGCCTAACCCCATCATAATTATGTGATATCAATTTAACCAGTATTACCCTGTGAATGCTTCAGGTTATCGAAATTGTTCCACGGGCGAATCACACTTCGTTGACATGCTCCACCCCAACATGTGGTGTCAAATTAACCAGCAGATCCCTGTGTATTTTTAGGCCATCGAATTTGGGCCCTGATAAATTTGGACCTGGGGCAAGGTTAGGGCCCCTGGTGCATTTGGGCTCTGTGCGAAGACAGATATCCTGTTAGTATTTATATGAATCATAATTCTGATCAAATGCATCACCTGCGGTGTGGTTTCCGGTACCGAAACAAAGTTTAAGTTATTCATCAGATGATACCGAATTTCCTCTCTCTTTATTTTATATTTGGATGCACATGAAATGTTGGTGTTTAGAAGTTAACAACTATTTATTCTACAACTATTCTGTTTTAAACTGTGGAACCATCGTCCCCCATGCTGAATTTGAACATATTAAAATAAATATAACTAACCTGTTCAGCAGCTACTGTACTGTGTGTACGACATCTATATAAAGTGTTGACAAACTTTGGAATAAAAGAACTGAAAAATATAATATACTTAAACATATGTTCCATCAAGACAGAGAGAGAGAGAGAGAGAGAGAGAGAGAGAGAGAGAGAGAGAGAGAGAGAGAGATAGAGGGGTTTAACATCTACTCGTCACAAACTAGGTAATTTCAAGGCTAACATATGGTTCAACCTTATTTCAATACTGTGCTTGCGCGCATGGGTCTTTAGCTGTGGGAGGAAACCTGATAATCGATTTACTTTTCTTGAGAGGTCTATACAGTGAATGACCCATGTACTGTACTTGATAACAAAAGGTAAATTTCACCTACATATTATTTATATAGGAAAAAGTCTTGTTTTATCCAGATACTGTATGATACAAAGATCTCAATTTCCAGATGCAGACTGTCAGGTTTAAGTTATTTACAAGCGTAAGGAAACTGGAGGACCCAGAGAAAACCCACGAGGTTGGACAGACGACCTTACTCCTTCTCACGTACAACCAGGGAATCGAAAACAATGCTACTTGACTCAATGACAAACTATTCTGCCAACCAACACCTGGCAATGGTTAGGGAGAGAGAGAGAGAGCAATGGGGTTTAACGTCCACTCAACACAAATAGGTCATTTTGGGACTAACATATGATTTAATTTTATTTCAATAATTCACTTACGCGTAGGGGTCTTTAGCAGTGGCAGGAGCAGGAAACCGGAGTGCCCGGAGGAAACCCACAAGGTTGAGAAGGCGCCGCTATCTCCATGCCACATACGCTCACACCAGGGCTCCAAACCACAGCCGCAAGCCAGAGATGGCCAGCCAGCAAGAGGTTGAAGCGCAGCACTCTAGACCACTAGGCCATCCCAACCCCCACAATGGTGAATCATTCAAATAAAGATGTACCAAGTGTTAGTCCTAAAAAAACAAAATTTGTTTCTAGCGGTTGTCAGCAATAGGAGGAAACAAGAAGACTCAGAGGTCAGGGAGGCGACACTACTCCATGACACATACATGTACAAGCCTTGACTGAATAACAGACCTTAAGATTTAAAGCACATCAAACAGACCACATGGTCACTCGAACAAACATTTTTCTACCATTTTATATTTAGTCCAAAATAAATAAAAGAAACTATTGAAGTCAACTATTTTCTCCAAATTATTTCTAAATATAGTTTCCACTGCGAACTTACTTGGCAAATTTAACGGAGAATTGTGTAAAGTATTTCCGTGACGAGGCTAGATTATCTCGTATAATTGGTATATTTTGTTTTAAATGTGATGTGATAGCCGTAATATATCCACTCTGATCTCCAACAGCCTCGATAGTCGACCACGGCATCTAGAAAATATATTATATAATATATAATATAACAAAGATCACCATGGCATCTAGAAAATATTATATAGAACAATGAGCACAACATCTAGAAAAGTATAATATAAAACATAATTAGCACGACATCTAGAATATATTATATAATATGGTAGTTGTGAACCTCACACTAGCAGATATAAATCTATATGACAATTCCTTTTTGTTCTTGCTGTAGGTTACTGATTTTATGACCTACACATCAAATTGCAAGCACGCACTTCTCCTAAATAGGTTAGTATTGAACTGAAAGGTTTTGAGAAGTGAAGTGAAGTCATATAGCAGTGATGAAGATCTGGTGACCATTCTTTCTGTGACATTTTAGATCTATTTAGTTAAATTCAAGGAAGATCATGATCAGTGAGAAAATGTTTACATTAAAGGGACAATCCCGAATTAAACAGGGGCTCAAAAATAATCCATGTGCTGTACTTGACAGAGAAAGGCAAATTTCAACTACACATTATTTTTTATAAAAAAATGTTTGGTTTAATCCAGATACCACAAAATACACCTTGGGGCACCGGTCTCGAATTCCAGATGAAGACTGATGGATTTAAGTCGTTTGAAAACGTATTATAAATACTGAAGTAGTTGCTCGGCCCTTGACTCGAATATTTTAAGGGATTTAACACAAAATTAAGCAGTTTTATACCCAAAACCAATATCGGGATTAGCCCTTTAATCAATAAGGGATAGAATGAATGATTGGGTGAGATATAGAACATGGTGGATGGAACTCATGACGGCGTTTTCTACAAAGATCATCAGTCATGTTGTTTCATGATGCACTCACTATTCTTTAATATGCTTAAATTATTGACAATTGTTGACAACTAATTCCTGGCTGAAATCTGTTTCATTTAATAATTACGTTTTAAAATGTTACAATAGCAAGTGACTAGAATATTTACCTTTGTCATGGCTGATAAAGCTGGTTCACAGGCCGTCTCTAGATCTTGTACCAATAGATGGATACAGTTAGATATTACACTGAAATAATAAATAACATCATATTATAATAATAATACTTCAATATCCTTACATTCATATCTCTTGTAACATATAGCAGATCATGACTCATGCTGGCATTACACAACGGTTTCTCTTGGTTATATTCCTGATTGTTTTCAATTTTGAGTGAACTGAAGTCTGTGGCATCTTTTAAAGGGACAATACCACTCTTGCTGGCTTGACAGGTCCAGAATTTTTTTTTTAGCCTTATTCTAACTACAAGATGTTTAAGTGTCCTACCTGTTCTGTAAATTATCCATTACAACCTATCTTACTTGTCCAGAGGGTTCGAAAATATGTTTAAATCCAAGTTGCATTTGAAAGTGCTTACGTAAGGCTTTTCAAACCATGTTACGGCATGTAGTTGAATTTTTACAATTTTTAAAATTAGGTGTGTTAAGATGAAATTTGTATCATTTTTTAATTGAAATATTGTAAAATAGTACAAATTGTTGACCAGAATAAAGATTGGAACATATTATTCAGTTACAACAAGAGTGGTATTGGGGCTTTAAAAGCAAACCAATATGTACATGGGAGTCAGGTATGAACAGATTGCTTGTACATCTTTAGATAAGGTACAATTTCAATTATTAACTTGGATAGGATTAACTGGGATAAAATTTAGATGTGTATGTATATGATAACTGTGATATGATTTAGATGCCATCAAATCTTTACAATTTCAATCTGTATGTACACAGGAATTATTAACCATGATAGTATTTAAGATACCGTAAAAAAGAGAGAGAGAGAGAGAAATGGGGTTTAACGTCCACTCAATACAACTAGGTCATTTCAGGACTAACATATAGTTTAATTTTTTATTTCAATAGTTCGCTTGCACGTAGGGGTCCTAGCAGTGGGAGGAAACCCACAAGGTTGAGAAGGCGCCCCTATCTCCATGCCACATACGCTCACATTAGGGCTTGAAACCACAGCCGCAAGCCAGAGGTGGCCGGCCAGCTAGAGATCGAAGCATGGCACTCTAGACCACTAGACCATTCCAACCCCCTCTTTATGATATATATTCATGTATGCACCAGGCATCGATATTTCCGCGCACATGCGCACGGTGTAAGCAGGCACATTTGCTTTTAAAAAAAAATTGCAGGCACATTTTTTAAAAAAAAAGATCGAAGCACGGCACTCTAGACCACTAGGCCATTCCAACCCCCTCTTTATGATATATGTACACTCAACTTTTATAGAGCCCTGGTATGCACATTACCATGATAGGATCTACTGTGAATGGATAAGCTAGGGGTTTAAGGAGAGGGGTTTTACAAAGGCTAGGCCTGTTCCCCAATCCCATTCAGACATCCTGAATAAAATATTGTTTATTTAAAACCTAAGGATATGCTGTGATAGGATTTAGATATGGTAAAATTGTTATGCACATGATAACCGTGATAGGACGTAATATTAACCGGTCATCCTATAACAGCTGTGAATTTAAACCCAACTTACTTATGGTGAAATCTTTATGAACATGACAACCGTGATAGGATAGGACATTAAACCCAACTTACTTATGGTGAAATCTTTATGAACATGACAACCGTGATAGGATAGGACTTTAAACCCAACTTACTTATGGTGAAATCTTTATGAACATGACACCCGTGATAGGATAGGACATTAAACCCAACTTACTTATGGTGAAATCTTTATGAACATGACACCCGTGATAGGATAGGACTTTAAACCCAACTTACTTATGGTGAAATCTTTATGAACATGACACCCGTGATAGGATAGGACTTTAAACCCAACTTACTTATGGTGAAATCTTTATGAACATGACACCCGTGATAGGATAGGACTTTAAACCCAACTTACTTATGGTGAAATCTTTATGAACATGACACCCGTGATAGGATAGGACTTTAAACCCAACTTACTTATGGTGAAATCTTTATGAACATGACACCCGTGATAGGATAGGACTTTAAACCCAACTTACTTATGGTGAAATCTTTATGAACATGACACCCGTGATAGGATTAACTGTGATAGAATTTAAACCCAACTTACTTATGGTGAAATCTTTATGAACATGACACCCGTGATAGGATAGGACATTAAACCCAACTTACTTATGGTGAAATCTTTATGAACATGACACCCGTGATAGGATTAACTGTGATAGAATTTAAACCCAACTTACTTATGGTGAAATCTTTATGAACATGACACCCGTGATAGGATTAACTGTGATAGAATTTAAACCCAACTTACTTATGGTGAAATCTTTATGAACATGACACCCGTGATAGGATTAACTGTGATAGAATTTAAACCCAACTTACTTATGGAATATATCCAGTTGATTACCCAGATCAATATTCTTGACCAAACTCTCGTCGACTTTTTCTTTCAGTTTCTCTTCTAGTTGTTGAGTAGTTTCCATACAATATTCCGCGGTACAGAGTATACTACAGACACGACATTGTTCTTCTTCTGTTAGTTTGGTTACCTCCCCTTCCTTTAATATACTCTGGATTAATCCTGTAGCAGAACTAATACTCGTGTTCTGATTACTTAATCTGAAAGATATCGTGAATCGTTTATTTTGTATTTTATAGTCAATGTGACAAGGAGAGAGATGGGGTTTAAAAATAATAATAATAATAATAATAAAATCTTTACTTTCAAAGGTGAAAAATTAGGCTTAAAGCCTGTTTACAATTTTGCCCTTTATAACAAAGAAATGAAAAAGACATTAACATTAGACACTCACACACAAAACATTCAAATATATATGATAATATGATAAGCTAAATAGTTTAACTTCAAAACTAAAAGTAATATGTAGTAAGTAGTTGATATATTAAATATATGCTACAGGTTAAAAAGAAGAAATAACATGCTTCCACTCGACACAAACTAGGTCATTTCGGGGATAACACATGGTTTAATTGTATTTCAATAATTTGTTTGCGCGTAGGGGTCTTTAGCAGTGGGAGGAAACTGAAGTACCCGGAGAAAACCCATGAGGTAGGACAGACGACCTTACTCAATGATAGGCTTTATGATACAGCACGCACAGGCTAACCATTCAGCCATCCAACCCCCCAGTAAGCAAAAAGAACGCAACTTACTTTGGCAAACTATTTAATAATACTCTGGTTGCGTATTCTTTTAGGTATTTCTGGAATGTTCTTGTTAGATCAATCATTGGTTGTCCCGTACTCAGCTGAGAACATTGTACCATACATTTCTTATAAAATACGAAGAGATCGGCACAACTTGGTAACACGTTACTTCCTTCCTCCGTCTCCATTCTCGGCGTTCCGTGTTGACGTAAATCTTCCATAAAGCGATTTATCAACTCCATCAAATTCCTGGAAAATAGCAAAATATCAGAAGAATTTATACTAATGAAATGAAATTTTTAAATGGGGTTTGGCATCCTAATGAAGACAGGCATAAGTCATACCTTTATATCGAATTCCAAATGCAGAGGGATGTTTTATGTGCATGCCAATGTATTCACGTGTTCTTGGATTTTGATCCAATCCAAACAACTATACAGCTGTCCTTATCAGGGCCTCTGGTTTGCACCATGGACAAGAGGAAATCACGCTGGAAAATACCAATGTAAGGTCTTCCATGCAATGAGTCTTTTAAGTAAAGTGGTTCAACAATGAGTTGTCTAGTACTGTTTCTTCGATAATAAACAATCCAAGCTATCTCTTCCGACACCCATAACGTTACTTAGAATAAAGTAACTTAAAACGAAATAATTTTCCATATACATATTTGGTATTATCTATTTTGGAACTATTATTATACAAGAACGGTCAGCTCTTTATCTTAATCATAATGCCACTCAGAATAAAGCAATTTGAATGAAATTTTCAATATATTCATTTTTATTATCTTTGTTTGAGCTATTATAACAAGAACAGTCAGCTCCTTATCTTAATTTTACAAAATGTATGTTAAATTATGTTTTATAGTTCATCATATTTTATACCAACCTATCTTGCGAATCTATATAAATATTTAAATGAGCCTCAAAACAAGAGGAGATAATTCCAGTAAATGGCGTGCTTCCTTCTTTCTTTGGCTACAAAACAAAACAAACATTATTCATTTAAAATATCACAGAATTGAATAATTATATATCCCATGCTGTTAGTTAAAAATCTATGGGTTTATTCGAAGGCAACCCTACATGCCAATAAACTTACACTATATTATACAGATTTTGAGAAAGAGTGAGAGATGGGTATAACACAAACTAGGTCATTGCGGACTAACATACGATTTAATTTTTTTTGTAATAATGCTCTTGTGCGTTGAGGTCTTTAGCAGTGGAAGGAAACCAGAAAAAACTCATTATCTGACTTATATTCAGAGACTAGGTCATTTTGGGACTAACATATTGTTCAATTTTATTTCAATAAATCTCTTGTGCAGAGCAGGAATCAGGAAGACCAAGAAAAAAAACCCCAAAATGTTTAGGTCTGAGAAGTAAAAACTGGACGTAAAATATGCTGACAGTTCTTTTTGGTCCAAGTCAGGATGTTAATCAGAGTGAAACAAAGAGTGATTAACTTTATCAACGTTAAACCTTCTTATTCCCTGGCTTCACTTATAATAAGTGCAGGAGGACCGCACTACACGCAAAACAAAAATCTACTAGATAAACCTGCGGACAAGACAGACAATAGGCATTGCAAACAATAAACAATTATCAAATCAAGTGAATGGATCTGGGGGCCAGCTGTAAGCGTTCACTGTGCTGTACAGTCCGGGGCATGTTATTGTACAGGCTTCACTAAAAATGATTTAAAAAAAGACGCAACAGAAATAATGCGACCAATCTTGTTGCTCAGTTGGATAAAAAAGTGTTGGACAAACAGTTCCTCACAATTTTAATATTTAAAAAGATGAACCTTGGATTCTTCTGCAGCTGGTTGTTCTGTCTGCTGATTGTCCTGTTCAAATGGGTTAGTAGAAGGATGACTGGTTGGCTCTTCAAAAGGATTGGTAGATACGGGAGGTGCTGGGATGGTGGATAATTTACGAGGTTTAACCTTTATATATTAACAAGGGTGGATTAATGGGTTAGGCATAATACAGAGGATCTATAGCAGTGATTCCCCACATGGGAGGTACATCTCACAGGGTGGGGGGGGGATATAAAAAAGGGTAATTTGAAAATCATTTTTTAAAAACAAACATCACTGAACCCATTAATGTCAATGGTCTGGGGCCTGTTTCACGAAATTTTAACTTAAGATCAAATCCAAATTTTAGTACATACTTAAATCTGATTGGCTAAGCGCTAAAATCAATCTAATACTATCCAATCGAATTACTAAAATCGGATTTTATCTTAGTTAAAATTTCGTGAAACAGGCCCCTGGTAAGTACCGCTGATTTTTTGATAAAAATTGATAAAAAACTTTATTTTAACCAAGTGTGAAATAGCTGTATATAGCGTCCGCTTCAACCTAAGTGATATCACAGACAATTTTAACCAAGTCTTGTTCTTTTTATTAAAGTATTTGTTTTTAATATTATAATTTTTCACTTCAACTTGATTGGCTTTTACATGCTAAAGAGGGGCATCAAGTTTTGAAAGGATTTGAGACAGGTCAAAAGGGCATGGACCCCGAAATGTTGAGAATCGCTGCTTTCTATACTACATTACTCTACAAACGAGATATATGTAAGCTGATGTCAAAAACTATTATACAAGTCAGAGGACAAGGGAATGAAGCATAGATCATTGTTCACAATGCAGAGAACAAGGGAATGCAGCATGGATCATTGCTCACAATGCAGAGGACAAGGGAATGCAGCATGGATCATTGCTCACAATGCAGAGGACAAGGGAATGAAGCATGGATCATTGCTCACAATCCAGAGAACAAGGGAATGAAGCATGGATTGCTCACAATGCAGAGGACAAGGGAATGCAGCATAGATCATTGTTCACAATGCAGAGGACAAGGGAATGCAGCATGGATCATTGCTCACAATGCAGAGGAAAAATTACAGGCAATGAATGAATGAATGAAATGGGGTTTAACGTCCTACGCTTAAGCACCGTACCTGGGCTAATTGAAGACGGGCATACGCCACAGTGTGCAATGAGGGAAATTTTGCCCGGGCAGCGGCGCTACGGCCTACTCTTATATCGAATTCCAACTGCCAAGGGATCTTTTACGTGCACTCCAATTTGTACACGGGACCTCGGTTTTTCGTCCCATCCGAACGACTAGGCAGCTGTCCTTGTCAGGCCCTCCTTCTGCATCACTGACAAGGGGAAATCACGCCGGAAAATCGAGATGAACTTTCTCGGCCAATGCAGGGATCGAACACTCAACCTCCAGGCTAGCGAACCAGCGCCTTATCCACTTAGCCACCGTGATCCCAATTACAGGCAAAACTTCTATATTAGAATATGAACATGCCTAAATAATTATCATTAATAGATGTCTTTAGTTCTACATTTAAAGGGAAATTAACATTTATTCCAATTTTTATCAATTGTATAAGATGCCATCAAATAAGTCTCAATGAAACACAATTTATTATAATAACAAAAGTAATTATAATTCGTAGTTACAGTGCGACACGTGCCAAATTGAACCCATCAGAGATATGTGCAATACAACCCTATATTTTATGGTGGGGTCTCGACAAGCAAATGTGACTGACAAGGGTAACAGCATAATATAAACATACACACGAAAATGTGTATAGAGTCAAACATATAAATATAAATAAACACAAACCAATTAAAATGTGTCGTTAAAACTGTTTAGAACTTACGTGATTATCGCTCATAGTGACACCTGTAAATCTCTTGGCGATCAGAGTCTCAAAGTTTGTCGTTCTTTGTATCGCAAACAACAATAATTTGACATCAATTTCTACGGTTCTTTTAGACATGATCTGTAGTAAAGCTTTTCGAGAAATCTGACAAAATTCCACACAAATTCTCTCGCTGACTTCCCAGGAGGGTGGAAATAAATGACCAAACTTTTCCTCAAAATCCACCAGAGTTCTCTTGATCCAGGCATAGCGACGATCTACTTTGTCCAGCCTAAAATTTATAATAGAAAACGGTTAAAATATTCTGATTGAAAAATATACGGTAATTTGATTAGTTATAAAGAGATAGGTTGCCAGGCAACAAATCATACGCCCAAAGCAGCTATTTTACTCATTGAAACAACAGTTACTGAAAAAACATTGTAGGATTTTTCAATCAGGCACCAGCCAAAAGAATTCAGACTCTGGGCCCTGTTTCTTGGAATCTTAACAAAAGTTAAAATCCAAATTTTAGTAGATACTTCAGTTTTGATTGGCTAAGCACAAAAATAAATCTAATGTTATCCAATCAAATAACTAAAACTTGGATTTTATCTTATTAAAAATTTTGTGAAATAGGACCCAGACTTGATTAATCGTAAGGTTCATCTCGGCCCAAGACATTCTTGTGAAAGGACCAATTTAAATTTATAAGATATACATACCACGCTACATCCTGGTCATCTGCGAAAAGAACCAGATATTCCGAAAGCTGCAATTTAACGAACCACGTTAATAAATCACGTTTGACCTTGGGGTCAAGGACATCCACCACATTACACGCTTCACGAAGCTGCTGTTGATTTCCCGGACCATATTTAGCTCCTGCTCCTTGAAACGCTTCTTCAAAATCTGCTAAAATCTGGATACCGAGTTCATGCTGTATCTCTCTTACCCTGTAGAAAATATAATAACATTAAATTACAAAACAAATTAAAAAAAACCATTAAAAACTTAATTTACTATGTTTTTAGTCTTGTTTCCGTTTGACTATAGTGAATGAAGGAGAACAGCGGCCCTTACAAGTCCAGTTGTTTGGATAGAACAGGCAACTGCGATCCACCCATATAAACGGTTCCATGCACGACTTCAATAGCACCCTCAACTAAGGAAAAGGCCACATGACTATATTCTATGCATTGAGCTGCATTGTCAATATTAAACTATAAAATGAAATGAACTTGGGTTTAACGTCGTACTGTTATGCTCCGACTGGACTAATGAAGACGGGTCGTCAATAGCAACCTTTTCAATGACTAAAAGATTATTTTTGTTCGTAGTATTAACTCTCAACTAATGAAAAGGCTACACAAATTATATTCCATGCATCAAGCTGTAGAGGAAAAAATAACCAGAAAGAAAACGAAGAGACTAACACATCAGCTAATTATTTAAGGTCTGCTGCAGTGGCAAAAATAACTAGAAAGAAAAAGAGGACATATCAGCTAGCAGTTAAATGTGTGCTGCCGTGGCAAAACAACCAAAGGAATAACATACCAGCTAGCAGTAAAATGTGTGTTGCAGTGGCAAAACAACCAAAGGACTGACATACCAGCCAGCAGTTAAATGTGTGCTGCAGTGGCAAAACAACCAAAGGACTAACATACCAGCTAGCAGTTAAATGTGTGCTGCAGTGGCAAAACAACCAAAGGAATAACCTATCAGCTAGCAGTTAAATGTGTGCTGCAGTGGCAAAACAACCAGAGGACTAACATACCAGCTAGCAGTTAAATGTGTGCTGCCGTGGCAAAACAACCAAAGGACTGACATACCAGCTAGCAGTTAAATGTGTGCTGCAGTGGCAAAACAACCAAAGGACTAACATACCAGCTAGCAGTTAAATGTGTGCTGCAGTGGAAAAACAACCAAAGGACTGACATACAAGCTAGCAGTTAAATGTGTGCTGCCGTGGCAAAACAACCAAAGGAATAACCTATCAGCTTGCAGTTAAATGTGTGCTGCAGTGGCAAAACAACCAAAGGAATAACCTATCAGCTAGCAGTTAAATGTGTGCTGCCGTGGCAAAACAACCAAAGGACTGACATACCAGCTAGCAGTTAAATGTGTGCTGCAGTGGCAAAACAACCAAAGGAATAACCTATCAGCTAGCAGTTAAATGTGTGCTGCAGTGGCAAAACAACCAAAGGACTGACATACAAGCTAGCAGTTAAATGTGTGCTGCAGTGGAAAAACAACCAAAGGAATAACCTATCAGCTAGCAGTTAAGTGTGTGCTGCAGTGGCAAAACAACCAAAGGACTAACATACCAGCTAGCAGTTAAATGTGTGCTGCAGTGGCAAAACAACCAAAGGACTGACATACAAGCTAGCAGTTAAATGTGTGCTGCAGTGGCAAAACAACCAAAGGACTAACATACCAGCCAGCAGTTAAGTGTGTGCTGCAGTGGCAAAACAACCAAAGGACTAACATACCAGCTAGCAGTTAAATGTGTGCTGCAGTGGCAAAAGGACTAACCTGTCAGCTAATTGTTTAATCTGCGGTATTGACATATATTTCTCAAAATGTTCGAGTACATTGAGAACACCTTGTAAGAGATTGGCCACCTCCCCATATTGTCGTCGTCGTGTCAGGTTCTGTAACGAATCGACTCCGCCCACTAACATGTGTAGATGGTTTAACGTCGTTATAGACGAGGTCAAATGTCGTTTAGCGTGATCCAACTGTTTTATATCTCGTGTTATTTCTTTTACCTAAAAAACACAAGAATCATAATAATTATAAAATTATATTCAAGTGTTGCTCACAACTCAATGTACGTATTGGCCAATCATGCTATTTTATCAAGATTCGTCTAATGGTTTTATTTTTTTTGGACATGTATGGGGCCTACAGTTTGGTAGCTCACAACCAGTCATGCTATTTCCGAGATTTCGTCTAATGATTTGGATTGTTCTTACTTGGGTTTTATTATATTTGGACACACACAGGCTGTAGGGTTTGGTGGCTAGCAGGACCAGCCGTAAGAAACCAGGTGAAAAATTTGTATGTCCGGGACCAAGTCTATACGGCTTGTTTGCGACCTTCTATAGGGTGTCAAATACATGCAAATGACATGCAAGTCTCACGCGCGGGTTTACTCAAATGTCCCTGTAGACTGCCCATAGTAGCACGTATGTCCGTTGTGTGCTAGGCTTAATGAAACAACTTATTTAGTTAGCAACACATATAAAACAATAAGACAAACCAAAGACAACACAAAACAACACATGAATAAATTGGATAATAATCAAATAATTACCATAGCCTCTGATTTTTCAGCTTTATCTTTGATATCTTTTATTTTAGTGAACAGATCCTGGATGGCTTTCTGTGCTTCCTCCAATGCCTGTCGTCCTTCTTCTCCAACGTTTGTCTGACCCCTGACCACAGTACGAACTTCATTATCTAGTCTCCTATAAAATATAAACAAAATAACTTCACATGGATGGCAGATTTGACTGACTTTACACTGTAAATTACACTGATGGTGGATTCAACTGACTTTACTTTACACTGATGGTGGAATTGACTGACTTTACACTGATGGTGGAATTGACTGACTTTACACTGATGGTGGAGTCGACTGACTTTCTATTAGTCAGTGAAGGAGAACCCCATTACATGCAAATCTGATAAGACAATCCCTTGACAATCAGAATTTGATAATAAGAAAAGGCTGTACATGTAGCATTGCTGTCTTGATAAATTATCCCTCATAGCACACTGTATGGCCTACATGTACTCATAGTCTTCATTAGCCCTATTGGGGGGGGGGGGTCAAAGATTCTATGTGATAAATAGTTATTATGCCTTTATGAAATTGTTATGTGTGGTTTAATGGTTGAGTGCGAGACATTAAGTAATCAAGCCTTGAAATAAGGCACCTGTCACTGACAAGAGTACCTGACATTTTCAACTTAGTGCCAGACATGTATTAATAATATCATTAAAAAAGACAATTCAGTGCCGGACAAAATGACAGGCACCACTGCCAGAGGTTTAGTGCCTGACAAACCCTGAATCTGTGCCTGACATTGTCAGTGACAGGTGCCTTATTTCAAGGCTTGTAAGTAATATATTGATATTGCATTGGCAACTCTTTGAGTAAGACACTGGCTTGCTTACCAGGTCTCATCATATAGTCGTTTCTGGTGCTGGTCGAGAAAATTCTTTAATGCCAATGGTTCAGGGCATGGCAACTGTCAAGGACAGTGTCTAGTCGTTTGGATGGGACAGAATTATTTGTTTTGTAAAATTCACCACTCACCGGCCTACACCATACCATAATTATTTACCTGATTTTAAATCTGATTTTATTTACAACCTCGTCAATATTAGCTAGAGATTGTTCGGTAGGGAAGAGAGTGTTGATGTATTCTACTGGATTGAAATCAGCACGATCTAATGGATCACTTGTAGGTAAAACCTGCAAAAAAACCAAGCAAATATGCAGTTATTTCCTTTTTATTTAAAGGTTTCCCTTATTTTGTATTTGGGGGGTTGGGATGGCCTGGTAGTCTTGAGTGCTGCGCTTCAACCTCTAGCTGGCCAGTCACCTCTGGCTTGCGGCTGTGGTCTCAAGCCCTGGTGTGAGCGTATTTGACATGGAGATAGGGGCGCCTTCTCAACCTTGTGGGTTTCCTCCGGGCACTCCGGTTTCCTCCCACTGCTAAATTATTGAAATAAAACTTGAAAACCATACGTTAGTCCCAAAATGACCTAGTTTCTCTCTCTCTTATTTTGTATAAGAGATAACTTTACTCTTCGTTTCTGGTAAAACTCGCTGGCCAATAATCAGTAATAACAGTAATAATAATAATCTCGTCATTTTACAAGGGTAGCAAATTCAGTCTGAGACTTGTTTTCAATTTGGCCCTTGGCACAGATTGTGCGAATGATTTCGATCATTACTGCAGGAAGAAACCAAAGAACTCAGGGGAAACCTGCCTGATCGGACAAGAGACCGAATATCCCTCTCACTTACGTGCGAGTTCAGTTGGTTCGCAGGATTTGTCAGAATGAATGAAATGCTGTGGATTTCAAAATGCCTGGCGAGTTTTACTACTGGAGATATATATTTAGTTCCTAGCTTTGGTAAATTGTTTATATAAATCATGTGACTCGTTACCCATTTTAGCACTCGTCTGGTACTGTTGTCATCATATAAGTAATCATTTCTGCTCTGATTCAGTTTTGTATGCATCTTGGCAAATTGTGTACAGTACACTATGCCTTGACTTGACTTTTCAAAGGAATCAGTGATTTTCTTATTTGAATCAGTTTTATATGGAATGTCAAATGTCCAATTAACTGTTTATGCATGTTTATAAAATTAACATAAAATCAGCGTTTTTCGAAATTTGGTCAGAAAAATTCCATGCAAAGCAATGGTCGCTACCTGTAAGTTCTCTCAGCTCTCTCCCACAATGCACATTGTTTTCCAAATGTGAAATGGGGGACCATCATGTATACGGACGGTTACAAACTTTTAAAGTAAAGGGTGATAAATTAAATTTACGTAGTGGATATATAACCGTAAACGGTACCCTATTTACTAACGCTATTGCACCGTAAATCGCTATGACGTATATATACATCGTGTGTGATTGGTTAAATAATAACTTCCGTTCAACGTGCGCAGTTGTGCGACACTTCCGTTCGACATGCGCAGTTGATATATTCCACAAGAACGGTAACTTCGTCTTTCAAGTTTGGCGCAGAAGCACGGTTTTACGGAAAAAAACGTAAACCACTGACCGTCTTGGTACTTAAATTAAAAACCAAAATCCGCAGAAATAAGCCCTTGACCGAAATAGAATAATTTTCTACAATTTACAGTTATTATTTTATTTTCTTTTAAAACTAATTCTCTGGGTTCTACCGTAGAAATCAAAGTATGGCTATTTCGTCCTATATATGAAACGGAGAAAGTAGTAAGGTTAGACAAAAAACGAATGGTGGTTATGGTTGGGGTTAGGGTAAGGGTTTGGGTTAGGTTTTGGGGTTGGGTTGGGTTAGGGTTAGGGTTCGGGTTAGGCATCATTGCAAAAGCGAAAACTACTGAAATCTGCTAAGTCCACGGATCAGAGAATTGCGCATGTCAAACGTAAGTTACGGCGATATAGTAAATAAAGTAAAGTGCCGTTTACGGTTGAATATCCACTGCCTTAAATTTATTGACATTAACATTTTACAAAATATTGTGATAATATCGCGTCATTTATTTTCATGGACATCACTCGGTTCTATACCGTCTCAACTGATGTCAAATGACATAAGATAAAGATTGTCATTGTGACTGACAGTGTCAGTGTCACTGCTGACAGTGACCGACAGACGATTTGATACGGTCCGACAAAACATTAGCCTGCACATCTGTCAAAATAACCAAACAAGAGTTAGTAACGATAAAGTTGCTACAGAAGAAACATATTCTATATCTCTTAACCTGATCGATAGCATCCTGGACTTCGGGAGAAAACGACAACAGCTCCAGAAACTGTTCTTCATCAACAAAATCATCGTCGTCGATAGACGCCATGTTGAAAACAGACGAATTCGGCGGATGAATATTTAAAAACGGTAGCTACATCCGGTTTAAAATATTGCAACAGATTTATTCGAATTTATCTAATGGAGAGCGCATAGTCCTTCTCTACAGACTAGCATGTTTTTTTGTTATGTAATTATTCTAAATTTGACCAACAATTGGTTTTGTAAATTGGACTATATACACAGCGGAACTATATCCTGTAAGTGTTGTTAGGTCAACATGTGCTCTATGTTTATGTTTTGAGAAGATCAACACGTGTATTAAAGAATTCCAATGATTGTGGACTGCTTGATTGATTAATTTCAAGAACATTCATTGTTTGAGATATTGACAGTTAACTGAAAGATAAAGATGGGGCGTTTGAAGAGGGGGTATAACTGGAAGGGCAGACAGCAAGTCGATGTTGATGTTGACAGATCAGCAGAGAAAAAGGTTTAAATTGATTCATTCAATCATTGAATTGATAATTGATTCAACAAATAAATTAGGGTTTAACGTCCTACTGTTCTGCTTGTGACTGGGCTAATGAAGACGGGCATATCCATACAGTGTGCTGCTATAGAGGAGATTTTGCCCGGGCAGCTGCACTATTACTATGGCCTACAGTACAGTAATATACATAATACAATACCAAATTCCAACTCCAGCAACTGCCCAAGGGATCTATGCACAGGACCTCGGTTTTTCATCCCATCTGAACGAGTAGACAACTGTCCTTGTCAGCCCCCACCCTGCACCACTGACAAGGGGAAACCACTTTGGAAAATCCTAATATGAACATTCTTGGCCAATGCATGGATTGAACACGTAACCTCCAGGCTAGTAATCAATCTTACCTGCTTAGCCATCGTCGACTCACTACTCAATAATTTCATTTCTTGTGCAAAATAGTTTTAAACAATACCCAACAACCATGAGAGATTATGAATTATTCGAGGATTATCAATTTAAGATTGGTATTACAATTACATGTATTTATGCTAAATGATTGCCTAACTTAAATTGTAATGCATGTTTGAGGGAACTTTACCTGCGAGTCTCTTGGATCTTATTTTTGTGTTCTTCTTTTTTTACAGATAAAATTAGATGTTGATGCTATTGGCGTGGGAGAAACAAGCTTTGATGATAATAATTTATTGGCGTTACCTTCCAAGAAACGCAAGACAAATAAAAAGGAGGATAAACCAAAGAAAACAAAACAGTTGACGAGAAAAGAAAGACGACAATTGGAAAAAGTTATTGAAAAAAAGGAAAAGAAAACCAACGTAAGTTGCCTAGATTTTAATATTTGTCAGGGTGTGGATGGGTTTTTGAGTATTCAAATCAAGCTCATGCGCATTAAATCATTAGATCTGCCATTTGGTCAAGAGATGTTGTTTCAATTCCAAGCTTGTAAAATTAATTCAACAGCAAGCGTTAGATTACACAGAACACAATTCTATGGAATTAAAATTGTATTTGGCAAAACTCCGTTCAATCATAAACAGTAATCGAATTCTAAAGAGATGGGTAGGCCTACTTAAAATTAGGCTTTTATATCCTTTTACATCTACCTAGCTCATTTTGGCACTAACTATAATGTTTTTTAATGGTCTCTTAATTGTGCACACTTATCTTTGGAAGTAGAAGCTGGACATAAATGAAGCCCTCAACTCCTTGTGAAGGAACCCATGAGTCGCAAGGGCTGCAGACCTTATGATGTACAGCAGCTATATTATATTTGTCCCCCTAATGTCACTAGTTTATTCTCAAATAATCTGTCGCATTATAGTAAAATATGTTTTGTTTTATTTTTTTTCAGAGAAAGTCGATATTAGAATCACTGAGTTCCGTCCAGGCATCACAGGAAGAGCTTCAGTTGTTGACCAGTATATCAGAAGTTTACAGTCAAAGATTTAAATCGTAAATAAATTTGTTTTTCAATAATTTTACTTTCGCCTAGCTATTGAATAATTTTTCAATATTTTATTTTAAACAAAACCATACGCTTGAATTTTTAAATTTCCCCAAAGGTGCCAGTGTGGCTTCTTCTGGATTTAGAATCTACACATATTGAAGAAATATACATATTATATAATTCATTAATAAACTTAAGGTGAACTATATTTAGGCCATGTTAAATTAACTCTGTGTTTCAGGTTTTAGGTTTTCCATAATTCAATGAGGGAGGGAGGTCAACACAACGCACCTCCCAATTTTTAACACAACACACATTTTTTCAACACAACACAAACTCAGAATATAGCCGAATATACCCAATATAGCCATATCCAGGATTGTTTTTCAGGAAGATTCTATTATTATTAGATAATCCATCAGGAGTGGATGTAACATTCTATGTTGTATTGTAGAACTGCATTTCAAGGCCAGCCTATTACTATAATTGATATTATCATTGCAGTTCAGTTGAGCTGCCATCCACATCTAATGAATTGTAATTTAATAATAATAACATAACTACTCTAATGTATGAATTTATATCATATACTTTTAATAAACTTGTACATATGTATAAAGCTTTCACTTTTATTGGAACACAAGTTGTAGGCAATTTGAAATAAGTCGCGCTGTACCGGAAATAATATAAAATAAAATAAAAATTGTCCAGTCCGTTAAACTGTAACTAAAAGTCAGCGCATGTCTGGACAAACAAGTCTATGTACACATGTAACCAAGGACAACGTGGCAGCAAAAGTCTGCGTGCTGACACATGGAGTAATGTAATAAGGTATTAAATTTATGACTGTGATTGTTTTCAAACTCTCTGTATACAAATTTACGATATTATTTTAATTTTTAAACCAATATTTATGCGTATAAATAAAAAATGTGCGTATGTCGCCTAAAATAGACAAGCGTGTGTTCGATAGTGAAGAATGCGCGGAGCTGCCGAAATCAAAACACACACAAACTACCGCGTAGAAAATCAACACAGCCATCGCTTTGACGATGTGAAAGCTACACGCGCGGTTGACCCGAAACGCAGAATTAATTTAACATGGTCTTACAAAGATTTTTCTCTTGTCTAATAGTAAGTGCAGGAGGACTGCACTACACACAAAACAAAAATCTACAAGAGAATAAACCTGCGGCCAGGAAAGAAAAAAGACATGTCAAAAAAAATAAACAAATATCAAATCAAGTGAATGGATTCGGGATCCAGCCGTAAGCGTCCACTGCAATATTGTTATCAATCTATATACGGTGTGCTGCAAAATATGTCCTATCATTATTAAAGCCCCAATAACACTCTTGTTGTAACTGAATAATATGTTCTAATCTTTATTCTGGTCAACAATTTGTGCTATTTTACAATATTTCAATTTAAAAATGATACAAATTTCATCTTAACACACCTAATTTGAAAAATTTGAAAAACTCAACTACATGCCGTAACATGGTCTGAAAAGCCTTACGTAAGCGCTTTCAAATGAAACTTGGATTTAAACATATTTTCAAACCCTCTAGACAAGTAAGATAAGTTGTAATGGATAATTTACACAACAGGTAGGACACTTAATCATCTTGTAGTTAGAATAAGGCTAATTTTTTTTTTCTGGACCTGTCAAGCCAGCAAGAGTGTTATTCCCCCTTTAAGTAGTGTAAAACATAGTTTACAGCTAATTACTGTATTAGAAAACATCACACATGTCTTCCATAAATGTTTGCAATCCAAATTCCATATTCTTTAACTATTAGGCTATCAATGAAAAGTAACATCTGTTTGAATTTCACAATTTTGTCAAGGGATAATATTTAAAAGAAGCTTATAAAACTGTTCAATTTTATAAATTATTATTCATGAACACCTACCATATGTTTTCAAATAAATGTCTGGAAAAACGCACTTCTAAGACAGAGAAATAAGGTTGAACATCCCCTCCACAGAAAACTAGGACATTTCATGACTAACATGCTTGCACGTACATGTAGGGGGATTTCTATTAGAGGAAACTGGACCCATAGACAAAACACAAATTTGGTCAAGGCGACCCTACGCGCATACACACACAGATACGAAACCACACTACTTGACTCAATATCTAATGTGCACACTACACGTTACACCATTCAGCCCCAACCCTTCATTAATTAAATGTACTTCACTGAATAATTCCATGATTTTTATCTTTCTATGCTTGTTTTCCATTTATATTCGTCTATTGTAGCGATGTCCAGGTTGAAACAACAGTCGATGGGGAAGTAAAGTTAAAGACAATTAAAGGCATCAATAAAAAAAATAAACAAAAAGTTCCCGAACCTGAGTCTGACAGTTCCATAGATACATCAGACATGTCATCAGATGAGGAAGAGGAGGAGGAAGATCTTAAAGAATTAACCAATCAAATTGAAGAACGGATAACAGAGAGTGAAGAAAACAGAGATGAACCAATGAAAGAGGAAGAGACATCTGTAAAGGTTAATGATGAGAAAGTAAAAGTAGATGAGAAAGTAAAAGTAGAGGATAAACAGAAAGTAGAAGAAAAGCCTAATAGAACCGTTGTCAATGTTCCTGTGATGAGAACTGCTGAAGTTGAGGTTTGTGTTGTTAATATCACTACTTGGGGACTGGTTTTGTAGGAGCAGGTCACATATATTGTTGTGCTGTCAAAATAAGAAAACAAGATATATGTGACCTGCTCCTGCAAAACCAGTCCCAAGCTCACCAAGCATTCTCAGACTTAAGTTGAGAATATACTTAAACTTGTTCACCTTGTTTAGCTTTAAAATATAGCCCTTTAAAATAAACTATGTGCAAAGTTTGTGTTTTTGCAATAAAGATATTACTCTTAAACACTTATTGAAAGTTGAGCAAATTCTCAAGTGAAGTCTGAGAATGTTTTGTGAACTCGAGGCCAGGCTCTCGCTCATTTTTATAAACATAGAGCTAGCAGCATATTGAATAGTCCACCACATAAGCTTTCCAAAAATACAATTTATTCTAAAATTTGTACTAACGTCAACATGAAGGCATAAGTGGTACAAAATAATGTTGTGCAACAAGCGCCTGGTTTTGGTCGAGAAGATCACAGGATGACTGTATTAACCCTTTATCCCTTGGTACATGTGAATAATTACTATCCCACTTTCTTTTAAAAAAATATAGCAAAAGGTTATATATTATTATCAGTAAATCCCTAGACAGGCTTGAACAGGCCAGAAGAGGTCTTTCTTGGACCCACCTCAAGATATGTAAGCAGCTTTCTGTATTATATATAGGACATGCATTTTCTAGTTTGTACACACGTCACAGTTGTGCAGTTGACAGGGCGGTCTAAAGAGTCCTAATTGGGGCAGTTAAAGTGTTAACAAGAGGTTGATAAGGCGCTGGTTAGCTAGCCTTGAGGTCGAGTGTTCGATCCCTGCATTGGTCGAGAAAGTTCATTTCAATTTTCTGCGTGATTTCCCTTTTCAGTGATGCAGAAGTAATGCCTGACAAGGACAGCTGCCTAGTAGTTTAGATGGTACAAAAAACCGAGGTCCCATGTACACATTGGAGTGCACGTAAAAGATCCCTTCACATTTTGAGTTCGATATAAGAGTAGGCCGTAGCAACGCTGCCCGGTCAAAAATTTTCCTCATAGTACACTGTATGCTCGTCTTCCATTAGCCCAGTTTAGGTGCAGAAGTGTAGTTTATGGAACAATTTACTATCTGATATTTACAGGCAAATAGAGAGAAGTTACCGATATTTACCGAAGAACAGGTTGTTATGGAAACCATCAATGAGAATCCAGTAACGATTATTTGTGGAGAAACTGGTTCGGGTAAAACAACTCAAGTACCGCAATTTTTATATGAGGCCGGATATGCTCAGTAAGTATTTGTTCTTCTCAGTAGGGGCCTGTTCTGCTCAGTAAGGGCCTGTTCTCATCCTCAGTAAGTATTTGTTTTCCTCAGTAAGGCTTGGTTTCCTCAGTAAGAGCTTGTTCTCCTCAGTAAGGGCCTGTTCTCATCCTCAGTAAGGGCTTGTTCTCATTCTCAGTAAGGGCTTGTTTCCCTCAGGAAGGGCCTGTTCTCCCTCAGGAAGGGCCTGTTCTGGTCCTAAGTAACATATGTTTCTCCTCAGTAAGGGCTTGTTCTCCCTCAGTAAGGGCTTGCTCTCCTCAGTAAGGGTTTGTTCCCCTCAGTAAGGGCTTGTTCTCCTCAGTAAGGGCTTGCTCTCCTCAGTAAGGGCCTGTTCTCCTCAGTAAGGGCTTGCTCTCCTCAGTTGGTATTTGTTTTCATCAGTAAGTATTTGTTCTCCCCTCAGTAAGGTCTTGTTCTCCTCAGTAAGGGCTTGTTCTCCTCAGTAAGGGCTTGCTCTCCTCAGTTGGTATTTGTTTTCATCAGTAAGTATTTGTTCTCCCCTCAGTAAGGTCTTGTTCTCCTCAATAAAGGCTTGTTCTCCTCAGTAAGGGCTTGTTCTCCCTCAGTAAGTATTTGTTCTCCTCAGTTAGGGCCTGTTCTCCTCAGTAGGGGCCTGTTCTGCTCAGTAAGGGTCTGTTCTCCTCAGTAAGGGGCTCTCCCTCAGTAAGGGCTTGTTCTCCTCAGTAAGGGCCTGTTCTCCCTCAGTAAGGGCCTGTTCTCATCCTAAGTAACATATTTTTCTCCTCAGTAATGACTTGTTCTCCTCAGTATAAGGACCTATTCTCCTCAATAAGGGCTTGTTCTCCTCATTAAGGGCTTGTTCCCCTCAATAAGGGCTTGTTC
Organism: Patella pellucida; assembly: GCA_917208275.1. NCBI lineage: Eukaryota > Metazoa > Mollusca > Gastropoda > Patellidae > Patella > Patella pellucida. The sequence continues at coordinate 72,554,269 of OU795041.1, read as the reverse complement.
TCCTCAATAAGGGCTTGTTCTCCTCAGTAAGGGCTTGTTCTCCTCAATAAGGGCTTGTTCTCCTCAGTAAGGGCTTGTTCCCATCTGTAAGGGCTTGTTCTCCTCAGTAAGGGCTTGTTCTCTCAGTAAGGGCTTGTTCCCCTCAGTAAGGGCTTGTTCTCCTCAGTAAGGATCTGTTCTCCTCAATAAGGGCTTGTTCTCCTCATGAAGGGCTTGTTCCCCTCGGTAAGGGCTTGTTCTCCTCAGTAAGGGCTTGTTCTCCTCAGTAAGGGCTTGTTCCCCTCAGTAAGGGCTTGTTCTCCTCAGTAAGGACCTGTTCTCCTCAATAAGGGCTTGTTCTCCTCAGTAAGGGCTTGTTCTCCTCAGTAAGGGCTTGTTCCCCTTAGTAAGGGCTTGTTCTCCTCAATAAGGGCTTGTTCTCCTCAGTAAGGGCTTGTTCTCCTCAGTAAGGGCTTGTTCTCCCCAGTAAGTGGCTGTCTCCTCAATAAAGGCTTGTTTTCCTCAGTAAGGGCTTGTTCTCCTCAGTATAAGGACCTATTCTCCTCAAAAAGGGCTTGTTCTCCTCATTAAGGGCTTGTTCCCCTCAATAAGGGCTTGTTCTCCTCAATAAGGGCTTGTTCTCCTCAGTAAGGGCTTGTTCCCCTCTGTAAGGGCTTGTTCTCCTCAGTAAGGGCTTGTTCCCCTCAGTAAGGGCTTGTTCTCCTCAATAAGGGCTTGTTCTCCTCAGTAAGGGCTTGTTCCCCTTAGTAAGGGCTTGTTCCCCTTAGTAAGGGCTTGTTCTCCTCAATAAGGGCTTGTTCTCCTCAGTAAGGGCTTGTTCCCCTCAGTCAGGGCTTGTTCTCCTCATTAAGTGGCTGTCTCCTCAATAAAGGCTTGTTCTCCTCAGCAAGGGCTTGTTCTCCTCAGCAAGGGCTTGTTCTCCTCAGTAAGGGCTTGTTCCCCTCAGTAAGGGCTTGATCTCCTCAATAAAGGCTTGTTCTCCTCAGCAAGGGCTTGTTCTCCTCGGCAAGGGCTTGTTCTCCTCAGCAAGGGCTTGTTCTCCTCAGCAAGGGCTTGTTCTCCTCAGCAAGGGCTTGTTCTCCTCAGTAAAGGGCTTGTTCTCCTCAGTAAGGTACACATAGGGGTCAGTTTTACATGTAGACTATGTATCCACTCAGAGCGTGCCCTTTAAAGAAGGACCTGAGAGGTAGGGGACAAATTTACTGTTCCCTGAAGTAGGGGTCAATTTTTTCACTTTTTCCCTAGACTGGGGGATGGCTGTAACAGTTGCTCAATAATGAACGGTAATAATAGTGAAAATATTTTCCAATTATAAAAACAATTTCATTTCATAGAATTGTCTTTGTTGTATCACTGTAACCCAGGAATTGTTTAATCTTGTGTAAATGATTCTTACGAATTTTTAAATAAAGATTTGTTATTAAACGAATGAAAGAAATTAGTGAAAGATACACAAGATTAAACTATACCTGGGTTAAAGTGTATGTAGGCCTAGATAAAGTGTCTTATTCAAGGACACAATTTGGGTCTCGATCCTGCAACCGTTAGGTCACAAATCCCACTCTCAAACCGTTGCGTCAAATTGTAAGCTAAAGAGAGAGAAATGGGGTTTAACATCCACTCAACACAACTAGGTCATTTCGGGACTAACGTATGGTTTAATTTTTTTTTTCAATAATTTGCTTGCACGTAGCGGTCTTTAGCAGTGGGAGGAAACCGGAGTGCCCGGAGGAAACCCATGAGGTTGAGAAGGTGCTCCTGTCTCCATGTCACATACGCTCACACAAGGCCTCGAAACCATAGTTGCAAGCCAGAGGTGGCTGGCCAGCTAAAGGTCGAAGTGGAAGCGCGGCACTCTAGACCACTAGGCCACCCCAAACCCCGCGCCAAATTGTAAGTTAAAGAAGTTTTTGTTTTACAGTGGTGATGGTATAATTGGCATCACGGAACCGAGACGTGTTGCTGCTATCAGTATGTCACAGCGTGTTGCCATGGAAATGAATTTATCTTCTGAGTAAGTTTTGAAATAATAACTCTAATTATCTAGTGTTTGTATTCACAGCTCAGTCGGTGACTCTGTCCGTCCTACTCATTGTCTTAGACCAATAAATCAAGAGGCTATTCTAATTATTTAAAAAATTGGCATCAAGTAACATTATGACAGGTGGAGACCTTGACATTAAGTCTGACAATGTGTTGTCGTTTGGTGTGGAGAGTATTGAGCATGAGCCAGAATACACTATGTAACCAGGCCCAAAGTTCACAAAGCATTCTCAGACTTAAGTTGAGAAATTACTCAAAATTGTTCCCCTCATTTTAACACAAATATAGCCCTTTATTAAATGCTTGTTGTTTAATGTATCAAATACACCAATAAGATAATATGTGCAAAGTTTTGTGTTTCTGGATCTAAGATATTTCTCATAAACAGTGATTAAAAGTTAAGTGAACTCTTAACTCAAGTCTGAGAATGCCCAGGGTATCATTTAATACATATTCCTGAAGCAACGGCCCGAGAAATCCCTCTCTGGCCATTGCTGGATTCGCTTCGGATTCTTGACATTTAAGTAAATGTGTCTATTCTTCTCGTTCAATCAAATCTACTACTTACGTACAGTAACATGACATTCCGTCGTTTAATCTTGGGTCTTCCTTAATATTTTGGACAAAGATTTAAGTTATTAAAAACGTTGAAAGTCTGTTCGTTACCATACCGTAGTGTTTACTTTACGTCAATACCGATAGCCTCGTTTGTCAGGCAATTAGTTTTGCTGCAATATCCTGCTATGCGCTGGTTAATATAGCATAAAAAACCGTGCAGCCATGACGTAACGTTACGTAAACACAGTTGTCCTAATTAAACGTCTTGTTTTAAAGGTAATACCTTTGTAACGAATTCAGTGATTGGTCAGTAATAGGACCACTGGCCAGTCATAATTAGTGACAATAATACCCACTCAGTCCAGCAGGGAGTAGTCAGATTAGCTCTAATCAAACGGAACACTGCGAGGAGGATGCATTTAATATTGCATATTTAGCCCTGATTTATTTTACATTTACTATTGATGTATAATGATTAATCTTTGAACAGTGGTCAGTGTTGTTTATTATTTTATTTTTATAGTGAAGGGGGGGTTGGATGGCTTGATCATTAAGCCTGTCATTGAGTCATCTGGCGTGATTTCGAATCCCTGGTTGTATGTGACAAGTAGTAGGGTCGGCTATTTAGCCTCGTAGGTTTTATCCAGGTCCTCTGGTTTCCTTCCACTGGTAAAGACCTGTAGGCGCAAGCGGATTATTGAAATAAAATTAAAACCATATGTTATTCCCGAAATGACTTAGATTGTGTCGAGTGGACGTTAAATCCCATTTCTCTCTTTTTTTATAGTGAAATATCCTATCAGATTCGTTACGAAGGAAATACGTCTCCGAAAACTAAGATCAAGTTCATGACAGATGGTGTATTATTGAAGGAAGTACAACAGGTTTGTTCCCTTTAATATTTCAGGGGGTTGAATGGCTGATGGTCAGCGTGCGCGCGCTGCATCATAAAGTCTGTCATTGAGTCAACTGGTGTGGTTTCAATTCCCTGTTGTAAGTGGCAAGGAATTGGGTCGCCTGTCCAACCTTGTGGGTTTTCTCCAGTTATATCCCACTGCTAAATACTCCTACGCGATTGCGAATTATTGAAATAAAATTAAACCATATATGTAAGTCCAGAAATGACCTAGTTTGTGTCGAGTGGAGGTTAAACCCTATTTCTCTCTTTCTCTTTCACTAGGGATCTGGTATCCTTTAAGTTGGTTGTTTTGCTTTTTAATTAATATAATAGCCTTTAATTTCAAAACATCCTTTTATAATTGATAATAACCCTTTAAAATTCAAAAATGGTTTTATTAGTACTATGGCTTAATTTAATGGTACACCATTTAATTTCTGCTCAGCTTGTAATTAAAAGCTTTAGATAATTAAACGGGTCACCCATTTCTAAACCTCTCTCTGAGAAATTAAATGGTGTACCATTAAATTAAGCCATAGTACTAATTAAACCATTTTTGAAATTTAAAGGGTTATTATCAATTATCAAAGGATGTTTTGAAATTAAAGGCTATTATATTAATTAAACTGCAAAACAACCAAGTTAAAGGATACCAGATCCCTAGTGTTTGTTACCCTACACAACACTGATGGGAGCATCACATTATATATTCTGGCATGGGGCTGGGTGGAATGTCAGTAGTGTACGTGTAGTAGTTCGGAGGGATCAAAATATCAAGCTTGATTGTACACATTGGCAAGCATGTAAAAGACCTCTTGGTAGTCGTAATTGAGTTCAAGAGTAGGCCTTCCACTATTACCAAGTTTGATTGTATAAATTGGCATTCGCATAAAAGGTTCCTCAAGGCACACTGTATGGTGTATGCCTCTCTTGATTAGCCCCTTCATTAAACCCCATTTTATTTCATTTTCAATTTGAATGAATTAAGGATACTAAAACAGTGATGCACATCAACAAACAAAAAATAGATATAAAATTCACAACTTATATGTACATATTATTTTAACTATATTTAAATTTGTGTTTTAAAATAGTTAGAAATGGTGTGCGACTGTTCGGCATTAGGCTGAAGAAACACTACGCTGATATCACCCACAAGAGAGACACCCATCAGTCGCTTCCCACTTTCAATTACCGAGACATTCTAGTTGAAACCTTGAATAGCAAATAAATAAACAACTTGGCACAGACCCTGTTAGGTTGAGGAAACCTGAGAATAATTGAACAATTGAAGACATCGACTGTTACAACTTTTATTATAGCAGAGACAAACCATAATACACAAGATGGTGCATATACAAATGTAACATGTGGAAAAAGTATCGGTGCATACTTAGTTATGACACCGATGAAAATGTCCGAACAAGATCTACACAATGTTAATCTCACAGACCCTGAGCTAAATAAATCCACTACCAATAGACACACAATCGAACTTCATTGGATTAAAAGATTGAAAACTTTTCAACCGCACGTACAGTATCAACGACAAAATTTGAACTTGGGCACCCGCCCCTTTTAATTTCTTTATTTGTTTTTTTTCAGGATTTTATGCTGAGTAAATACAGTGTTATTATTATTGATGAAGCTCATGAACGGAGTGTTTATACGGATATTCTGATTGGATTATTATCTCGTATTGTACCACTCAGAAACAAGGTAACATATATGGTCTTTATAGATAGACTAGCCTGGATATAGGGCACCGGTCTCAAACATTGTCAGGCCAGTGGTGCTGATCATTGTGTCCGCACTTTGAACTGATAGTACACTTTAAAGGACCTAAGTCCGGAACTCAAAATCCTCCAAAATCGTCGTCATCGAACACATGAATTATTTGTCAATTTAAATCAACATTGATGATGTAAACTTACCGGGGAAAGATGAGCTTTTGATATCCGATATGTAAGATAAAATATCTTTTTTAACATTGGTACACAAATCGTGTACCATAATGCGCTTCAGCCCCAGTTGTAAAAAGAGACTCGAGGGACGAGGCTAGAAATATTGGCCCAAATCAAATGGCGTATGTAAACTGGAATAATCAGACGCTAGAAATTTGCACTCGATTCAAACTGCTGGCTTATTTCGCCGAACATAACTGATTTGAAATTGGAATAAAAAAGGAAACCATTGAATGTAAATCAGTTTATATACATCCATATTACAGTATTATATGCGTTGCGACCCACTTTTGTCAATTTCTAGGTCGCAAATATTAGGGATGTAGCTCCTTAAAGTTGAATTTAGTGTAAAGTTAGGTGAAGGATAGCAGTACTGTAAAACCATTTTCTCTAAAATAGAATGAATGAAATGGGGTTTAACTTCCTATGCTAAGCACCTAACCTGGGCTAATAGAACACTGTAACCTAGGAATCATTTAATCTTGTGTATTTAGCGCTAATATTTTTCACATTCATTCAATATCATCTCCAGTTTAAAGCTAACCATTCGATTTTGATAATGAGTGTCCAATTTACAACCGTTTAATTATAAATTATTGAAATACAATTAAACCATATGTTAGTCCTGAAATTACCTAGTTTGTGTCGAGTGGACATTAAACCCCATTTGTCTCTCTCTCTCTCTCTCTCTCTCTTGTTTGTAATATATAGGGGGTCTGGTTTGAGATTTCAGTCTGTGGCCACTAAAAATAGCTCTGTATTATTATTTTTGTTTTTTGAGGGGCCTCTAAAAAAAGCTTTATAGTGATGCCCTTGTGTAGGAAGAATTGGACGTTTTGAAATTTTATTTTTTTTGTTTTAAGAGAGGAAAACAGTTGAAGATGATAATTATGTCCGCTACATTGAGAGTTGAAGATTTTACAGAAAATAAACAATTATTTAAGGTACCACCGCCTGTGTTAAAGGTCAACTCTCGTCAGTTTCCCGTTACGATTCACTTCAACAAACGAACCCCTGTGGATGATTATTTATCAGATTGTTTTAAAAAGGTCAGTTAGTGTGTATTCCTCGTCTCTATTTTTGGAAGGGATCACGGTGGCTTAGTGGATAAGGCGCTGGTTCGCTAGCCTGGAGGTTGAGTGTTCGATCCCTGCATTGGCCGAGAAAGTTCATCTCGATTTTCCGGCGTGATTTCCCCTTGTCAGTGATGCAGAAGGAGGGTCTGACAAGGACAGCTGCCTAGTCGTTCGGATGGGACGAAAAACCGAGGTCCCGTGTACAAATTGGAGTGCACGTAAAAGATCCCTTGGCAGTTGGAATTCGATATAAGAGTAGGCCGTAGCGCCGCTGCCCGGGCAAAATTTCCCTCATAGCACACTGTTGGCGTATGCCCGTCTTCAATTGGCCCATTTCATTCATTCATTCTATTTTTGGAAATTATTTCCATTTATAATATCTCGTCCCAACACATGGATTCAAATTAATCTGATCAAAATACAGATCTATATTTTATTTCGTTTTTTTTATATTTTCAATGGCCTACACTACATAAAGATCTGATCAGTTGTACTGGAAGTTCATGTTAGGAGTCGTACAAGGGGCGTTTGACCCTATGACGTCAGACATTGATTAATTAATCAGTGTTGACGTTACTAATGGTTTTGCCACACTTCCATGTATGGTGCGCCAAGAATACGCCACAACAGACCGTTTCATTGGCTAATCAATCATGCCATCCAGAATGTAGGTTAAATAACTAAGTCTTCCAGATCCTAGTGTAGTAAAGACAAGTAAAATGAAATTTTGAACTATAAAAAACAAAATGAAATTTTGAACTATAAAAAACAAAATGAAATTTTGAACTATAAAAAACAAATGAAATTTTGAACTATAAAAAACAAAATAAAATAGGATCTGTGTTTTATTCAGATTGGGATTCAAATCTTAGAAGTCAGCATAATATCTCAGGAACCCCATTATATAGGCTGTGTAATGTTCAGGAATGGGGCTGTGAAAGAGAAAAACATATGATGAAATCTGCTTCTGACACCTCTTATGATAAATAATGAAATGTCATAGTAGTTAACTGATGTTGATAATCTAACAAATAAGATAACATGTTTCCCTCATCACATGATTTGAATTACATGTATTAACCGCATTGAATTGCATTAAAAACAAACACTCTATGGACCTACCTAATAGTAAATGCAGGAGGACTGCACTACACGCAAAACAAACAAGATAAACCTGCGGACAAGACAGAAAATAGACATTGCAAACACTAAACAATTATCAAATCAAGTGAATGGATCCGGGGGCCAGCCGTAAGCGTCCACTGCGCTGTACAGTCCCTAAAAGACCACTAATTATTAAGATAAAAATTGTACCATGTCTTGGTCCTGAAATGACCTAGTTTTTGTGCTTAGAATGGATGTTAGACAATATTTTTTTCTCTTCTTTCGATGTACAACTGTAGATCACATCAATGAGACAACTTTTCCGAGTCACACCTCCCAACTCTCTTACATACATCTTGGTGCCGATATTGCTAAATTACTGCCCCCCCCCCCCCTTCTCCCCTCTTTTTAAACCTATTTATTATATTGCTGATAAACATCATCTCCCCTTTCCACCTTCCCTGCCATACAATTGTATTTGGTTAGTCATCCCCCTTCCCTCTCTCCCTGCCCTTAGAATTGTATTATATTGTATTACATATTTTGCCTGATTACATTATTTTGCCTGGTCTGTATGATACATCATCTTCCCTTCTCTCTCTCTCCCTGTCGTATAATTGTATTTATTATATTAGGTTGTTTTATTAGGTCTGTAAGATACATCATCTCCCTTCCCTCCCTCCCTGCTGTATATTTATTATATTGCGTTGTTTTACTAGGTACATCCCCCTTCCCTCCCTCCCTGCTGTATATTTATTATATTGCGTTGTTTTACTAGGTACATCCCCATTCCCCCCCCTGCTGTATAATTGTATTGATTATATCGTGTTGTTTTACTACGTCTGTACATAAGGAATATTATCCCTCGATCTCTCCCTGTTGTATTTATTATATTGCGTTGTTTTATTAGGTCTGTAAGATACATCGTATGCTGCCATCTGGAGGAATACTCGTGTTTGTAACAGGACAACAAGAAGTTAGAACTCTTTGTTATAAATTACGTCAAAAATTTCCTTATGACCCCCATCAAGGTAAGAATTGTTACATGTACATTTAACAAGTCTGAGCGTCAAAAAAAACATAGCTATCTTGAAATTGTGTCAAATTAAATGTGTAGTTGTCAAAGGAATAGGCATGCCAAGTTTCATGCCAATCGAACTTGAATTGACGAAGCCATATTTTTTTTTTCACAAAAGGGCGTTGTCCCCCAAGAAGAAGAACAACAAGATAGGTAACTCTTGCGGCTCTGTTTATGCTCCAGATAAAAAGTCATTTATGTTTTGATGTATAGGGTTTAATTATTCTTTTATAACTCATATATTCGTGTGCTTTTTACTTAACAAGGATCATTTCATTTTAGTTCCATAAGAGTTATTTTCCATTTTCTCTATCACTTTACGCTGTACAGGCAAGAGTGTGGGATAATTTCATTCAAACCTTCTGTGATTGTCTAATCATGAGGCAGAACTCCACAATAATCTGAATAGTGCTTGTGATTTATTATCTTAGTCACAAGTACTGGAGTGTTAGGATTTTTATTTGAACTAGCTGGAAATGTTTTTATTGGCTTAAAGAAAGGTAAATGATCAAAACCCAACCAATTAGTTTTTGTCTCTTGAAACCATAAAATGTGAAAATGCTGATGTTGATTTTTTTTTTTTTTTAGTTTTACCGAATAAAAAAGAAGAACGTAAAAAAAATAAAAAGAAGAAAAGGGAGAAGAAAATTCAGAAAAAGATTGAAAAGATTGATTTACCTAAAGTTGACTTGAACAAGTAAGTTAAAAAAAACAAAGAACAAAATAGTTTTAAAAATGTACTGTTGCTGTTATCTTGTAGTTATTCTATAAAACCTGTTATCTTGTAGTTATTCTATAAAACCTGTTATCTTGTAGTTATTCTATAAAACCTGTTATCTTGTAGTTATTCTATAAAACCTGTTATCTTGTAGTTATTCTATAAAACCTGTTATCTTGTAGTTATTCTATAAAACCTGTTATCTTGTAGTTATTCTATAAAACCTGTTATCTTGTAGTTATTCTATAAAACCTGTTATCTTGTAGTTATTCTATAAAACCTGTTATCTTGTAGTTATTCTATAAAACCTGTTGATGAAGAAGGAGAAATGGATGTTCTTGGGGAAGATTCCGATCTCGATATTTTATCTGAAGGAGAATCAGAAACTGAAGACATGGCAAAGGATCCAGAGGTAGGAAATTGTTCTCTTTTTTTGTAAATTTAACAATTGCCAATGGGAAATTTGATTTATTGAACGTTTCGTAATTGGATTCTCTCAATCCCCCAAAATTGTGGCAGTCGAGTGAAAGGAACATTTTAGGACTACAACACATTTGCCGACTTCATGAGACAATATGTTTAATTATTTCACCATTCTACTCACATCTCCTCAATTGATGTCCATGCCACACAATCGCAACTTTGAAAATGCCCATATTTCAAGATATTTTGGCAAGGCCCAAAGGAAGAAATGGGCAGCTAGCATCTGGTAACTAGAATCCAGAGATGTTTAAAATGTAGAGGATTGTTATTGGTCATTGGAGGCTGAGATGGCACAGTAAGTCACTCCTTTAAAATTTAAGACTGCTATGTATGTGTTCTAATGACATCAATTGTCAGAAGTGTTTTTAATTGTAGTCCAACACCACCAAGCCTATGTTACTTGGTAAGCATTTGTTTCCACCCAACGGAGCCTAATGTGATGACGTCACATGTGGATTCTAGGTAAGAATAAGGGTTAGGGTAAGGGTTGTGGCCTGCAGATTTCATCAGAGTCTTGAGATGTAGACATGGCTAGCCCTAAGCCTAACCCTTATTCTAACCCAGAATCCACATATGACGTCATCATACCAGGCTCCGGTGGATGGAAACAAATGCTTACCATGTTACTTCCCGGTTCAAATTACACCTATACACCAAATTTCAGCCTTGGGGACAGTCCTAATGTAGCTGCCAACCTTGAACATACAGATAGACAAACGACAGTAACAAATATTAATATAGATAAGTGGGGAAAAAATACCATTTGTTTATCTCAAGAAGATTATACAATTATTCGCGGATGACCCGGCGCTGCATGGGTTGAATGTAGGGCAACGCCACCAGGCCTATATTACTCTACAATCCAAGTTACCCCTTTAAGCTAAATTGCAGCCTTGGGGACAGTTCTTGTGTACCTGTCAACCTTGAAAAGACAGACAAACAGATGACAGTCACAGTCACAATTATTATAGATATAATTATGTTGTATTCTTGCAGGAATCTGAAGAGACTGGATGTCAGACACCATTGTATGTTTTACCTTTATACTCTCTATTACCCAGTTATAAACAGATTAGGGTAAGATATCAATTTGTTTCTACCATTGACATTTGGTTACTGTCGTGAATAGGTCCTCTAATCAGAGTGAAATCAAAATTTTTTTATTAATTGCTGTTATCATTGGTCAAGCTGAAGCTGCCCTATCGACTAATGGTGTGAATGTGGATTTGTGGTTTAATAAACAAGACTTAGACTATTTATTGCTAGCACTTTGTTTTAATTCTATTAATGTGCTGTTATTCTCTTCATCATCTTCGAGGTGGGGTTGAAAGGCCAAATGGTTAGCACCTTTGAACTGTATCATACAGCCTGTCATTGAGTCAACTGGCGTGGTTTCAAATCCCCGGTTTTACGTGGCAAGGAGTAGGGTCGCCTGTCCAGCCACGTGGGGTTTCTCCGAGTCCTCTGGTTTCCTCCCACTGCTAAAGACCCTTCGCGCAATTGAATTATTGAAGTAAAATTTAACCATATTATGTTAGTCCCGAAATGACCTAGTTTGTGTTGACTGAATGTTAAACCCCATTTCTCCCTCTCTCTTTTTTCTCTCTTTACTTTTGGCAGATCTCTAATAGTAAATGCAGGAGGACTGCACTACACGCAAAACAAAACATTTTGAGGATTGGTGGTTCAAGATTTCTGGCTTATTAAAGCAGTTAAACTTTACAGTTAGCGTTTCTAAATTAAATTTATCCCATATCAATTTTTGTGTACTGGGCGCGGCCATTTTCAACTGGCCAACATATGTATCATAAAATGATTCTGATTGACTAGCGATGACGTTAATGTAAGGGGTGCAACTTCAATACATCACCAGGTGGCATTGTTGTGAAGAAAGAGAAGCGAATTGTAACTTTAGCCAGCAAAGATCCCTCTTCGTTAGTCAAGCGGAATCAGAACAGTATGATGTTAAAACCCATCTCCTTTCATGACTGTCATGTACTGTCTGTTAAAAACTCTCTGATATATTTGTATGTTTAATTGACAGGTTTTTGGCGAGGCTCCACCGGGGTGTCGTCTGTGTGTTGTATCAACAAATGTAGCCGAAACATCTCTAACTATTCCAAATGTCAAATATGTTGTTGATACGGGCAAGGTAAAATCCATCTAAACTTTTAAAATATACATTGGAGGTGGAGGATCCAGGGCTCTTGACTCATAGCTCAAATGGTTCAGGTTTCAATCCTGTTGTTACATTTTTAAACTGTAAATTAAACCCAGGGGGTGTGTTGCCATGGTAATGGGGTGGCAGTGTACTGTATTCACAAATAAGAATGTGCAGAGTTCGATTCCTGACTGATCTTCGAAGAACTATCAGGATTTCTGAACCTCGGTCACACTAAGCCAATATGGCCACAAATAGATTGCAAAATTATCGACTAATACAGAAGCAATTTTGTATCCTAAGATCTGTAAAGCATTGTCACACCAAAACAATCAATGGTCATAAATTTCATAATCATATTCAAATATAGAAGGGGGTTGGATGGCTGAATCGTTAGCCTGTCATTGAGTCAACTGGCGTGGTATCAGATCCCCGGTTGTACGTGGCAAGGAGTAGGGTCGCCTGTCCAACCATGTGGGTTTTCTCTGGGTCAAGTGGACGTTAAACCTCATTTCTCCCTCACACTTTCTGAAGAATTGTCATTAAAACAATCCATGGCCATAGATTTCTTAATCGTATTCTAATTTACAGAAACAAGTCTAATTCTTATCTATGTGGATGCAGACGTTAAACAACTAAGGGGTGGTGGTGACGATGTCTTCTTACAGGAAACATATAGAATGGATTACAAATTGAATTCTTCTTCTTCAGGTTAAAACTAAATTCTACGATAAAGTTACAGGTGTTTCAACATTTAAAGTTACCTGGACGTCTCAAGCTTCAGCCAATCAGAGAGCAGGAAGAGCTGGACGTGTGTCGCCTGGTCATTGTTATCGGTATGTTATGTTTTATTGATTGATTTAAAGGTCGTTTTATGTTCTTAGACGGATACCAAAAATGTTAAGCACAAGTTCATATGCGTTCTCCTAGGGAGTTTGTGACAGAAATTTGCCTAGAAAGCTGCACTATGGCCTAGCCATAATCTTTTGATTAACAACCTGCCAAAGGTAACACCTCAATTTTCTGTACAATGTGTACAAGATCCTCTTGTCCTGTACAACTAAATTATAAGCTGGAAAGAAGTATAAATAAAATGAAAGTGACAAGGTATGCTTTCAATTCTTCATCATAATGAAGTAGTAGGCTCGTCCGCCCAACCTTGTTTGATTTTCTTGGGTGCTCACATATTCCTGAAGCAACGGCCCGAGAAATCCCTCTCTGGCCATTGCTGGATTCGCTTCGGATTCTTGACATTTAAGTAAATGTGTCTATTCTTCTCGTTCAATCAAATCTACTACTTACGTACAGTAACATGACATTCCGTCGTTTAATCTTGGGTCTTCCTTAATATTTTGGACAAAGATTTAAGTTATTAAAAACGTTGAAAGCCTGTTCGTTACCATACCGTAGTGTTTACTTTACGTCAATACCGATAGCCTCGTTTGTCACGCAATTAGTTTTGCTGCAATATCCTGCTATGCGCTGGTTAATATAGCATAAAAAACACGTGCAGCCATGACGTAACGTGTCGTAAACACAGTTGTCCTAATTAAACGTCTTGTTTTAAAGGTAATACCTTTGTAACGAATTCAGTGATTGGTCAGTAATAGGACCACTGGCCAGTCATAATTAGTGACAATAATACCCACTCAGTCCAGCAGGGAGTAGTCAGATTAGCTCTAATCAAACGGAACACTGCGAGGAGGATGGGGTGCTCACTGCTCAGCTTTCCTTCCACTGCTTAAGTTGCATACCTGCAAACAAATTATTGAATGTGTTGAAGTAAAAATAAAAAGTTGATCCAATAATGGCTGTTAAGTTAAATGGTCCAGTGACATTTATTACACAGTATATTTAATTTTGATGTTATTCTATTTTCAGTTTATTTTCATCAGCTGTATTTAACGATGATTTTGATTTGATTCTATTTTCAGTTTATTGTCATCAGCTGTATTTAATGATGATTTGACTCTATTTTCAGTTTATTGTCATCAGCTGTATTTAATGATGATTTGACTCTATTTTCAGTTTATTGTCATCAGCTGTATTTAATGATGATTTGATTCTATTTTCAGTTTATTGTCATCAGCTGTATTTAATGATGATTTGATTCTATTTTCAGTTTATTGTCATCAGCTGTATTTAATGATGATTTGACTCTATTTTCAGTTTATTTTCATCAGCTGTATTTAATGATGATTTTGAGATGTTTTCACCACCAGAGATTTGTAGACGTCCTGTAGACGATCTCCTGCTACAGATGAAGGTAAATTGGCATTTAACATAAGAATTATATCTTGTATTAGATTTCACAGTGAGGATGCTTTTGCCGTATTCCATTATCACATAATTAAGGACACTATTTGATTAGAACAGAGATCAATAGGTGATCAAGAGAGTCAACTTGACTTGGTCTAACATGATTTTAATGTGATGTACCATAATTTAGGACACTCTTGGTCTCATACATTTTGGGGTACTATTGCCTGGTTGGAGCTGATGTGCCATAAAACCCTATTTCACCCATTCATTTTGTTCTCATATAGAGGCTAAATTTAACATCTATATAGAAATTCTAATATCAAAAACATAATTACATTGTAGTTCCATCGCAAATGAATTTGCGAATGACTCAAAATAATTGTATCGTTTGAAGGGAAAATTGGGATCTTAAATGCGATAATCCATTCCCAATAATCAAACATGGTTTTTCTTTCGATATTATAAGTTGTAAGAACTACATTAGTAAGCTCAATGATAAGGTGTTGACTGAATGGTCCCACATATATTATTTGGCCCACATAAAATAACCCCCTCCAGTCACCTTCCCCCCCTGACAGTGTTGCAGGACAGAGGGCCTGGCAGATGACAGCGAGACGAAAAAATCAGGGTCTCGTGCATATTAATGAACCCATGACTGTTGGAAATTGAAATAAAAGTAGGCCTCTGTCAGAGCAAGGCAAAGTTTTCCTTACAGCCCACTACGTGTTGTATGTCCATCTTCATTAGGCCAGTTAGTGCAGAAAAAATATAACGATAAACTCATTTCATTTGAGTTGCATAAAACAAATTATTAATGAGCCATGTGGATTAGAATTACTGTTTCACCCACAATTCCCCAGTCGTTTTAAGATTTCTATATAGTTAGTTTGTTTTATATGGTCCTGTACACAATGCTAGGAAGGATAATTTATAATAAATGTGATTTTTTCAGGAGATGAATATAGATAAAGTTCAGAATTTTCCCTATCCTACTCCACCAGATATTGAACAATTAAAGGTAATACTTGTCTCAACATTATCATCTTAACCTCTACATATTGAATCTTATTACACTTAATGTCTTTTTTTATAAAAGAGAAATGTGTTTTTAAA
The DNA here is from genome assembly GCA_917208275.1 of Patella pellucida. Classification (NCBI taxonomy): domain Eukaryota; kingdom Metazoa; phylum Mollusca; class Gastropoda; family Patellidae; genus Patella; species Patella pellucida. Next base: position 72,538,811 of record OU795041.1, on the reverse strand, counting down.
GAGAAATTCTTTTTAAACTAACATTATAAGAACTATTTGATAAATGTTCATAATATGAAATTCACTAGAACTATTCCAATGTCTTGAACCACAGATTTTGATTACATAATGTCTGGTGGCACAGAGAAGATGGTAACATCTAGTAAAGATAGGGCCATCTTTTTATATCATTTTGAAAAAAAAATATCCATGGAACTTGGTATCCAGTTATATTACATGTAGGGTTCATTTACAAAAATCAGAAATACCATGATTATGGATTTTTTTCTAATTCAAGAAATCTGAATTTCGTTGTAGGCAGCTGAAAGTTTATTGTTATCTCTTGGAGCTTTATCAACACCAGATCGACCGAAGCATTTCAAACGTAAACAGGACAGAGGTAAATAGAATATAATTAATTTGCCGCTCATTGCTAAGCTTTATTAAAAATAAACAATTAAACATACATTATAAGAGCTAAATCTGCCTATTGCAGGTCTTTCTTTAGGCCTGAAATGTTATCTTGGTGGATTATGATCCGATTTTCTGCATAAAAAAAATTTTCCTTCACAATTTAATGAATAAATGGATAATCACGAGTCTGATTTTTGGCATACTGAATTTAGTAATGATGATCGAAGCTAGGCGGATATTTTAATTCCTAATTCTTGGTTTGTAGTGAATCAATTTGTCTGAAATTTTCAGTAAATTCCCTTTCAATAATCTAGTTTTTAATTATTATACTGATCTCCAATAAAGTATCTTTAATTTTTCTCTTACTATCTCATACTTTCCAATTTTTTTGACACAAAAACAATCTAATTATACATAATTTGGTTGTTTAAAGGACCTAAGTCTGTAACTCAATATCCTCCAAAATGTTCGACATCGAAATCACGAATTATTGGTGAATTTAAATCAACATTCATAATGTAAACTTACCGGGAAAAGGTGAGCTTCTGATATCTGATATTTAAGATAAAATAATTTTTCTTATTAATGTACCATAATGCGCTTCAGCCCCAGTTGTATTGAGATACTCGAGGGATGAGGCTAGACACGTTGCATCAAGCCAAACGGAGATTGTAGACTGGAATAACTAGACGCTCGAAAGGTGCACTTGATTAAAATTGCTGGCTTATTTCGCTGAACATAAATGATTTGAAATTGTAGTAAAACGGAAACCATTGACTGTAAATCAGTTTATATACATTCATATTACAGTATTATACGGCTTGTGATCCACTATTGTGAATCTCTAGGCCCCAGATGTAAGTGATTTAGCTCCTTTAAATTAAGAACAGTGTTACAATATAAATGGTGTTTAATCGCTAGGAATACTGACCTTAATCTATGTTTATCATTTTCAGAGTTAACAAAGATTACACCCCTCGGCCGTGGAATGGCTAAGTTTCCTGTCTCGCCTCGATATGCTAGAATATTAGCTTTAGGTCATCAGGAGAATCTCCTACCCTATGTTATAGCGATTGTATCAGCTTTATCTGTAGATGAATTATTCATTGAGACACCGGGACCTAGCGAGGTAAATATTCTTTTTTCGATTGGGGGTTCGATGGTCAAATGGTTACCGTGTGCATGTTGTATCATAAGAAGATCGTATCAATAATTTGCTTGCACATGGGGGTATTCAGGAGTAGGAGGAAAATGGAACACTCATATGAAAAAACAACGAGGTTAGACAGGCAACCCTACTCCTTGTCACATACAGCCGAGGGAATCAAAACCATGCCATTTGACTCAATGACAGAACCTATGATTTCAAGCGCATTTGTTAAGCAACTAGGATACCCAGCCCCCTATGATTAAATAAATCTAGGATCATTAAACTGTAACTTATATGTATGGAAGAACAGCTACTGATTTTTTTAGACGATGTTTTGAAGAGTATTCTCTCAACTCGTTCAAACAGTAACAAATGTGTAGGGCAATTATATACAGAAATGAAATGAAATGAAATGGGGTTTAACGTCCTACGCTTAAGCACCTAACCTGGGCTAATTGAAGACGAGCATATGCCACAGTGTGCAATGAGGGAAATTTCGCCCGGGCATCGGCGCTACGGCCTACTCTTATATCGAATTCCAACTGCCAAGGGATCTTTTACGTGCACTCCAATTTGTACACGGGACCTCGGTTTTTCGTCCCATCCGAACGACTAGGCAGCTGTCCTTGTCAGCCCCTCCTTCTGCATCACTGACAAGGGGAAATCACGCCGGAAAATCGAGATGAACTTTCTCGGCCAATGCAGGGATCGAACACTCAACCTCCAGGCTAGCGAACCAGCGCCTTACCCACTTAGCCACCGTGATCCCCAATTATATACAGACAAGCAATAACAGATCTGTATGTTCACATAAAAAACTAAATATATATGCAGTGTGATTACAAATATTTTTGTGTCTATTTTTGAGAGTATTATTTATTTTACAGAAAACAGATGATAAGCAGAAACAGAAAACTTCACAAATCAGAAAGTTATGGGCTGGAGGTGTAAGTTGATATATTATATAACTTTTTACATATAATGTATATAAGGGGCTGAAATGTATGTGAAGCATTAGTTAGCCCAAATGGCATGTTATTATGCATATAAAAATTAGAAAGACCTACACAGAACAGGGCATCATTTTTGACGGGAGTTTGCGCGCTCGCGCCCGTCTGCGTCTGTAATCTTGAAAACACAAGCGCCTGTTATAGCTCCTGCTAACGATTCACAAAGTTTCGACAGTTTTATCATGAAAGTCGAGTTTGGAAAGTAAAATAAAATATTATCGTATCCGAAAATCGCGACGAGTACTTTTGTTATGGTATCGAGTCATTTGGGTTGAAGATTATTAGCTCGGTTGTCAAGTCTCTCCATGAGTCCATTACGTTTTCACTCACGATCACTGATCTATATATAGGTCATTGTTCACGATATATTATTATGTATTAGGCCTAGTACTAGTATTACATTAATAATAAACGATTGACCAATTTCAAATCAAATAATGTCCGTGTTACGGCGTTAGTTGTCTAAGAGTTTTTGATTGTGAAATTTGAAAAAATATAACGTTATGAATTTCTGTCATATAGAAAGCGTCTTGATAATCATGATATATACATTCCTTTCCCACCTTTGCCGCTTTGGCATCGAGCCAGAGATTTACTTCCGAGTTACTGCTTTCTGTTGTAAGCATGGGACCGGTAAATCAAGTACTTGACAACCAATGGCATGTTCAATGAGCGTATTTGTCTGCTAGAATTTGGATATAATCAATTGAAATTTTGACTAAAAAATGTCTCAACACCGATTTTTTTAAAAAAAGATTTTTTACACCATTTGGAATTTTGGATAAACTAGATGGTAATAAAAAAGCCCTTGCGAGCAAATTTGCAAGTGCGTTTTTATTTGCTCCCGCGAATATAGGTGCAAGAGCATTTTGTGACTCATGCATGTTTTACAGAAATGATGCCCTGACAGAAGGCATTCTTTGTCTGAATTTCTTCCTCCATTAAGACTTGGGATCACGGTGGCTAAGTGGATAAGGCGCTGGTTCGCTAGCCTGGAGGTTGAGTGTTCGATCCCTGCATTGGCCGAGAAAGTTCATCTCGATTTTCCGGCGTGATTTCCCCTTGTCAGTGATGCAGAAGGAGGGCCTGACAAGGACAGCTGCCTAGTCGTTCGGATGGGACGAAAAACCGAGGTCCCGTGTACAAATTGGAGTGCACGTAAAAGATCCCTTGGCAGTTGGAATTCGATATAAGAGTAGGCCGTAGCGCCGCTGCCCGGGCAAAATTTCCCTCATTGCACACTGTGGCGTATGCCCGTCTTCAATTAGCCCAGGTACGGTGCTTAAGCGTAGGACGTTAAACCCCATTTCATTCATTCATTCCATTAAGACTTTTTAAATACCTCAATAAATGTATACTTTTCTACAATATTTGACCAGCATTCCATATTAAGACACTATTCTTATGAATTTATATATTGTTGTATTTCTATACGCAGGGTCAGTCTTTGTTATTAGGTGATTTAATGGTATTATTAAAAGCAGTAGGGGCATGTGAATATCAGGGTTTTACTCCAGAATTCTGCTCTAAGTTTGGTATCCGGTATAAATCCATGAAAGAAATTAGAAAATTACGAGTACAGCTAACAAATACAGGTAGTTATATGTAAATATTTGTAGCTTGTTACTTTGGGGGCCCTATTCGCAAATACTTGAACTTAAATATTTAGAAAAGCAGCCTTTCATTGGCCGAGAACTAAAATTTGTGCTATGATTTTAATTCCAGTATGTTATATTTGGACATGTATTAATATTACAAGCCCATAATCAACTCTCTTCAACATCTGATGGCCAAGATTTAAATGGAATTAATTCAACATTTGCAACGTTTAGAAGTTAAGGGACAATCATGGCCAATTCTAGGTTTTTGTCACGTACCATTGCTTAGATAATGATTGATTCAGAATAAATTTATTTGAATGAAATTTTCAATACATTCATCCTTCTCAATCTCTTTTTGAACTATTATAGCAGGAGCCTCCAGGTTTTTTATCTTAATCTTACCTACTGTAGTCTACTAAGTGTGTTCCCGTCTTCCATTAGCCCAGGTTAGGTGCATAACAGTAGGACGTTAAACCCCATTTCATTTCATTTCTACTAAGTATGATTTTTTTTCAGTAAATATTGTGATACCTGATGCCAATCTATGTGTGGATCCGAAGTTATCTCCCCCTACTGATGCCCAATGTAAGATGTTACGGCAGATTGTATTGGCTGGTTTAGCTGATCATGTCGCCAGGTAATTAACATTTCGTTTTAACAGAAAACCTGAATTTGACAGAACCGACTGTATTTTCAATAGATAGTTCCTGGTATAATAAATGTCGACCAGCTTAAAAAAATATGAGATAAATACAAACTTAATACTTTATTAACAAAAGAGATCCAATCCCCCGCGAAACTCTAAATTTAGTTCGCTGCATGTTTCACAGGACCATTGTTAAATAGTTTTAAAAATAAATTTGTATTTTAAGGAGATATCCCGACCCTCCTCCAGGGGCCAGTGAAGATGCCAGAAAACTAAAACATGCTTATCAGGTAACAATATAGACTCCTTACTTATTTACTATTCTCATTTCCTTCACAGGTAACAATGTATGCTCGTTACTTATTTACTATGTAAAGCCTAATTCATTTCATGCATTCAAATTTAGTAGTACATTAAATTAAACCCCATTTCATTTCATTTATTGAAGTTAGAAAGAAAAAACAACAATTATTGCGTATTGTGTCTTGTCCATATATTTGTTTTTATGTAAATTGTGTGTGGTGCAGTCTGCCGGCACTTACTATTAGGTTAGTGTGTACAGGGTGGATCCTAGTTTTCTGTCCCATCGATCTATTTCATTCATCCTTCATCTATTTTATTTGCAGATTTTAATTTTTAACAGTGAACTGCATGAATTATTTATTAATTCATCCTTCATCTGTTTTGTTGTTATATTTTAACAGTGTATTGTTTCATTCATCCTTCAACTGTTTTGTTTTTATATTTTAACAGTGTATTGTTTCATTCATCCTTCAACTGTTTTGTTTTTATATTTTAACAGTGTATTGTTTCATTCATCCTTCATCTGTTTTGTTTTAATATTTTAACAGTGTACTGAATTAGAGGAACCAGTCTTTATTCATCCTTCATCTGTTTTATTTAAAGAGAAATGTGATTATATAGTTTATCAGAACATCCATGAGACATCCAAACTTTATATGAAAGGTGAGTTAAATATATGAATATTTATCTATGGAGGCAAAAGTAGCAATGAATGAACAAGACGATATCTATGGGGGGGGGGGGTTATATACAGGTCCCTTTATAACATATTCCATAGGTCCTGTAGTAGATAACCTAGCTCGGATATTAACCAAGCATGTTTTAATTTTCGATTCCCTTCTTCATGAATGGTCTGACAAGTACTGATAAATAATCATTTTAAGTTGAGTTATTTGCCCCTGAACCGGATTCAGACCAGATATTTTGTAATCTCACTCAGTCACAATTTAATATATTGAAAGAGACTTTCCATGTTACAGGTGCTTGTGAAAGATTCATGTTCCTTTCTCAACAATACCTGTTGAAAAGAGACTTTCATTTTACAGGGGCTTGTGATAAACACAGGTTCTTACTCAACCAATACCAGGGGCCTGTTTCACGAAATTTTAACTAAGATAAAATCCAATTCCAAATATAGTAATTTGATTGGATATTATTTGATTGATTTTTAGTGCTTAGCCAATCAACATTGAAGTATCTATTAAAATTTAGATTTTATCTTTAGTTAAGATTTCGAGGACCAGGGCCCTGGTATATAATTATAATATATACCTGGTAATTAATGGTATCATATGTTTTTTTATTCCAGGTATTGTTTCCATAGAACCAGAATGGTTGCCATTATTTGCTGGCTATCATTGTTCTTTCTCACGACCTTTAGATGACCCTTCACCTTTCTATGATACCATAAAAGGAGAGGTCACATGTTACATGACCAGTAGCTTCAGTAAGTATTAAATATATATCTGGTCATGGGATTCATCAGTCAGTTGTAGCATTACGTATGTATGTCAAAGAATCATGCGATCCTTAAGGGGGGGGGACAAGGCCTGGATTCAGCGCTCACGCTGTTGATCGCCATTTCTGTCAATTGCCATAAAAATATAATCTTGGCGATAAAATATTCAATCTGGCGGATTTTTTGGCGATAACTTTTTCCTACATGGCGATTCTTTTTTTACCTTTGGCAATATTTTTTTCTTGTCATGACATAAAGATTTGATTTCCATGCCGTATAGAAGCCTTACGGTCCATTGGGCTCGGCTGAATGACAGTGGGTCAATTAACAATCAATTAGGTATAGACTTATCTTTTGTCTCTTGATCAATCTCGGATAAGTGTTGATAAGTATATACAGTAAGAGAAGTAATAAACTAATTAAGAGACGAAGATTAATTTATTTGTTTTCAATACGAATCGGTGACTCTTTTTATGGTCTGTATATATTCAAAATGGCGGGCACATTGTCAGTGAACAATACTCGGTCGATTTGTTTGGGATTATTGAAATTATGACGGCTGTTTTATATATTTCTTACCAGTCACTGGTTATTCAAGTCCCAAAGTGACCTAGTTTGTGTTGAGTTATTCAAGTATCCTAGATGACTAAAGCCATTATACTGCAGAAGCAAAAAAAAATAAATAAAATTAACATGATAGTTTGAAATCAAAGATTAGGCAGGTGAAAAACTCTGCTCAAATTGTATACATGTTAGTCTGAAATATAACCCAGATATTCCTAAACCTATACATGCAGGAGCAACTAAAAACACCTATAATAGTTAGAAATAGAAGAATATACGTAAAAATGCTTTACTCAAATTGTACACATAACTACATGTATAGAACAATAGAAATAAAAATGAGGTGATTGATAAGATTCTGTTCCTTACCAAATTAATAATTATCTGTTATTATTCAGGTCGATGTAATTGGGCGATACCAGCAGTACCGATTGAATATCCACACAACATCGATAAATTCCGTTGGTTTGCCAGATTTCTACTCGAAGGAACAGTTTGTCCGAAACTAAAAGAATTTGTTAGTGTTCTTCTCTCCACACCTGCTACCATGATTAAATCATGGGCCAAGTAAGTTATATGTTTAAGCATAAATATACACGAAACACTACCTTAAAATAAAAATAAAAATACAGTACCTAACAGATCATCAAGATGTATACAGTACAACTAATCCAACCTCATGGGTTTTCTCCAGATCCTCTGGTTACCTGGGGGGTTGGGATGGCCAAATGGTCTAGAGTGTCGCGCTTCGATCTTTAGCTGGCCGGTCACCTCTGGCTTGCGGCTGTGGTTTCGAGCCCTGGTGTGAGCGTATGTGACATGGAGATAGGGGCGCCTTCTCAACCTCGTGGGTTTCCTCCGGGCACTCCGGTTTCCTAAAGACCCCTACGTGCATGCGGATTATTGAAATAAAATTAAACCATGTGTTAGTCCCGAAATGACCTAGTTGTGTTGAGTGTACGTTAAACCCCATTTCTCTCTCTCTCTCCGGTTACCTCTGACTGCTACCCTGTTTAAAAAAAAAACTGTATCTAACAGATAATTAAGATACATACAGTACGACTGATTCTAAAAGATGAACTGACCTTGTGGGTTTTCTCGTGGTCACTGCTAAAGATCCCTGCGTGCAAGCGAATTATTACAAAAAAATTTAACCATATCTTTGTCCCGAAATGACCTTGTTAGTGTCAAGTGGACGTTAAACCCCATCTCTCTCTCACTAGATGATGATTTTGATACAGTATCACTAATAAATGATGATTAAAATATTATTTTATCCACATTTGAAGATGGTATAATATGGACCAGGAATTAAGCATGGCATCATCCCGGTCGTCGTCGTGGAATTCTGAGGTCATATCGGGGGTTTGGGATGGCCTAGTGGTCTATATTGTCGCGCTTCGACATAGGATATAGGGCGCCTTCTCAACCTGATGGGTTTCCTCCGGACACTTTGGTTTCCTCCCACGGCTATAGACCCCTGCGCGCAAGCGAATTATTGAAATAAAATTAAAACCATATGTTCGTCCTGAAATGACCTAGTTGTGTTGAGTGGACATTAAACCCCTTTTCTCTCTCTCTCTCTCTGAGGTCATATCAAAAGTCCCTCCATCAATGCACACTTTATTTCGGGAACCAACATTAACCGAGATTTTAATTGAATTAACCAAGCGTTTCTTCCCCTCTTGCTATAATTCAATGTTAAAATATTATGATTTCAGATTACAGCCTAGAACGGAAGTATTATTACAAGCATTAGTAGGGAGAACTGTAACCAATAAACAGAGTCTACTCGATGCCTGGAACACAGATAACATGTGTAAGTCTGATTAATTAGTCGTTCGGATGGGACGAAAAACCGAGGTCCTGTGTACAGATTGGCGTGCAGGTAAAAGATGCCTTGGCAGTTGGAATTCAGTTGCTGCCCGGGGAAGAATTTCCCTCATAGCACACTGTATGGCGTATGCCCGTCTTCAATTAGCCCAGGTTAGGTGCATAATAGTAGGACGTTAAACCCCGTTGCATTTATATCATTCGATTCCGTCTATATGAAATGAAAACTTGCGTTTCGGCACCAAGTGGGCCATGAAGAGGCTTACTATAAGACAAATTTGGCCCTGATTTTCAACTGTCAATGGGATCATGTGGGTAAAGCGCTGGCTCGCTAGCCTGGAGGTCGGGTGTTCGTTCCCAGCATTGACCAAAAAGTTCATCTCAATTTTCCTGAGTTGTTTCCCCTTGTCAGTGATGCCGAACCGAGAGCCTGACAAGGACAGCTGCCTAGTCGTTCGTATGGGAATGAAAAACTGAGGTCCGATGTACATAATAGCGTGCAGGTAAAAGATCCCTTGGCAGTTGGAATTCAATGTCATAGCGCCGCTGCCCGGGCAAAATTTTCCTCATAGCACACTCTATGGTGTATGCCTGTCTTCAATTAGTCTAGGTTAGATGCAGAAGAGTAATACGTTATCCCTGACAGATGCAACTGTCAACTCTTATTCCAATTTCATCTGTATGGGGATTTTTAACATGTGATCAGTGATATACACAAGGGGTTTTCATCACTTCTTCTTCACAATTAGACCCTTTCCTTGACAGGTCCTCTGTCTGGCCGGTTACCTCTGGCTTGCCGCTTTGGTTTCAAGCCAAAGTGTGAGCGTATGTAACATGGAGATAGGGGCGCCTTCTTAACCTCGTCGTTTTTTTTCTGGGAACCCCGGTTTCCTCCCACTGCTAAAGACCCCCTACGCGCAAGCGAATTATTGAAATAAAAAATTAAAACCATATGTTAGTCCCGAGATGACCTAGTTGTGTTGGGTGAACGTGAAACACCATTTCTCTCTCTCCCTCTCCGGCACCACCTACTATCAATAACCAGGCTTTCATACGATGATAAACTTATTTATTATTTTACTTTACAGATTTATATAATGAGTACTGTCATTGGGTACCGGAAGCTGTACATTATGATGTAAAAACAAAATGGCCTCCAATAGGATGAACTGGCTTGACTATCAACACTTGATTAACACCTTGTTCTGTGTAATAATGACTTTGTCTAGACATGAAGACAGACGTATGTGACGTCATCAAATGTGAAATGAAACAGACAGCCTGATCTCTTGTGTTTATTTTATTGGTATCATGCCCTGGGTTCTTACTCACGATTTGTCTTGATGAGGATCTATCAGTCTGTTTACAGAGTCCGGGCAATCCGGTTTCATCCCACTGCTAAAGACCCCTACGCCCAAACGAATTGTTGAAATAAAATTAAACCATATGTTAGTCCCAAAAGGACTTAGTTAGTGTCGAGTGGACATTAAACCCCATTTCTCTCTCTCTCTCTCTCTCTGTTTACAGAAATTTTGTAAAAGTATAAAAATGAATTAAGTTGATGGTCATTAAAAGCCCAAACCCTGATGAATAAACACTGATATTACTGAAAAACAGATACTAGTGTTTTAAGGCTACTTTAGCTTTATCAGATCATACTCCTTTCATAAATAGATTGTGTGGGTGAAAGGGTAATGTGTGTGGACTGGATCAGAAGTTCTGTCATTGAGTCAAGTGGCTGTGGTTTCGATTCCCCCGCTTGTACATGACCTGTAAACCTTGACATAGAATCATACAGTCGTACCAATATAGCTAGTTTTAAAGCCCCAATACCACTCTTGTTGTAACTGAATAATATGTTCCAATCTTTATCCTGGTCAACAAATTGTACTATTTTACAATATTTCAATTAAAAAATGATACAAATTTCATCTTAACACAACTAATTTTAAAAATTGGAAAAATTCAACTACATGGGGTAACATGGTTTGAAAAGCCTTACGTAAGCACTTTCAAATGCAACTTGGATTTAAACATATTTTCAAACCCTCTGAACAAGTAAGATAGGATGTAATGGATAATTCAGACAACAGGTAGGACACTTATACATCTTGTAGTTAGAATAAGGCTAATTTTTTTTTTCTGGACCTGTCAAGCCAGCAAGAGTGTTATTGTCCCTTTAATTCCATGATTTAATTAGTACTATGGCTTAATTTAATGGTACACCATTTAATTTCTCAGAGATGGGTTTAGAAATGGATGACCGGTTCAATTATCTAAAGCCTTTAATTACTAGCCGAGCAGAAATTAAATGGTGTACCATTAAATTAAGCCATAGTAGTAATTAAACCATTTTTGAAATTTAAATGGTTATTATCAATTATCAAAGGATGTTTTGAATTTAAAGGCTATTATATTAATTAAAGAGCAAAACAACCAACAAGTTAACGGATACCAGATCCTTAGTGTATAGACATATATATAATTGGACACTATGATATTACTGAATTGTGGCATGGGTACCCTATATATTATCAATATATACACTGAAAGAATTGCTGGGTACCCATGTTTAACTAATTGTTGGTATTGCTGGGTACCCTCTCTGTTTTACCAATGGTTGAGTACCCATGTATTACCAATTGTTGGTATTGCTGTCCATGGGTACCCCTGTATTACCAATTGTTGGTATTGTTGAGTACCCCTGTATAACCAATTGCTGGGTACCTCTATTTTACCAATTGCTGGTATTGTTGAGTACCCCTGTATTTGAACTACACCTAATTCCCGCCCTATTTTTAAATATAAGTGTATAATATTAAACAATTGTACAAGAAGTGCCTTTGAATATGATGTGAGATATAATGATTGTTATGTATATATTATTGAATGTTATAAAATATGATGAATAAAACAGTTTGATAAATATAATCTACTTATAAACAAACAATATGCACCAGCCTACCTGGTTAAATTAAATAATTGAAATATATTGATAGCTACTAGTTATACGTTTATTATAAATCCGCCAACCTCGTGGGATTTCTCCGGTTTCCTCCCACTGTTAAAGACCCCTATGCGTATGTTAGTCCCGAAATGACCTAGTTTGTGTCATTAAACCCCATTTCTTTGTCGCTCTCCGCCATTGTGCACCTGGAAGATTAAGTTCGAGGTTATTTGTTTTTAAGCTGCAACACTGATAACACTGATAGGACTGATAATTCATAACTGTCCTCCATCACACGAGCAAAACCTGGTTAATTATATCGAAGGCATATTTAACTCTTATAACTTCTAGTCCGGTGGCTCAATGAGTAAGACGTTAACTCGTGATGATTTCTTAATTGTATTAAAATAATGAGTCCGAAATGTACGATCTGTAATATAGACTATCTATGGCGGGAAAACGATAGGGATTAAGTCAACCAGGCTAGGATTTGAGTATTCCATTAGAGAATCGAGCATCCATCCTGTCTATGGATTCAAGCATCCAGACTAAAGGTATAATCATCCTGACTAGGGATTCAAGCATCCAGACTAAAGGTATAATCATCCTGACTAGGGATTCGATCATCATCTAGAAATGATATGAAATGGGGTTTAACATCCTACAGTTCTGCTCCCACTGGGCTAATGCAGGCGGCTGCCCACCAAGACCAGGGAATCGATCACCCAAGTTAGTCAGATTTGACCATCCAGACTCGGGATTCGGTCATATCAAGTATCTAAATGCACTTCACTTTACACCGAATGATCCCAAGAATATCTCAAGATGATAACTGTATTTAGGTCAAGGTCTCAAATTGATTAAGCGACTTCAATTGATATAACTACTTACAAACAAGGTATAATCATAATCAATTGGTGGCTTTATACAGCGCATGTAGAATATCACATAGGGAGATAACAGGTTAAATATATAGGAAGATAAAGCAATTTGATGTAGTGACTCGACTCCAGTATGAACTTGGAAATTGGGCGTTGAAGCTTGGGTGTTGCTGTCGAGGCAGGTTAATATTGTCCTAAGTCATTGTGTTGTCGGAGTATCGCATAGGGCGATACCAGGTTATAGAAAGATAAAACAATTTGCGGACTCAAAAGTTGAACATTGGGTACTGAAGCTTCGCTGTTGCTGTCGAGGCAGCTTTATATTGCCCTACGTTATTGTGTTGTCGGAGTATCACATAGGGAGATACCGGTTATTACAAGAAGATAAAGCAATTCGCTGTTGTGACTCGACTCGAGTATGAACCTGGACATTGGGCACTGAAGATTCCTGTGTGATCGACGAAAGTGTTACTGTCGAGGCAGGTTTATATTGTCATACGGTATTGTGTTGTCGGAGGACGGAGAAGATAAATAGGCCTACTGTGTTGTCAAGGCAGATCGAGAAAGATCAACATATTGTCCTAAGTTACCTTGCGGTCAGAGAAAGTAAATATTGTTCCAAGCTACTACCCCAATAAGATGTTGCTGCTGGAATTAGTGTTGTCGTTCCTACTGGTCCATGTGATAACTTCCTCAAGTGGACCTCATAGGAATAAGTTTGACCCCGGTAGAACCAACGTCCTCGTGTTGCTAGGCGATGATGCCGGTGTACAGATGTCAGCGTATAATAATGCAGCCATCAAATCACCAAACTTTGATAAACTATCAGCGAGAAGTGTTGTCTTTAGCCACGGTTTTACGTCCGTCAGCAGCTGTTCACCCAGCAGGTAAATGCTTTACTCCCGTCAGCAGCTGCAAACACAGAATGTAAATATTTTTACTTCCGTCAGCAACTGCAAACACAGAATGCAAATATTTTTACTTCCGTCAGCAACTGCAAACACAGAATGTAAATATTTTTACTTCCGTCAGCAACTGCTTACTGCAAACACAGAATGTAAATATTTTATTTCCGTCAGCAACTGCAAACACAGAATGCAAATATTTTTACTTCCGTCAGCTACTGCAAACACAGAATGTAAATATTTTATTTCCGTCAGCAACTGCAAACACAGAATGCAAATATTTTTACTTCCGTCAGCAGCTGCTTACTGCAAACACAGAATGTAAATGTTTTATTTCCGTCAGCAGATCTAGATCTGTTGTTGAAGAAAAGGGGTGGTAAGGAAAGGCTTCTAGTTTTCCGGACGAAAATTGAAACCCTGTATGCCCTTGACGGTATTTAATTTCTGTTGTGGTGATTTCAAATGTTTCATCTGGTTTATAGCCATACATCCGCATAATCAAGATCTTCCCCAGCAGCATAAATAATCGATCAACTGGCAAGATGCTGAAGAAGCACATATTTAGTGTTTATTGGAACATATCGTTTTGATCAAACCTAACTGACTGAACTGTCTGTTTTAATACGACGAGCGCAGATTATGCCGTGCGTGAGGCATGTCATTCTTACCTTTCCAGAACACCTCGTACTACTTCCATTACATGAATTGTCTAATTAATCTGGCGAGTATATTTGTTAGTGTTGGAATTTGCCGAATTCGACCTTAAATTTACGATTTATTGTACTTTGCATTTTCTAAGTTTGATAAAATACCAATCCCAATTGACGATATCAAAATTAAAAAAGAATCAAACAAGAGGATTATCCAATACAATAATAGAAGCTGTTTAAGAAAATAAATCTGTAGGCTACCTCCCCTTGTACTTCATAGAAAATATTGTCATGACGAGACGTGATTTAAAGCCCATTTCGTTCCTTCCACAGGTCTGTAGTATTAACTGGTCTACCACAACACCAGAATGGAATGTATGGACTCCACCATGATCCACATCATTTTAATACCTTTGATTCTGTTCAGAGTTTACCTGTAATGTTGGGTGATTACAATATTAGAACAGGTAGGTCTACTGATACCACCAGCCAGGTGAGTGAGAGAGGGTGGGAGATAGAGGGAGGGGAGAGAGAGAGATGGAGGGGGTAGAGAGAGAGTTTAACGTCCAATATTAGAACATGAAGGTCTATCCATAACATCAACCAGGTGAGCGAGAGAGAGAGAGGGGGGAGAGGAGAGATATAGGGGGAGAGAGAGGGGTAAAGAGAGATAAACCCCGTTTACATTACAAATTTTAAGCGTGCCAGGAACGGTACCAGGTACGGCTCTCTTCTTTTTTTTGTAGTGTAAACGGTACAAACGTAAGCGCGCCGTGCCTGGTACAGTTCCAATCTGGCCCACTGAAGTGATGTGGTCTGAGTACCGTACCAGGAACGGCTCTCTTTAAATTTCCGTAGTGTAAACGGTAACTGGTCTCAGTACGGATTACTGCGCATGCGCCAAATGGACCTTGACCGTTTTCTCCCGCGAAATGTCATCACTTCTGTCGAAATTTTTATAAACGACATGATAATTCGTTTTCGTCTCCTCTGGTAGTGTGACATCATTGAAGAACTCGAAGAGACTGCTAACTCATTCAAAGAAGGCATCAAGTTTGTTAGAAATAAACCATTCCTTCTTGATTTCTTTTGTAGTCTCAATAACAGAAAGTAAACAAAAAAGAAAGGGACAAACGTACCAAAATCAACCGCTATAATTGTTTTCATCCGGGTAACGTGCTTAGGGACTGAAATTTACTTTTCTGTGAAGAGTTCCACTGTTGGCTCGCTTGGCACAGTTCCAAGACCGGTAATGTAAACGGGTCAATTCTTGAAATCTATCGCGGCCTGGTACGGTACCAGGTACGATACCAGGTACGGCGCGCTTATCGGGGCCAAGTGTAAACGCGACTATAGAGGGGGAAAGGGGGGAGATAGAGAGGGAGATAGAGGAATATAGAGAGAGATAGAGGGGGGAGGGGGAAGGGGAGAGATAGAGAGGGAGAGGGGATAGATGGAGAGAGAGATAGAGAGGAATGAATGAATGAAATGGGGTTTAACGTCCTACGCTTAAGCACCGTACCTGGGCTAATTGAAGACGGGCATACGCCACAGTGTGCAATGAGGGAAATTTTGCCCGGGCAGCGGCGCTACGGCCTACTCTTATATCGAATTCCAACTGCCAAGGGATCTTTTACGTGCACTCCAATTTGTACACGGGACCTCGGTTTTTCGTCCCATCCGAACGACTAGGCAGCTGTCCTTGTCAGGCCCTCCTTCTGCACCACTGACAAGGGGAAATCACGCCGGAAAATCGAGATGAACTTTCTCGGCCAATGGGGAGGGGAAAGAGATAGAGGGAGAGGTAGAGAGGGAGAGAGTTTAACGTCCAATATTAGAACAGGTGACAGAGAGATAGAAGGAGGGGGTAGGGAGAGAGATAGAGGAGGCAGAGAGAGATAGGGGGAGGGGAGAGAGAGAGAGGGGGAGTTTAACGTCCAATAGAGGTGGGTTCATCTATTGACAGCACCAACCAGGTATGAATCTACACCATATTTCCTCGTCTGTGATATTAAACAGGATCACCACGGCATCAACATGGAATTTTAATCATTCCAATTCTATTCTGCTCATCAAAGTTAATTTGTCAAAATGCCCGCCGTCTTCATTACCCCCGTCAAAAGGAAAAACCTAGTAACTCACTTTTTTTTTATCAAATATGAGTTGGGATCAAATTTGTAGTTACTAGTGCTGCTGCACTAGTTATTCCAATCTTTTGATTTGGTAAGCAGTTACACAACCTAGCAACTTCCTTCATTTTCCTAGTATTAGTGAGTTAGTAGGTGTGACCTTTTGGCGGGATATTAGCCTAGTCAGAGTAGAACAATAGGACGTTAAACCCCATTGCATTTTATTTTCATGCAGTCTTTTTTGAATACTGTAAAGCGTTGTTTTTTATTTCCCACCCATTCGTGATTAATCCCAGGGCAAGGTTCAGAGGCGTTGTACATACCGTAATTTCAAAAAAACATTTATAGGACCTGGGAAATAAGAAAATCGTTTAGGGTCAGCAATTTGTGTGTGACAAAACTAATGTCGATCGGTTAACCGCAAACACCGGCATTGGGTATTGTTTTTTTTTCATTCTGCCCACAGAGATCGATCTACTTCATACCTCAAGAATAAATCTCTGTCCTGAATAGCCGCCATATCCAAAAATCATTATATTGGTTTTTTTTACTACGCTTCTATTCCGTTTTACATTTGACACACACACAAAGATTAAAAAAAACTATTCAATCCCATTAAATGGAAGCAGAATAAATACTTCTAAAAATTCTCCAAGTTTACTAAGTGTTTTCGACTTAAATCGCCGACTTAAAATGTCGGTCAACTAGCTTAGTTTCCGCAGTGAATATTCGCTAGGCCGTTACAGTCATTGATAATGAGTCACAAATATTATCTTTTTCCTCCGACAAATTAAATTCTAAAACATTTTTTTTTAAGTATTAGAAAATAAAATGAAGGTGTTTAAAGGTCATTCATCTTTGCCAGAGATAAAAGACAGATGTCGCATTAACTCTGTATAACAGATAGGCTTAGCGTCTGTTCTCAAACGATGCGAACTGTAGACAGACAGCCTAAGTTTGATCATGTTCCTGAAGCAACGACTGCGATTTATACAGCATTTGGCCGTTGCTGGTTTACTTCACGATTCCCCAAATTATAGCTACGTTATCTGTAGACATCAACAGTAGCATCCAACCAGAGATTGGGACATAGCGAACCACACGGAAACCTTGACATTTGACGATCTTTGGACCTTGGGACTCGATTATCACAGGAACACATTTTAGCTTGAATGCGCGAGACTTGGGATTCGCGACGGTCAAGGAATCTGATTGGATCACAAGCTAGGCTTATACCCAATCAAACTTAGTGTCGAAATATGCAACAGATTGTAACACGAAGGGTTAGATAAGATGTACTAAGTTAAAGCGAGATAAAGCCTTCTATTGAAGATGAAGTTTGGTATAGTTTTTGTTGTGTTATTTTGTTGTGTGTTTATATATTTTCAGGTATAATAGGTAAGAAGCACGTGGGACCAGATTACGTTTATAAATTTGATTATGAACAGACGGAAGAAAACAATGATTTGAATCAAGTTGGTAGGAATATTACCTGCATGAAAAATCTAGTTCATGACTTTCTCTGGGACAACGATACCAGGTAGCCTACGTTTTATTCATTTCTGGTTGACAAAGCACAACACTGTTGTAGTTGGGAGGTCGATAGCATGCGAACATTAACATCTGTGTGCGTGATTTCCCCTTGTCAGTGATGCAAAAGGAGGGCCTGACAAGGACAGCTGCCTAGTCGTTCGGATGGGACGAAAAACCGAGGTCCCGTGTACAAATCGGAGTGCACGTAAAAGATCCCTTGGCAGTTGGAATTCGATATAAGAGTAGGCCATAGCGCCGCTGCCCGGGCAAAATTTCCCTCATTGCACACTGTGGCGTATGCCCGTCTTCAATTAGCCCAGGTACGGTGCTTAAGCGTAGGACGTTAAACCCCATTTCATTCATTCATTCATTAACATCTGTGTATTGCTACAGCTAACATGGCCGGAAAAAAATAACGTATTAGCTATGCTTATGGCATTTACACAGTCTCATTCAACTTCATTTAACTCCCAATAAGGTTCTACCCTGAATATATATTTCGCCCAACCGCTCACCGGGGAAATGAGCTGGCCCAGTTTATATGAAAGTTGTAGATAGGTAAGCAATGAGAGCTGCCATATTTGTAAGCGCTTAAATCCCAACATCTCGTTACCACAGCGCTTTTCTGGCGTTGTGGTAACCTGTAATCCATCACCGGGTGTGGGACTTTTGCCCTGGTGTCTGCCAAATAATGAAATAGTATGTCATTTTCCAAAAGAAACACATTTTCAGAAATAGTTGAGAGGGAAACTGGGTATCACACATGGTTAAATAAAGATGCGGGGATCACGGTGGCAAGTTCATCCAGATTTTCTGGCGTGGTCCCCCCTGGTCAGTGGGTCAGGACAGGGGCCTGACAAGGATGGGACGTGCACGTAAAAAATCCCTGGCTGTTGGAATTCAATATAAGAGCAGGCCATATAGTATAGCACATTTATGGCGTATGTCCGTCTTCATTAGCCCAGTCGGAGGACGTTAAACCACATTTCAATTTATGTTATAGGCCCTTCTTCTTATATATCGGGATCCACGATCCGCATCGATGTGGTGTGTATGGTTCAACTGATGGAAAGGGGGAATTCTGTGAGAACTTTGGCGATGGTCGTCCTGGAAACGGTGTTATACAGGATTGGAAGCCGACGTATTACAGTCCAGATGATGTGAAGGTACCGTATTTTATACCAGAGACACCAGCAGCTAGAAGAGATATCGCCAACTTTTACAAGACACTCAGTAGGATGGACCAAGGTAGGATATTATTGTCGTGCGTACGTAGTAAAAAGTTAGGGTTTGTGCCATCCGGATCGACCCAAGAGTTTGCAGACCAACCAAGGCCTGTCAGCAAACACAAACAAAATGTCTCAAACTATTTAAACCCACAATCCACATACGTATGCTAAAAGTCATATGTGCTAAAATATGCAGTTTCCAGAAGATCTGATCGCTTGTAGTGCGAGGTTACGTAAGGGGTCATGCAAGTGGTTTTTGATCCTATGACATCACACATTGATTGATCAATCAGCGTTGACGTTGCTAGGGGTTTATCCGCAGTTTTGTGCAGAGCATGCCAAGAATTTGCCGTAACAGACTGTTTCATTGGCTTATCGCTTATATCAACAAGAACGCGGGTTATATAACATCTCGACCAGACCCTGGTGTAGTAAAGATAATTAAGTAAAACGACAATTTGAACTATAAAAAACGAAACGAAAAAGAATCTGTGTTTTCAACTTTCTTCGGTTCATACAGAAAATATATCTTCTGTTTTAAAATGTAGTCGATCACCCCATTCACTTGTCATGTGTGGCGTAGGCTGATAAAGAATGCGTGTCTGGTTGTTCCGATATCCGGGATGTGGAACGTTATAGAGTCCTTTACAGTTGAGAATCGACGAAGTGTATGTGGACATACCGCTGCCCAGGCGAAATTTCCTACAGGTAAACATGACCACATATTTATGTCAAAATAAGAAGAAGTATTGTTTTGACCAGACATTAAATTTTATAACTTTCAGGAATCGGTTTATTTATGAAGGAGTTAGAAGATGCGGGTTTCATGGAGAACACGATGGTCCTATATTCGTCTGATAACGGTATTCCATTCCCTACATCTAAAACCAATCTGTACGAAGCTGGTATGATGGAACCGTTCATGATTTCTTCACCTCTACACAAAGATAACTGGGGAAAGGTGAGTTCGATCCCCGAAGCTGGGTGTCGCGTCCTTGTACGTACGTTTGACTGTGCTCGGTCCTCACTCCCCAGTGCTAGGCCTATATTTCATGAATGCATGTTTTTCCTGTATTGGATCAATTCACAGTGCTGGGTGTCGAGTCCGTGGCAGCGCATTTGCCCTGTCATGGGTCCATATTAAAGAAGGTTATCGCTCTGTTGGATCCTCATGGCTGGCTGTCTAGTCCAAAACATTATGTTTTGCCGGTGGTGTGTCCTCAGAACTGTCTGCCGAGTTCTCTTTGATGCATTCCTAGGGCAACCCGGCCCTACCGACTCCAATAACAAACTTTTCGACACCTCCACCCCTTCTGATACGCACATACTATGAACTGTGTACACAGTACAGATTTGTTTTGAAAAAGCGACGCAGAAAGATCCCAGACCAGCACCAACCCTCACCCCCAGGTATCATCTTGACAAATTTTATGGTCGAAAACGTCAGTATGATTTAAAAACAAATATGCTTCTGCGGCACCTTTCGAGCTCGTGTATCTCGTACCGGTCAATCTCGGCCCTTTATTTCTTTATTCCTATGTGAAACTGTCAGATATGAAACTAGTTCTGTGTCAAAATCTGTTTAAATTGCACGTTGGTAACTGTAGTTGACGATTATTTCTTGGATGAAGGTTCCCAGCGAGTGTAAATGTTTTTAACTTTTCATTTTGTTTTCAGCATACCGATGCTTTGGCTAGCACCATGGACATAACACCCACAGTTCTTAACTGGTTTAACATCTCCACGTCACGAGCAGGTAAAGTCAAATTAACTGGACGATCGTTACTAGATGTAGTCGTGAACACGAGTACGGATCACCCAGTCGTTTATTCCAGTCATAATATGCATGAAGTCACCATGTATTACCCAATGAGAGTGATCAGAACGCATCAGTATCGATTAATACACAATTTAAACTACCACGCACCTTACCCGATTGCTTCAGATTTATTCGGCGCCCAGACCTTTCAAGATATGCTCAACAGAAGCGCTACTGGAGAAAGTTTGAACTGGTTTAAAACTTTCGACGAATATTACCACCGTCCGGAATTTGAGCTCTTCGATTTCGCCACCGATCCAATGGAACTTAACAACTTAGCCAATCGACCTGAGTATCAAGACATCTTGAAACAACTGAAGCAGCAATTACTGGACTGGCAGATCGAGACTAAAGACCCGTGGTACTGTTTACCAGGCGGAGACATTATGAGCAATCAATGCTATGCATTGCACAATGGAGAAACATTTGTGCCGGCCAAAGGCCATGTACCTCATTTTGAAATTGTCAATTGAAGGACCGGGGTTTGTATTAAAGCCCAATACCACTCTTGTTGTAACTGAATAATATGTCCCAATCTTTATTCTGGTCAACAAATTGTACTATTTTACGATATTCAAATTAATAAATGATGCACATTTCATCTTAACACACCTAATTTTAAAAATTGGAAACAGCAGGTAGGAGACCTAAACATCTAGTTGTTGGAATATGCTATATTAACCAGCGCATAGCAGGATATTGCAGCAAAACTAATTGCGTGACAAACGAGGCTATCGGCATTGACGTTAAGTAAACAATACTGTATGGTAACGAACAGACTTTCAACGTTTTTAATAGCTTAAATCTTTATCCAAAATATTAAGACCTAAGATTAAACGACGGACTGTCATGATACTGTACGTAAGTGGTAGATTTGATTGACTGAGAAGAATAGACACACTTACTTAAAAGTTCAAGAATCCGAACCGAATCCAGCAATGGCCAGAGAGGGATTTCTCGGGCCGTTGCTTCAGGAATATGCTAGCCATGCGACATATCGGCTGTAACGGTTTCATACAAGATCCAGCCCAGGACGCTTACTGCAGCTTTGAAATAACAGTTTTCCAACCAGAATGTCGAGAAATGTTTTGAATTATTTTGTGGAACCAAATCACAAATCAGCGGTTTAACACTGCACCCCACCCACCCCCTCCGTCCCCTTAATTTCCCCTTTTATTAGGCCCTCACCACACCCTCTCTACATTCGGCCCTTTCGACACATCGTTACGTATGTTATTTCCGGAGTATATTGAGACATGTTTCAAGGGAAGTAACTATTCTAGTCTTCTCTACTGATTGTTAGAGAACATGCATGATCATGAAACCAGAGAGAGAAATGGGGTTTAAATTCCACTCGACACAAACAAGGTCATTTTGGGACTAACGTATGGTTTTCAATCCCTACCCCAACAATTCGCCTGTGCGTAGGGGTATTTAGCAGTGGGAGGAAACCGGAGTGCCCGGAGGAAACCCACGAGGCTGAGAAGGCGCCCCCATCTCGATGTCACAGGGCCCGAAACCACAGCCGCATGCCAGAGGTGACCATCAAACGCTTTAATGAAGGTGTGCATGTGCCATACAGTGTGCTACGAAGAACATCTTGTCCGGGCAGTGGCGCTATGTTCTACTATGATTTCGAATTCCAGCTATCAAAGTTTATTTCACTGCACGCCCATGTGTACACAAGACCTCGGTTGTCTTGCACCACTGCAACTAACAGATAATTGTAAATATTTGTTTTAGATTCTAAACTTGAACCCTTTCCATACACCTTTCAATGTCCGGGCTAAAAGAGTGTACATATCGTGTAATACATCTACCTCAACATAAACCAGGCCACAGAAGCTCACCGCGATGTTAAGTATAAAGGATACTACTACTACGGTTTATGTTTTAAACCAAATTAATGGAATGGAATTGGGTTTAACGTCTTGCTGTTCTGCTCCGTAACTGGGCTAATGAAGCCGGGCATTGACCTTACAATAATAATACTAGTAATATAATTTTCTAGGTCACAGATATTAAAAGTCTTTGCGCATTACGTAGCCCAAAAGGCATAGAAGTAAAAGAGGCGGTGTCGGATTTTTCTGATTATTTCTTTTGTGAAATCCGTTTTTTGCAACCCATCGTTCATAAAATAACTCATAATTCAAAAACAAATAAGGGAAACAATATAAAAAATCCAAATGTGAAGAATTTTAGGTAAATAAAACCCCTCCTACCCTTAAAGTGTAAGTGTTCAAACACGACCTGCATAATGGTCGTACAATGAATTAATATGCTGCAATAATAATAATAATGATAATAATTTTAAAAAAGGCATAGACGTAAGTAAAAAAAAGCGTTGTTAGGTTTTTCTGATTAATTCTTTTGTAAAGTCCACGTTTGGCAACCCATCTTTCAAACAATAACCTATTGCGCAAAAAAGAGAAAATATCCAAATTCTACGTAAAAGACGAACCCTAAGGTTTATAGGAAGAAAATTGAACATAGCAGGAAATGAAATGAAAAGGGGTTTAACGTCCGACTGGGCTAATGAGAGAGAGAGAGAGAGAGAAATGGAGTTTAACGATCACTCGACACAAACTAGGTCATTTCGGGACCAACAATTGGTTTAATTTTATTTCAATAAGTCGCTTGCGCATAGGGGTGTTTAGCAGTTGGAGGACACCGGAGGACCCGGATTAAACCCACGAGGCTGGACAGGCGACCCTACTCCTTGTCACGTCCTAATGTTTATAAGGTAAGTGTTCAAACACCACCTGCATAAAGGATCGACTAAAAGGACGGGCGAAAAGTAACACCTGGCATTCCACATTTTATATCAAATTCGGCTTTACAAATATTATATAAGGCATCAACAAAAATAATCCCAATAATCCCTGACAAAGCATTTAGAAATAACAGAGAACTTGTCCTATGGGCACGCTCTGTAGTCCGGTTTGGTGAACTCGTTGACCTTGGGAAAGACTAGGATAATTCGATTGAACAAAAGAAAAGAACAGAGAAAAATATGAAAGGTAAAGAAAACCGAGACGTGGATGAATTTGATTGTAGTAGTGTTGAAGGGTAACGTGAGGAAGCAATAACGTTTATGAACTGTACAAATAGTCGTTAACCTAAAACCTCTCCCTGGCGCAGACCCCCCAACACACCACAAATATACACAATTCATGTAGCACGTTTAGCACCGCATTGCAACTTAGATTCATTTCAGGCTCACAGATCCGGGTGCTTTGAACTCCCCTTTTTTGAAAATCTACTTTAGAAATGGTAATAAAAACATTACCATAGATTTCTTACATTTCAATCAAATTTTTCGGTTTTTTGAAGTAATTTTTCATTGCATTCCCACAAAGACGGGATACAGCTTTATTCGCTATTTTGTTTGAAATTACAATGATTATAACAATAGGTATGGAAAGGACTACTCTAAGTTTTTGAAACGTTTGCCTGGTCCTTTACATGTGTGTCAAATAATTTGCTTGATAACGATACCTGTATGTGAACATTAGGCAGAAATTCTGAACATAGCCTGAATAATTAATAGCCTATAATAAAAAGAAAATAAACCCCAATAATAATGTTGGTTAATTATGTCAATTTGGGGCTTGTCCAAAGGAAAAATATACTCGAATACCCAAACTAGGGGTGGGGAGTGGGGTAGTGTTTGTAAAAAAGGGATCGAAGATCAGGTACGAATAGGTAAAAAGGCACATGACGTGCGCACACATGCTCACGCCGTAGATCTTGATAGGCTAAATCTCTTGAACAAGAGATAAACAAATAACTGAGAAGGATGTGGATTTATAAAATGAACCAGAAGATTATGAAAAGGGTTTTCTTTGTATAATATGACGTTAATAACTCCATGACTGTATCTAAATTTATCTAGTCTCTGTCCACATGCCTATGGCAACTCTTCACAAATCTTTTCATCTCTTCGACCCGGACACATCCACCTTAAACCAACCTCACCACAAATATAAACGTCATGGAAAAATAAAGTTATGATTAAATATTATTGAAAAAAAAATCTAAAAAGACTTGCAACGTGTTTATGTATTAAACTAGGTCACAAATTGAGGCGAAAACGATAGTAAATATGAACACACCTACATCAATAAAGGGCTGTATACTCTGCATTTAAAGAAACATTGAAATTATCAAAAACATCAAAATTGGCGTATTGTTTATTTCTCACGTTTTTTTCTTCTTCAAGATGTTTAGTTTATTGCATGTAGAATATTGAAATGTTTACCGACACAGTATAAAGTGCATACAGAATACTCAAATGTTTACCGACGCAGTATATATTTTTTTTATAAATAATTCTTTTAGAATAGCATCACGCCAACCTTTCCTAGCCCTATGCTTATCCTCTTTTATTCTGTTTTAAAATTTATCTTTGATGTATACATATGTAGTTACATTTTAAATTACATATTTATGTATTTATTCTAATATTCATTTTATTGTAAAGCGCTCTTGGACATTTTATGGAAGGGGCGCTATTTTAATCTATGGTACTACTACTACTACTACTACTACTACATAATAATAATAATAATAATAATAATAATTATAATTCATAATTACTCTCACCGGCAACCTTTTCAACATGCTCTTTGCTAGCATTCTATATCCACGCGCTAAAAAGTATATTTTTCAAGGAATTATTCGGAAAGAATAAATTATAGAATTGCGTTTCGATTTATTTCTTTGGTTAAAAATAAGAAAATCACGAAATTGTGATTTGGTTTAGTCAGATTTTTTTTATGGGAATAAATACACATAATTTGCAAGCCATGGTAATATACGCCCACCAACAGTATCCGCGTCTGAATCCGGCACGAATAAAAGTGAAGCTTTGGTATTAGGAGTTTATACGTTAAACAATGGTCTCGGTTCAAGTTTTAAGTTAATTAATAAAGAAGTTAGCTTTGGTAATATTCGACAGTACTTTGTCCAAATTGGTCAAGAACTCAAAGATACCATCATATCCAGAATTTACATTGTCCATACAGCCTGAATATTTCACGGTCTTCGCTCCAGAAACATCCATTGTAAGACCACCTGATTGTCTTTCTCTCAATCTGTGGTTTAACTGTAACATCCAGGGTCGGTTGTAGAAAATGTGGGGCCAAATTTATGAGGTCCGGAATTACAGGATATGAATAACTTTCACTAGGCCTACCTTCATTCATATGTTAGGCCAACTGTGTTTTACTTCACAATTAGTAATTGATTAATACCTGAAATTATCCCAACCCTGCTACCAGATTGTCTGGGAAACTTTTAAATTTGTGAGCTGACGGGCCCCTTTCTAGCGTTGGGTCAAATATGGGGAAATTGGCCAAATGTACAAAAAACCGGCACTACCCCAACAATCCCACATTCCTTGTGTCCCCTTCTCCACTTTGACAATCCGGTCAGCAATAAAAATTAGCTTGGCCGCTACTATAATTTAACTTGGTGGATGGCTGAATGGTTAGCGGATGGCTGAATGGTTTGCTGAATGGTTTCGATTTCCCGGTTGTACGCGACAATGGTCGCCTGTCACACCTCGTGGAATTTCTCCGGGTCCTCCGGTTTCCTCCCACTGCTAAAGATCCCTACGCACAATCGAATTATTGAAACAAAATTAAACCATATGTTAGTCCCGAAATGACCTAAACGAGATGCCATCGAGGTGGATTAATTGCTATTTTGACTGTCTATGGCCCAGTTTATTATAAAAGTTACTCGTCAGTCTACACAACAATTTACGATAAAATTGTTACCAATAATGTAAATGTCCCATCTTGAAGATGTTTATTCTCACAAATTAGAAATGATTTGATGAAATATGAATAAACTTGTCTGTACAAACTTTTCCCATTGAAACGAACCCAGCCTTAAATATCCAATTTCTCCGGTGATTAACCACTGTCAACAAACTAACTATAACATATTAATATTGTACTCATGAAAAAAATCCTTTTTACTAACATTCAACCCATTTTTCTTCTTCTGGGCACGTTCATTTTGTTATTCATTAAGGACAAGGGTCTTTTCGGCTTGCCAATTCTCTCACACCCCTTCCACCCATTCAATAAATAGTACTACATTAAAGTGACATTTCACGTAAATAATATGATACATTCATAGTCACAGTAACAACCTGGGGCCTGCTTCGCGACATTTTAACTATAAGATAAAATCCAAATTTTAGTAGATACTTCAATTTTAATTAACTAAGCACTAAATTCAAACTAATATTATTCAATCAAATTACTAATATTGGATTTTATCTTAGTTAAAATTTCGTGAAACAGGCTCCAGATCAATCGAATTGTTTGAAGGAATTTCTACGTTTCATTTCAAATAAGTTAGTAGATGCCCATAATATAGTATGTTTTAATTAACACTTTACAGAGTCTGAATGTGTTTAATTTTTGATTTTATATTTAAAGTAACACGCGAACCAACATATTAATGGTTATTTCCCGCACGAAATTCTACGTTTTTTTGAACAAATTCCGACGTATTATTTATAGTTTATGATTGTTAAATTGTTTTGGTTTCACAATTTGATATGTTATTATTGATATTGATTGATTTGTATTATTGGGAAAAATTTACATTTAAACAATTGTTGTTATGGTTTTATTGTTCTGCTTTCAAAATTAAAGGGTTTTTTTTATTCTGTGTTGAAAATTGTTTTAAATTGTATTAATGTTGTTGTTTCGATACGATATTATCACAGTTTGATTACCACAGTTTCGTCCATTTGGTGGATGACCATGTTGTTGCTCCTTGAAAAGACTGGTTTTCATAAATAAATACCAATATTGGTATTTTTATAATGTTCCAGATAGGGTTAGGGTTAGGTTCGCAGTAAAATTGTTTAACGTCCTACTGTTCTACTGATATTGGGCTAATACATATGGCCGCCAGAACCTAAACTGACAAGGGATCTTTCGCGTACACGGGACCTCGATTTTTCGGTCCATCCGAAAGACTATAACAGTAAATAATATCTTGAGAACTATACCAACGAATGCTCGCATCTATATATTATATTCCCATTTTCCTATAATTACTTAGTTAGCTTTTCAAACATTTTATTTAGGTTGGGTAAAAATATTATTGAGGTATATAAATTTCTAATCATAATTCCTATTATGTGTACTGTACATATACGTAATAGACATTTCAAACATAAAAAATTGGTAACAAAATTACTTTAACTTATAAAAATAAAACACAATTAAAAGAATTTTGAAATTATAATTCCGCTGAAGTGTACTATACATACGTATTTTAAAAAAAATATTTGAGTAAAATATCACTTTAACTATGTATACTGAACGGGTATAAATCGTGAATTAGAGAATTAACATTCGTTACAATAACTGAACAATAAGTTGTTTGTCGAATAGATAAAAGAACGAGTTATATGCAGACCTCGCCCCTATCCCACATGTCTGTATAATAAACGTTTATTTACTTTCGTTCTGCTACTAAAGATGACCGTAAAGTAGTTCGACTTTTATATTCAAAGAGAGAGAGAGAGAGAGAGAGAGAGAGAGATGGGGTTTAACGTTCACTTGACACACACTGGGCCATTTCGGGAATAACATATGGTCAATTTGATTTCAATAATTCGCTTGCGCGTGGGTCTTTAGATATGGGAAGGAGCCGGAGGACCTGGAGAAAACTAACGGATAGGACAAACGACCCTACTCCTTGTCACGAACAATCGCCGAATCAAAACCATGCTAGTTGACTCAATAACAGACCTTATGATACAGCGCACTCGTGATACCCCGCCCCTGTTGAACCATGTTAGCCCCGAAATGATCTAGTTTGTGTCGAAAGAATGTTAAACCCCATCTCTCTATCTCTCCCATTTTATTTATTGCTTATTTCTTTTTATTTTTATGTAGTGGGTATATGTTGTCCTCAGGTTTATCGATGACGCCATATTCACTTCATGGTTGATTTAAACACTTATACTTATGAAATAAAAAGTCCTAAAAAAACGGTATAGGCAAAATAGTGTAATCAGCATATGGACTGTTCACCGTGTACAAAATACACGACAAACAGTGGTAAAAGGTGTTCGGAAGAGTAAGCTTACCCTGCTGGCATGCCACACCCACCATAGCTGCATCCAATCTATTAGGCAAAATCTCGGCAAAAAAGAGTGATTGGCCAATGAACTATCGGTATGCAAAATGCACGTGATGAACAGTGTTAACAGCGCAGTAGACCTATATTATCAAGGATATAGTGTACCCTTCAATTAAATATGTCTAGAATAAAAGTCGAAAGAGACATGTTATATTTAACAATCAAATCAATATGACGGCTATAAAACTTTTTAAAGGTTTTAATAAGTTTAGATTGCAAGTATCCCTGTAGTTGAAGCTTAGATGACAAATGCCTCGATTTACTTAAAAAATCAGAATACACACATATTTCCAAATTATTAGAGGCGAAGTTGGGGCTCCGGCGGCCCCAGTAGTATCTTGGTGCTTAAACGTCTGCTTCCAGTGATATCGCGGCCCCCAAGAGTGCATGTGTATAGTTGCCATGTACTTACTAATAGGACTATATTCACGACCATAAAAACACGTGAAACTAAGATTCTAGGCGAGATACTAGAAGTAAGTAATGTAAGACAAACACTAGAAGACAATAATTAGACAGCTGTTTTATAGAAGTCTTTTACTTTACTCTACATCAAATAAAATATCACAGTAATTAACACAAGGCATGGAGGAACAATAACATACATGTAATATTATAAAATAGGGTTTAACGCCCTGTCTGGTCTGCACCGCATCATGAAATGTGTTTAACTTCCTGTCTATTCTGCACCACAAAATATTATAAAATGACAACGTCATATTTTAAAGTGAAATGGGGTTTAACGTCCTGCTATTCCCTAAAACGTCAAATTATAAATGAAATGGGGTTTAACGTCCTGCTATTCCCTACAACGTCATATAATGAAATGAAAAGTGGTTTAACGTCCTACTATTCCCTACAACGTCATATTATAAAATGAAATGGGGTTTTACGTCCTGCTATTCCCTACAACGTCATATTATAAAATGAAATGGGATTAAACGTCCTACTATTATGTATAATGTCATATTATGAAATGAAATAGGGTTTAACGTCCTGCTATTCCCTACAACGTCATATTATAAAATGAAATGTGGTTTAACGTCCTACTATTCCCTACAACGTCATATTATAAAATGAAATGTGGTTTAACGTCCTACTATTCCCCACAATGTCATATTATAAAATGAAATGGGGTTTTACGTCCTGCTTTTCCCTACAACGTCATATTATAAAATGAAATGGGGTTTTACGTCCTTCTATTCCCTACAACGTCATATTATAAAATGAAATGTGGTTTAACGTCCTACTATTCCCCACAATGTCATATTATAAAATGAAATGGGGTTTTACGTCCTGCTTTTCCCTACAACGTCATATTATAAAATGAAACGGGGTTTAACGTCCTACTATTCCCTAAAACGTCATATTATAAAATGAAATGGGGTTTTACGTCCTGCTATTCCCTACAACGTCATATTATAAAATGAATTGGTTTTACGTCCTACAATGTCATATTATAAAATGAAATGGGGTTTAACGTCCTACTTTTCCCTACAACGTCATATTATAAAATGAAATGGGGTTTAACGTCCTGCTATTCCCTACAACGTCATATTATAAAATGAAATGGGGTTTAACGTCCTGCTATTCCCTAAAACGTCATATAATAAAATGAAATGGGGTTTTACGTCCTGCTACGCCCTACAACGCCATATTATAAAAATTAATTGGGGTTTTACGTCCTACTATTCCCTACAACGCAATATTATAAAATCAAATGGGGTTTAATATCCCAGTATTCCCTACAACGTCATATTATAAAATGAATGGGTTTAACGTCCTAAAACGTCATATTATAAAGTGAAATGGGGTTTTACGTCCTGCTATTTCCCACAACATCATTTATAAAATGAAATGGTGTTTACGTCTTACTATTCCCTACAACGTCATATTATTATAATTTCCCACACACACACTTTTTTTTTACTTAACCGGGATACTTTGGGACCCCACGACCATATCTCTAACGTATGTGAGGAACTGGTTCATAATTGTCTGGCGATTATTTTATACATTGTCAGCTACCTAATGTCGAGTATTATGCTGTAAATAGAATGGGAGGGAGGAAGTGGCAACATTCATCATTTGACAAGAAACTACGAGTATTACATTAACGTACACAAGGGGTCTTGTGGACCCCCCTCTCCTTTCCTTTCATTTTTTTCTGGGGTCTTAGATTACCCCTTGTTGCCTACAACGTTTTTCGCGCAACGTGACCGCACGAGGGTTAAAGGTGCATTTGTAAGATTTAGATAAAGAGCTGGCCGTTCTTGCTATAGTAGTTCGAAAATAGATAATGTAAAATGAAACACTAGAAACCAATGCTGATTACGTAATCAAATGTCGGACGTCATAGGGTCAAAATTCGCTAGTATGACATGTGACGCGACCTCTTAGTGCAACTGGTTAGAACTTCATGTAGTGTTAGTCATCGAAAGTTTAAAAAAAACGAAACGAAAAATAGATCGGGATATAAGCCCCGGCTTTATGGCGGGGGAAAGCGGCAAAAACCTAATGTTATGTAGAAATGTCTAATTCAAAACACACATGTAACATAAGGCCATACCAAATACCTAAAACATCTAATGCAAAAAACCAAATACAAGAAACCTCTAATACAAAATACCTCATACGTCTAATGCAAAAGACAAAATACAAGAAACCTCTAATACAAAATACATTTAACCTCTTATGCACAATTGATTTTACAATCTGAAACATCTACCATAAGCACTAGATGACATATCTCGTTGGTATTACTTACGTTTCTCCACTGAAATATCTTTATTTAGGTCAATGTCAAGGTCACCGAACACACTTTGGCGAGCTATTCGGCTAGCGAGCTATTCGATCAATCCAGCTGGCAACCTATTCGTTGGAAAACTATTCAGAATAAATTCAAAGGTCGCCCAAACTCATCTATTTTTATCAACCAATAAAATCCATCGTAACGTCTATCAAACGAAAGTAGAATATATTGTTATTTTAAAGTGAAAGAACGTTAATATTCCGAATCAAAATTCGGGTCATCGTACAAAATTCTGAGCATCAAGCTATATATATTCTGAATAAGCTTCCCAAATATTATTAGTAAAAGTTAGCACAATCATATTAAAGGGGTGCGCTCTCATCCTAAACATAGCCAATTTGTTCATTATTCTAATTGTAACTAATGATATGCCGGTAATTTTTTAAAAGTCCGAATTCAGACCATCGTACACAATTCTGAGCATCTAGCTATAAATATTCTGAAAAATTGGCAATGTTTAGGATGAGAGCGCACCCCTTTAATATGATTGTGCCAACTTTTACTAATAATATTTCGAAAGCTTATTCAGAATATATATAGCTTGATGCTCAGAATTTTGTACGATGACCCGAATTTTGATTCGGAATATTAACGTTCTTTCACCTTTTACAATATATACAGCCAGGTGCTCTGAATTTTGTACGATGGTCCGAATTTCGACTCGGAACATTACCGTTCTTTACATTTAGAATATTGAAAAATTGGCTATGTTTTCGATAAGCGCGCGCCCCTTTAAAATGATTGTGCGAACTTTTACTGCTAAGATTTGGAAAGCTTATTCAATTACCTTTCAGAATATTTATAGCTAGATGCTCAGAATTGTGTAAGATGGTCCGAATTCGGACTTTTAAAAAATTACCGGCATATCGTTAGTTACAATTAGAATAATGAACAAATTGGCTATGTTTAGGATGAGAGCGCACCCCTTTACTATGATTGTGCCAACTTTTACTGATAATATTTGGAAAGCTTATTCAATTACCTTTCAGAATATATAGGCCTATAGCTTGATGCTCAGAATTTTGTACGATGACCCGAATTTTGATTCGGAATATTAACGTTCTTTCACTTTAAAATAACAATATATTCTACTTTCGTTTGATAGACGTTACGATGAATTTTATTGGTTGATAAAAATAGATGAGTTTGGGCGACCTTTGAATTTATTCTGAATAGGTTGCCTACCAATAGGTTGCCAGCTGGATTGATCGAATAGCTCGCTAGCCGAATAGCTCACCAAATTGTGTTCGGTGACCTTGACATTGACCTAAATAAAGATATTTCAGTGGAGAAACGTAAGTAATACCAACGAGATATATCATATAATGCTATGGTAGATGTTTCAGATTGTAAAATCAATTGTGCATAAGATGTTATATGTATTTTGTATTAGAGGTTTCTTGTAGTTTGTCATTTGCATTAGACGTATGAGGTATTTTGTATTAGAGGTTTCTTGTATTTTGTTTTTTTGCATTAAACGTTTTAGGTATTTGGTATGGCATTATGTTACATGTGTGATTGAATTAGACATTTCTACATAACATTAGGTTTTTGCCGCTTTCCCCCGCCATACGGCTTGTTTTCAAATCCCACAATCATAGCCTATAGTGTACTTTTATAATATGTAAATATTTATTGAACAAATAGTGTCAGATAAAAATATGTAGGCTTGTCAAGTGAAAAAATGTCTACATAATAATTTATAGAACATTTGAAGCCAAAATAAAGACTTGAAATAGTCTTATTTACCTCTTATATAATACATAATAAAATTGTATATTTTTTGTATTTTTGCTACGCAGTTATAACGTTTTCTTTGATATTGCCCCGAGTAAACAAAGCATTCTCAGACTTAAGTTAAGAATTTACTCAAAACCGTTCGCCTTATTCTAACTAAAATATAGCCCTTTATAAAACTGTTGTGGTTTTAATGTACAAAATACACCAATAAGAAACTATGTGTAAAGGTTTGTGTTTCTGGGTCAAAGATATTTGTCATCAATAGTAATTAAAAGTTGAGTAAATTCTTAACTTAAAGGACCTAAGTCCGTAACTCAAGATCCTCCAAAATCTTCGACCTCGAAAACACGAATTATTGGTCAAATTAAATCGACATTGATGATGTAAACTTACCGGGAAAAGATTGGCGTCTGATATCCGATATTTAAAATAAAATATTTTTTTTAACAATGGTACACGATTCGTGTACCATTGTGCGTCTTAGCATCAATAAGTAATAAGACACTGAGAGAACGAGGCTAGAATATCCCACAAGTCAATGCGGTCGTTCATATCTTGGACGCGGATTCTACAAAGTATTGACAAAATGGCTGACAAACAACAAACGAAGAAACGACAAAGAAGATCAATAATGAGCACCCCGGCGAATAAAAGAAAACAGGAATATGACAAGCAATACAGTAAGACAAAGAAAGGATCACTGATCAACATTCTATCAGAAATAGGTCGTTGGAATTGCTAAAACTTGAGATGAATGCAGTAGATGATGATCAGGCTGCCAAATTTATTATGAAAGGTAAGGAAATATATTCAATTTTGCTTGGTTTGACGAACTCTCGAAATTAATTTATTATCTGCCGCTTGACTTGTTATACCTTATAATTATAGGGAAGATCTTTAGCAATCTTATGAAATATGCCCCCTTATTTTTGTCGTAAGCAGAAAGATATCTATGATAATGAAAATGAAAAAATGATGAATGATTTGTTTCTCAGCATAGTTGGAAATCTATTTGATTTTGTAATTGACTACTGTAACTTGTAATGGCATAAATTAACTTTTTTTTAATAAACAGAGCAATTTTGAAGATTGTGAATAAAGACTATTATATTTTTAACATGTTAGACAGGCAGTAAAATGAACCGTAGCTTTCTGTGTGTTTCTTACTTATCGTATACAAATATTCTATCTGAAAATTTTAAAACGGGCCTATAATATTTACGATGAAGACGATGTCGAAAATTGCTCTATCGCTTGTATATCATATAATTTTCCGATGAGTAACAAAGTAAAAGTTGACAGGGAGTACAGTTTAGTTTGGAACCTGCAGTGAATAAAGACTAAATCAATGGAATAAAACAAAGTCTTAGACATTAGATACCTTCAGCTAAATAAATCGTCTAATTTCTATAGTGTGTAGTATGTAGTGCCTAGGTTTATATCTGGAGGTACATCTAGATTTCATTAACTTTGATAATACATTATGATTTAGATTAAAAAAAATTACTTTAACATGGACTGCATTAGCCATTATACCTTCACTAACACTTAGAATTTATCTCAAAGTGGCAATTACCTCTATATTATTACTTTTATGATAAAACTGAAAATTTTAAATTTATAGATGGAAACTGTCAACATCTAGCAGAACTGTTATACATGTAGCTTACGGAATGAAGACTCCTCAAAAACATGTTGTAGCCACTACAAGTACACCAGCTGTCAAAAATGTAGAAGAGGTGCATCTGTAAGAAGTTTGATCTATTCATGGGTAAGCTTTTGTAATTTGGGGGGGGGGGGGATGGCCGAATGGTTAGCATGTGCATGCTGTATCATAAAGCCTGTCATTGAGTTAACTGGTATGGTTTCAAATCCCCAAGTTGTACGTGCCAAGGAGTACCAGGGTTGCATGTCCAACCTCATGGGTTTTCCCCAGGTCCTCCGGTTTCCTCACACTGCTAAAGACCCCTACGCTCCAGCGAATCCCAAAATGGCCTAGTTTGTGTCGAGTGGACGTTAAACCCCATTTCTCTCTCTCTCTCTTTTGTAATTTGTATTGTTTTTGTTTGTGGTTTGGGTTTATTATTCATTTATGTATTTAGAATCAAACAAACATGTACATATTTTATTACACTACATGTTTTAATTTTCAGTTCTAGTTCAAATAAAGGCCTCAGTCATATTGAACCACTTCCTAGTACCAGTAAAAGGCGGGTTGATTTGAATATTAGCCAACATGATATAACTATGGATGAGTAAGTAAATGATATTTGGTTACAGACGAGTACATTATTTCTTCAATTTTAAATGTAGTAGGGTTTCTGCTTACTTTCCTGAAATTTGAAATTGCTGTAAATGTATATATATGTTTACTTTTAAATTTATATGTCTAAAATAAGAAGGTCTGCAAGTAATTTTTATCAACAATGCAAAAGAATGTTAACAGATATTTATATCCCATTTTACATGTGTAATCTTATAGGATTCAGATGAATATAACTGTTGGTACAAATGATGGCAGTAGATGTTTGATGGAAGAGATTGATTTTGAACAGGCTGGTCTAACATATGACGATGATGACAAGGACAGTGATTATGTACCAGATACTGTAAAACTCCATTATGAGTAAGGTTTCAGTTTTACTTGCATGTTTATAGAAAATTATTACAGGAGTATACATGCTATTATTTGCCAGACAAAGCTTACTTTTTGTGTATACCTTTGTATTTATTTAGATTCATTGTGTTTTATAGAAAGGCGTCAAAAGGTCTTTTGCATACACTATAGATAACATGATCTGTCATTAAGTCAAGTGGGGTTGTTTTCCTAATTTCTGTGTGACATAGTAGGGTCACCTACCCACCCTCATTGTTATTCTCCCGTTTGTGCCCAGGCTTTGTCAAGTGACTTGGTTTCGATTTTGAGCTTGTACGTAACAAGGAGAAAAGTTCCTTCCCAACCTCATGAGATTTCTCAAGAGCAAATTATTAATTATTGTTAAAAATATACTATTGGTTGTACCCATAATGTCCTGCATTGCGTTGACAGTATACCCCCATTTGTCTATCTCTCTGAGTATGGTAGCCAAACGACTAAGTAGGTAAGACGCTGGCTCACTATCCTGGAGATCATGTATTGATCCCTGTATTGGCGAAAGAAAGTTCATCAGGATTTCAAATGTGGTTTCCCCATGTTAGTGGTGGAGTACCTGACAAGAAATGCTGCCTAGTCGTTAAGATGGAACGGAAAACTGAGGTCCTGTGGATACATTGGCGTGCGCGTAAAAGAGTCCCTTGACTGTTGGACTTTAAGAAAAGGCCATGCAAAATTTCACTCATAACACACTTGATGATGTATGCCTGTCTTCATAAGCCTAGTCGGAGCGAAACAGTAAGACGTTCAACACCATTTTATTTCTTATAAAGTACCTGGGGGGTTGGGATGGCCTAGTGGTCTACAGTGCCACACTTCGACCTCTAGAGCGTATGTGGCATGGATATAGGGGCACCTTCTGAACCTCGTGGGTTTCCTTCGGGCACTCTGGTTTTCCCCCACTGCTAAAGACCCCTACGTGCAAACGAATTATTGACATAAAATTAAACCATATGTTAGACCCGAAATGGTCTAGGTGTCTTGAAGTAAGAAAAATGAACCATATTTCATAATAAAAGATTTATTATTCTCATTATTTTATTTGCAGACACAGAAAAAAATATTCCAAAAGATCAGGTTCATTGACGGCAGTACATCTGATGTCCCCAAAAGACTACACCTACATTCCAGCCAGAATTAATAAAATCCATTGTTCACCTTCATTTACTCTCTAAAAACATTTACAATTACAATCATCTAAAAAAAATTGTCAGATACAGATCCAAGACGGTTTCCTTCGCCAAGTCGACCGAACCTCCAGTAAATGAATTGTCTGTATGCCGGGTGTCGATACTGCTGCTAACAATAGCAACACTTTTGCTGTATCCCCAGTGAGATTAGAAATCATATCCTGAAAGATAGTTTTTATAATTAGTTATTTTATGACATGTCAATATTTGCCTTACAGCCCAAGATCTTTCAAATCATATCCTGTATAAATAAATGTAGTCATTATAACATTTCACTTTTTGTCTTTATCATTTGAGATCATATTCTGTAAATAGTTATCTTATGACATGCAATATATTAATATAGTAAAATATTAGTTTATTGTAAACATTATTCTTTACTTGATGGTGTATTCCCTCAATTTTGAGAAATAAACAATTTATGTATTACATTTTTAATTAAGTAATAAAACTCACTTCAAGACTTTCACATCTCTCTTTTTGTAATCTGTTTACTCTTTCTAACGTTGTCTCCACAGACTTGTGTGGGTTTTTTTACTAGTCGTTGCTGTTGCTTTGCCCTTGCCTTGAAATACTCTTTTTGGTGCTGGTGGTTCAAGGTCTGATGACTCATTTGAACTAGTTGTATCGGCTGGTTAGAACTGTCAGATGACTCTTTGGGTCAACAAGCTTTACAAATATAACTTGTGGAACCTTCTTCGACAGCTTTCTTGAGAGCAGCAATTGTAAATCCTGAAAAACAACAATCATGTACATAAATATTAGAATGACAAAATAACAGTGACCCAATAAATTTACTTCATGGAATAGTAGCATATTGCAATAAAACATTTCTGATTTTGTTAACCATTCTCTTGAAAAATGAGAATTTATAGATTATTTTACCTGTCCCACATGCCCTGGGTCCATTTACTACAACTATCACATGATATTGCTTGGGCACTTTTTCTAACAAGTTTATTACAATGCACGCATACAGGTCGTTCTGCCATTCTGAGTATGATGTGTAGGGATACAATACCATCATTCGATATTTGATGGAAGAATAATAATGGATTTATAATATTTATATGATTCAGTGAGAAGCCATATTTTTAGATCAAAGAAAGGGCAATTTTGATAGTTGAATTCAAGTATGAAAATGAAGCCACCAAATGAAAAAAATCACACAAAGGCCGTTAATCCTCTAGTTAATTAATCTGAGATTACATTCATGTTACCAGTGTGTGTATGTAGGCCTACCGACAACTTAAAACGAATCATCATTATCATAATCGAAATATCAACATTTCATGACAAATAAACTGTGTTGTTTTGATAGGTAGTATTATAATTATTACCTACCTGTGATATATTTCTATGAATTAAAATCCACAATCCAATTAGTAAACAATCTGTATCTTCATCTCTCGAGTCGAGTAGTCTATCATCACTAGCTACCGTACTACTAATACTATGATTATCATTATCAAGTGTCAAACTGACTGAGTGACAGAGTGAAAAGTTTCGTCGCGAAATGATCCACATCAATCAATGCAATGAGTATCCCATGAATGCGTCTTTATCAACAGTTTATTCTTATAAAAACACTTTGAAATACATAGAATCGTCGATCCTATTGAACATTTTAAGCAATAGTACACACAAGTGCCAAACCACGGTCCACGTCCAAACAGAACAGCCTTACCTTACTGATGAGCATGCGCAAAAACACTTCCCGTGTAGACTGGATTAACAAGACGCTATGACAATCGCCCATCGATTGGAATACCTCGCGATTTCACCGAACATAACTTTTTTGAAATTAGACTAAAAACGGCAGCAATTGAATGCAAATCAGGTATACACATTCATATTACATTATTATATGCGATGCTACCCATTTGTGTCCATTTCTAGGTCCAAAATGTTAGCGACTTAGCTCCTTTAAGTCTGAGAATGCTTTGTAAACTCGGGACCTGATTAATGATATCGAACAAAAAAAGACAAAGATACAATTTATTCTTCGACAATTCTGATTTTGAAATTTTTAAAATTGCACCTGTCGATATCAGACTAATTCTGATTGAAGCTCCTCTCTCCATTTCCATTAGTTTGATATTCTTAAAAGCTACTGTAATGTTCTTTATATAGAAAACTATTTTAAGTTCTTACGCGTGTAATACAACAGAAAAAATGACGTGGCAAACCACACAGAAATAGTGTTGAAATTGTAAACCAAATGCATCAAAAAATAAAAGTTTAAAAAAAAAATTTCCCCAAAAATTTGACACGCCACGAAAGAAAATGTTTTTGAAGTGTTGTAGAATGAAATCTCAACAATTTATCTTTTGTCCCAATCATTAAATCAATACAGACGATCGTCATGTTCCATATGATGTTGGTTTTATTTTTATTATTATTCATTAGAAAAATATCCTTTAGGGATGGATCTAGTTTTATATTCGGAGTAAAGCTTGGGGTATGGGCGTGTCTGTATATTGTTGCTCCGCCCCCTTTAGGACGAGTAATATCGTTACATATAAACGATATATATATATACTTGGTGTTCTACTGAGCCCCAACATCTACATAGAGAAGGCCGAAAGATGTATACATTAACAATATTATCCTTGTTGGGTGAGTTACTAAATAAGAATTATTAGTTTGAAGATGAAATTATACGGTTTTACAATATTTCTTATATTTTAGGTTCTGAAATTGAAATTATATACGGTTTCCCATTGTGTATATTTCAATAGTCAGTATCTGTGTTAAATATACTTTTTTAAAGGGACAATAACACTCTTGCTGGCTTGACAGGTCCAGCAAAAAAAATTAGCCTTATGCTAACTACTAGATGTTTAATTGTCCTACCTGTTGTGTAAATTATCCATTACAATCTATCTTACTTGTCCAGAGGGTTCGAAAATATGTTTAAATCCAAATTGCATTTGAAAGTGCATGCGTAAGGCTTTTCAAACCATGTTAAGGCATGTAGTTGAATTTTTCCAATT
This sequence comes from Patella pellucida, assembly GCA_917208275.1. Lineage (NCBI taxonomy): Eukaryota > Metazoa > Mollusca > Gastropoda > Patellidae > Patella > Patella pellucida. The sequence goes on along the minus strand of OU795041.1, from coordinate 72,498,190 downwards.
TTTAAAATTAGGTGTGTTAAGATGAAATTTGTATCATTTTTTAATTGAAATATTGTAAAATAGTACAAATTGTTGACCAGAATAAAGATTGGGACATATTATTTAGTTACAACAAGAGTGTTATTGGGGCTTTAAACATAGAAATATACAAGGACTAAGCAGAATCTGCGAAAATACTTAATTAAGTTTCTCTCTCAGTCAGGGAGCACGGAGACTCAGGGAGTAGGACAACTACATTCATCATGATATTAGACCCGCTCCACACTTGTCACAGAGAGACATGGGGATGAACGTCAACTCGACACAAACTAGGTCATTTAGGGACTAACATTTGGTTCAATTTTATTTCAATTATTTTTTGTTTGTTTTTGTAAACAGTATTTTATTTCAGAATTTTTGAAAGGGGATTAGGGAACAGACAAGGCCTATATCATCCTCTCCCCATACAATGAATATAAAACATATAATATACAGATCACCTATGTACATATTATAATCTATAATGGTGAAAGTCAAATAAATTTAATAATTCATATTATACAATCTACTAGTATTTAAAACTAATGAAAAAAAGAGGAAGTATTATTTTCATAACATTATAAAAGGATTCTATAAATATAATCAGATTTTGAAACGTCTGGTATTCGCTTGCGCGTAGGGGGCTTTAGTCGTTAGAAGAAAACCCACGAGGATGGACAGACGACCCTACTCCTTGTCACGTACGCCGGTTGACTCAATGACAAACCTTGTGATACAAAAACATACGAGATAGACCAGCCCGGCGCCAGCTGTTAACCCATGGGTCCCAGTTTTACCTATAATTCATGACGACTGCCGTACACCAGGCAGGAAAAGCAGTCTATTTCTACCACATGTGGTATCACTTCTAATTTACACAGCGAGTTCACACAGATACCACAATTTGGGATTACTATTGTCTGTGTACATAATAATTAGCGACAGAGGTCATGAAAATCTAATATTTAGCGTTGTATTTCTCTCTTCGCCGACACGATACATTAAAAATAGCTTAGAGCAGTGGCTCTCAACCTATGTTTGCCAACGGCACACCTTGAATGAATGAATGAATGAAATGGGGTTTAACGTCCTACGCTTAAGCACCTAACCTGGGCCAATTGAAGACGGGCATACGCCAACAGTGTGCTATGAGGGAAATTTTGCCCGGGCAGCGGCACTACGGCCTACTCTTATATCGAATTCCAACTGCCAAGGGATCTTTTACGTGCACTCCAATTTGTACACGGGACCTCGGTTTTTCGTCCCATCCGAACGACTAGGCAGCTGTCCTTGTCAGGCCCTCCTTCTGCATCACTGACAAGTGGAAATCACGCCGGAAAATCGAGATGAACTTTCTCGGCCAATGCAGGGATCGAACACTCGACCTCCAGGCTAGCGAACCAGCGCCTTATCCACTTAGCCAGCACACCTTGAAACACATGGCAAAAAATTATTTGAATTTAACAAACTAAAAACATGGCAATTCATTGACGGTCTTCAGCAGTAGACACAGGCTAATCTTAGACACATAGACTGACTAAAACCAGTGATTTCTAAACATCGACCATAAAGGATGGCTTTGAATATCTTAAGCTGTCAGAGAAAATAGTCAAAACTAATTGAACGATATTTTAAGTTAAAATTCGACAGAAACACTAAACATACTTGGAGAAAATTGAAAAGTATTTGTTCTACTTCGATTTACTGAAATTTGAAAATGTTATTTAGTTGTATGATTTAAATCCAGATCTATATGGCTTTTCGTTTTTTTTCAACCTCGTGGGTTTCCTCCGGTTTTCTCCCTCTGCTAGAGAGACCCCTACGCGCAAGCGAATTATTGAAATAAAATTAAACCTTATAAAATTAGTCCCGAAATGACCTAGTTGTGTTGAGTGGACGTTAAACCCCATTTCTCTCTCTCTTTCTTATCGTTTTTTCTTATACTTTTGACGGCCCAGGCTACATATCTGACCAGCTGTAGTGGAAGGTCGCGTCAGGTGTCATTCGAGCGGTTATTGACCTTATGACGTCATACATAGATTATTCAATCAGCGTTTATAGTGGTTAATTCAACAGTTCCTGCACCTCAGCCAAACACTCGCCGTAAGAGACTGCCACATTGGCAAATCCTTCACATCAACCAGAACGCGGGTTATATAACAACTTTTCCAGATCCTAGTGTAGTAAAGACAAGTACAACGAAATTGTGGACTATAAAAAAAAACGAAACGAAAAAAGATCCGTTTTTTAATCAGATTGCGACCAACCAAATATTTTAATATGGCGGCGCTTCGGGGCAGAGATCGATCGTCTATCCCGTGTGCAGAATGGGCTTTGATATGTATAAATGTTCATTGTAAATAGGTAAATATTTGTTTAGCTTGAATAGAGTCGAGTATCAAAAACGACTAGGGTTCGTGTTCCTTCACCATCTTCAACTTCAAACACTATGTAGAAAAAGATGTTCAAAACTATTTTATTGTTCTGAAAATAGAAGAACAATGCGCAGAAGATGAGTTTTTCACTAAAATGGTTGGGAGTCATTTTCTGGGAAAACACGTTCAAAATAAGCTCGACATTTATATATGTAGTTGAAAATTTATATATACAAATTATAATATACGCATGTGAACAATCCATCGCTTTTAATATATGCTGGGGTTTGGGGTCTAACGCATGCGCAATAAATCACAAGGTCTATTGTTCAGCAAAGCGCCTTTTCGATTCCTCGGTTACACAGAACAAGGAGAAGGGCCGGGTGTCTAGCCTCCTGTTCCATGGATGCCCCGGTTTCCCCCTACTGCTAAAGACCCCTATGCGCAAGCAATTATTGAAATAAAATTAAACCATATGTTAGTCCCGAGATGACCTAGTTTGTTACCAGCATCTGTATGCTTCTCTTCCGTAACAAGCATGGATTGAAGTGTCGTTGAACCATTGTCATTTTTCAGTAAAATACCAAATTCATTACTATGTACTCACATTTATTATTTCATATTTAATCAAGTAAACCAAATCAAAATATTAACGCTAGATGATGTCCCAGCTGCTACGAATCATTCGGGATTAAAACAGGTCTATCAATGAATTGTCGCGGACAACAAAATGGCGATGGGATTATCACACAGCGAAGCAGCGTAGATCGATGAAATTTCAATTCCACTCATATCGTGTATTAATACTGCGATATCACCCTACTGTCTGAACCATGATAAATAATAAACGGATTTCTTCGATTATGAACAAACTGCTTAACTTTGGTTATTATAAACTTACCCGTGTGTTTGTAATCTACTCCCGTTCAATAAAATCCATTGCACAACTAATTATTACAACCATGAAAACAAGTTCTTTTTACTTGTAATTTCGACAGAGAAGATGTAAACAATGTCCTCGTCACGTATTGGACTAATTCAATATACCTCTTGCGGGGGTTGGATCGAGTGGTCTTTAGTCCGAGTGGTCGTAAGTGTACTTGAATTTCCTACGCTGTCGCCCCTAATACGAAATGAAATCTACCGCAGAGAAACGTAACCATCTTCCATATTGGTATTTTTCTCTTGGAAAAAGTTGTGATATTTTAAATTTTCAAGAGAGAACTTGCTTTCATCATTATGATAATTAGTTGTGCAATGGATTTTACTACTACTACTACTACTACTGAACGGAATTGAATTATCATCGAACTGATATTCCTCCCCGACACGCGATTTCTATCGCGCTAAGATCGCCCATTGATATTTTAAAAAGAGATAAATTTGATATTTTGTCAAAATTGCAAATGGCGCATCTGGCATTTTTATGTTTATTGCAATATGGAATTGGTAAAGAGACTAAGATGATTAAACAGGTCACAATTCTATGGAATACAATTACTGCTTATAACTGAACGACGTTTCCACTAGGCTTCTCTAGTCATTATCAAGAATAATAATAATAATGTACATTTGTAATTGCGCCAACTCCATCCATATTGCATGCTCTAAGCGCGAGGATAATAGCTCATCCTGATAATATGTCACAAACAAATGAGTTTTGAGTTTGGATTGAGAACTCTGTATCTCCAATGATAAATTGTTCCACAAACGCGGTCCACAGACACTGAAAGCTTTATCCCCATATGATTTCAGTTTATAAAATATGAAATTATATCAAGACAATACATAGGCCTACATGCATACAACAATAATTGGTTAATGCTGACCAACCATAAAATTGTGACCCGTTTCCTCCAGTTCAATAACTAAATGCCATTGAAACAATTTACTACGATAATTAGTTTAATGAATATTTGTCTTTTTGTATTTATAGCCGTTGGGTTTTTCCATCAAGCAGCAGCGCAAGTAGAAGGTGCAATATGTACAGAAACTGATGTGTTTGTCAACATTCCAGACCCGAATAATTGTTCGGGTTATTTTAAATGTGTAGACGGAGCCTATGAACCCTACATATGCCCAGCCGGCCTCGTCTTTAGTGCTGATGGATTGGCTTGTGATTGGCCAGTAGTAGGAGGGTGCCAACGTAAGTTTTTTAAATCTTAGAAAACCTGGGGCCCGTTTCTCGAAATTTTAAACTAAGATAAAATCAAAATTTTAGTAATTTGACTGGATAATATTAAATGGATTTTTGTGCTTAGCCAATTAAAATTGAAGTATCTACTAAAATTTGGATTTTATCTTTAGTTAAGATTTCGAGAAACAGGGCCCTCACCCACCATCTGATATCACCATCGTGTCTTTGACCTAGGAACAGTTCTCCTAATCGACCCCGTGTCTTCAAACTTTGCTAGGTTAAGCCTATTTTTCGGCTCCCTGGCAGGTTTCTCAGCACACACCTGCCTGCCTTCGACTTTACTGAAGGTTGTAACGGGCGTTAACTCTTAAGAGCGAATGAACAACATCACACAAGGTTCAAGCGGGCGTTAACTCTTAAGAGCGAATGATCAACATCAGCAAAGGTGGAAGCCGGCTTTAAGCCCGGAATAGCGGAAAACCCTTACGTTTATCATCATTCTGGTCCACATTCTGCCTTCCACAGTACAAATGGCTCATTTCGTTTTATTGATAGCTGTTTGCTAATTGTGACTGGTCGTTCGAGAACATATTTATAGTCAATATTATCAAGCCACAAAGCATAACGATGCATTATGTAAGATTTATATAATTGCTATACTAGTTCAATGAATGAATGAAATGGGGTTTAACGTCCTACGCTTAAGCACCTAACCTGGGCTAATTGAAGACGGGCATACGCCATACAGTGTGCTATGAGGGAATTTTTTTGCCCGGGCAGCGGCGCTACGGCCTACTCTTATATCGAATTCCAACAGCCAAGGTGTATTTTACGTGCACTCCAATGTGTACACGGGACCTCGGTTTTTCGTCCCATCCGAACGACTAGGCAGCTGTCCTTGTCAGGCCCTCCTTCTGCATCACTGACAAGGAGAAATCACGCCGGAAAATCGAGATGAACATTCTCGGCATATGCAGGGATCGAACACTCGACCTCCAGGCTAGCGAACCAGCGCCTTATCCACTTAGCCTATACTAGTTCAACACGGATAATAAAAAATAAATATATTGGATATTGCAGACACATTACTTTATTCTGAACAAAAGCTATGAATGTTCGAATTTTTCCAATATATTCTCAATTGTCACCTATATTTTAACCCAGATTTGCTTTTGGGAAAAAGAAGCCGACGGTGTTTGACACTGATCAGTTGGCCTTTTTCGATATTTCGGGGGTTGGGATGGCCATAGTAGTCTAGAGTGCCGCGCTTCGACCCTCTAGCTGGTCGGCCACCTCTGACTTGTGGCTGTGGTTTCGAGCCCTGGTGTGAGATAGGGGCGCCTTGTCAAACTTGTGGGTTTCCTCCGTGCACTCCGGTTTCCTCCCACTGCTTAAGACCCCTACGCGCAAGCGAATTATTGAAATAAAATTAAACCATATGTTAGTCCCAAAATGACCTAGTTGTGTTGAGTGGACGTTAAAACCCCATTTCTCTCTCTATCTTTCGATAATCCATAAACATTACAAAGAATTGATTATCTTGCATATTTTTAACTGTTTATTTCTGGTTTGTTACAGCAACAACGTCACTTCCAGAAAGTTCATTAGTGCAATTCCCAGCTGATAGTAAGTATTTTGATAATCTAGTCTACCCATTCCAACTGATAGTAAGTATTTTGATAATCTAGTCTACCCATTCCAACTGATAGTAAGTATTTTGATAATCTAGTCTACCCATTCCTACCTTATAGTAAGTATTTTGATAATCTAGTCTACCCATTCCAACTGATAGTAAGTATTTTGATAATCTACCTGACAGTGAAATACTTTTTGTTTGTTACTATCAATAAAATAAAAAACCAAGTACGAACAATCCAAACCATTAGTCCAAAAAAACAACGGTATAGGAAAAAACCTGTAATAAGGCAAAATAGTGTAATCAGCATATGGACCGTTATATGCAAAATAGTGTTTGAAAGCAAAATAGTGTTTGAAAGCAAAATAGTGTAATCAGCAAATGGACTGCTCCTCGTGCGTTTTGCCTGTGGGTTTGTCACATTAGATTTGTTTGTGCGGGCAATATTGGCCTTTGTACAAATACCCGGCGTTGAACCCCTACCCCACCTAAAGTGTCCTTTGTTTGTCTGCCCAGCCCCACCCGGACTCCCAGCAAGCCTCTGGATCACGGTAAAATGGGGTGACTCAACAAGAACATATATCGGTTTGTTTAGGCTACGTCATATCTGTAGACTATGACGTACGCGTGATTTAAACATGCATTATGCAATAGCTAAATCTGCCTATTGTAGGTCTTTCTTTCGGCCTGAAATGTTTTCTAAAGTATTAATTAGAAGTTAATTAACTGATCCATGCTTTAATCAACTCTGGATGGCACCAGATCTCTCCGATATTAAACAGATTAAAATGGTTCAGCGATACTTTGATTTGATCAATATGGCGGAACCGGACCGAGGCTTAGCTTCGATCAACCAGGACCGTGCCAATATCTTCGCTTGCAATAGAGTAATTTGAATGAAATTTTCAAATTATTCATTTTACAATCCCTACTTTCGAACTATTATCTATATCTAACATAATGCCCGTTTAAGAAGTTATTAGAATGGTTTAGCGAGATTAACACGGTGTTCATTTTGTTTACTTTCAGTTTGTTCTATCCAGCCATGTGCTGTCGACCGAGACTATTTGATACCCAATTATAACGTAGCCGGAAACAGCGCCTTTTGGGTGTGTAAGGGCGGGAATCTCTTTTCGCAATCATGTGGAACTTCACCAGGAACAGAGGAATTCCTTTTCTATAACGTTCTCCGTAGCTCGTGTGAGAAACAACGCTCCATAGACTCTCTTTATTAAAACGGAACTTTATTTTCATTAACACGAATGACGTAATACACAAATGACGCAGTGTACACAAATGACGTAGTGCACACGGACAATTTCCAGTACAGTATCGTCTTGTATAGAAATGAGACTTTTATTTAATGGAGCATTTATAGTTGATGACAAATGCTAGAATTTTGACTTTATTTCGTTTAAAAAAGCTATGTAAATAAATGCATTTTAATGGGAGGGATCACTATTTAACCGATCACTATTTAACCTTGAATTTGAATATTGACCTTGACCTTTATTTATGACCTTTTAACATCGCCCTGTGATTTTATTGATATGATATTCACAGATTGTTGTACAGTTAACGACACAAATAAAAACCTTTATAAAAGATATCGCTGTGGTTTTGCTTTTTCAAATTGAGCTTATATATGTATCCACGGAGAACAGCGTGTGATTCACACGGCAGGTCTATAGACCTTCACATGCACAAATCGCGAGGCAATGAAGTTGCGAATCACTAGGCCTGGGCGCAGAGCCTCGCCTAAGGATTTGGTCGTGCGCGGCAATGTCGGGCGGAGCCAAACTCGCTAGCACCGTACGTGCGATCCGCGCGAACATCGCAGGTGTGATACCGCCCTCCCCCGAAAATTCTGAAAATTGACTTCCTTAGATTCGATTTTGAGTACTTAAAAATTTGATATTAGTTTTGGCATCTTGTTTAAACCATGGATGGATTCATCCAGGCTTGGCACATGGAAAAAAACTTGTCAGCGATTTTCAAAACGCATGTATATTGCCGCCCAGTCTTCAACTCTTGTGCTCAGTAGGCGGCACAGTTTGGCAAGTGCGCGGCGGCGGCGCCGCCTAGTCACTATGTTAAACGAGGCTGGGCCTGGACGCAGTGAGGCCCCGGGTCTGAACATGGATAGTCGCTAGGCCTGGATGCAATGAGTCTCCAGGTCTGTACATGGGAAATCTTTAGACCTACATGCGATGAATCCAAGGGCGGATTGGTCCCGGGAACCGGCCCGGGCTCCCGTATCGGAGCGGCTTCTTTTACTGACCGCGGAGCCCGGAAGGGAGGTCCAGTGGCTCTCTCTCGGGAAAATTTTGAAAAATGAACCCCAAATATGCAATTTGGTGACATATCTGATTCATGGGGACGGGACTGAGATAATGTTCTTTCGCTGGTTCAATGCCGTATAACAGGTGGCCTTGACGGAGTAGGAGCGGACATGCAAAAGCGTACGGGAGGAATTCAATTTTGGAAATGGAAGGCCATTTCCCGCAGTTTAAAACCATTTTCGGCATCCCAATTCTGTAATTTCATCTCTGAAAATAACGAGTTAATAAACATGTCAGGAAACTCAGGAAAGTGTCTCGCACTCATATTCACCCAGCAGACCAGCTATGATAGAACTTTCTGGGAGTTACGAACCATCGGCAGGCGTTTCTGGCGTATCCCAACAAACAGGGTGTAGGTGTTTTAATAATTAGTAAATTTACGAGCGACAGTGTCGGGTGAATCCGATGAAGTTTTCGGATGAAATTTGGAATTCCCATTACATATTCCAAATTTCCAGCCCACACAAAGCACACCCGGCCCAGAAAATCTAATATACCAGTCCATTCCAGTCTCCAGTGATGACTTGGAGGCCCGTTAAAGGCACCGGCCACATACAACATGATCATAATCGTTCCGTGGACGGTCCAATACCCCCCCCCCCAGTATTATGCTCACAGAAAAGGGTATTGTTTTAGACAAATGGGACAAAAAATCCTTTTTTTTCATTTTTTGACCGACCGGCCCCTTGGGTCAATCCGCCCCTGGATGAGTCGCCATAGGCCTGTCCGCAGATAGTATCTGTTGGTTCATATGCGGTGTATATGCATGGGGGATGCTCTCGGGATCACTTGTCCGCGGGTTTATTAGTCAATTGATATCTATTATTAGGGCTGGGGTTCATTAGTCCACCGATATCTATTATTAGGGCTAGTGTTCAGTCCACCGATATCTATTATTGGCTAGTGTTCAGTCCACCGATATCTATTATTAGGGCTAGTGTTCAGTCCACCGATATCTATTATTAGGGCTAGTGTTCAGTCCACCGATATCTATTATTAGGGTTAGGGTTAGGTAAATGTTAGGGTTCGTTAGTCCACCGATATCTATTATTAGGGACAGGGTTAGGTTGGGGTTAGATTTATTGATACCCATACTTATAGCGGCGGACTGGGGGGGTGGGATGGTCTAGTGGTCTAGAGTGTCGCGCTTCGACCTCTAGCTGGCCGACCACCTCTGCCTTGCGGCTGTAGTTTCGAGCCCTGGTGTTAGTGTTTGTGGCATGGCGATAGAGGCGTCTTCTCAACTTCGTGGGTTTCCTCCGGGCACTCCGGTTTCCTCCCACTGCTAAAGACTCCTACGCGCAAGCGAATTATTGAAATAAAATTGAACCATTATTATGTTAGTCACGAAAAGACCTAGTTGTGTTGAGTGGACGTTAAATCCCATCTCTCTCTCTCTCTCTCTCTATATATATATAATTATCAAAGAAGCCGATAAAGGGGGTGCTATTGTGTTGATGAACAAACTGTACTATAGACAGAAAATTATAGAATTATTAGGGGATTCTAAATACTATAAAGTGTCCAATTTAAGTAAGGAACAGAAAGTGAAAAATACAGTAATTAGATTTATAGGCAATCATAGAGGTGAAATAACAGATAAAGAATATGCTTATTTGACAAAATTTGAGTCTAACCATGCGAATTTTTATGGATTACCAAAGATTCATAAAAGCAAAGAAATTCGAAATGCAGTAGTGGAACAAAGACAGGAAGTGATTACTATTCCAGACCCTACGGATTTGAAATTTAGACCTGTTGTAGGTGGACCAAATAGTTCAACACAACGTTTAAGTAATTTTATAGACATTATACTCAAACCTCTATGTAAGCACATCAAGAGTTATATACGAGATGATATAGATTTCTTATGTAATCTACCTAGTAAAGCTGAAACAAATAGCGTACTTGTCACGTTTGATGTTGAAAGCTTGTACAGTAATATTGAAATTGAACTGGGCATAAGATCTATACATTTCTGGCTCGACAGATTCCAATCCGAAATACCCACACGTTTCTCCAATACTTTTATCATAAATTCCGTCACGATAGTCATTTCCAATAACATATTCTACTTTGATGAACACTATTATGAACAAATTAAAGGCGTGGCAATGGGAACAAAAATAGGTCCAACATACGCGACTTTAACCCTAGGCTACCTTGAAGAAATTTGGTACGCCAATATTGGAGAACGTTTCGGTTTGGAATTACAGTTACAGATTGAACATTCATGGAAACGTTTCTTAGATGATTGCTTTATCATATTTGATAAGGATAGTGTTTTATTAAATGAATTATATCTCATGCTAAACTCACTAAATGAAAGTTTAAATTTTATAATAGAAAAACACTTGCAATCAATTAATTTTTTAGATGTAACGATAACATTATCTGAAAATGGTGACATTACAACGGATCTATATTATAAAACTACTGACACGCATCAGTATTTAGATTTCAATTCATGTCACCCTTCACATACAAAAAGAAACATTCCGTTTAATCTTGCGAGGAGAATTTGTACAATCGTATCCTGTGATGAGAAAAAACTCATAAGATTACACGAATTGAAACAATTCCTTCAAAAACAAAACTATCCTTGTGGTTTAATAGAAAATGGCATTAAACAAGCCTTAAAAATAGATCAGAAAATTTTAAGAAAACCTAAAGTTTTAGATAAACAAAGTGAGATTTTGACTTTAGTTACTACACACAATCCTTCCCAAGAACGGGGCATGGATATAATTAGATCACATTTACCACAGTTATTTAAAAGTGAAAAACTTAAATATATTATGAACAAAACAAATGTGATCAACAGTCTAAAACAACCCCCGAACTTGAGACGAATTCTCACTTCCTCACAATTTGATTCGGAAATTAAAAAACCTATAGTTTCTAAATGTGGGGATGAAAGATGTTTAACTTGTAAAGTGATAGTCGAAGGGAGCTCCATTAAAATGAATGAATCACATGATTTTCATGTAAAACAAAGCATGACATGCAAATCAAAAAATGTAATCTATCTCATTGTATGCTGTGGTTGTGAAGGGAAATACATTGGGAAAACGGAAGGTCAACTAAACCTTCGAATGAACCTTCATAGATCGCAAATTAAGATTCCAAGTAATCGAACAATACCTTTAAGTGCACACATCGACACGTGTGGAGGTGGAAAGTTCAACGTATTTCCCTTGTACAAATTGAATTTTTTAAACAATGATTTACTTGAATGTAAAGAAAATTATTTCATCAAAAAGTACAAACCAGTATTAAATAAACGTATATTATAGTAAGAGATGAAATAATTATCTTTTTATTGTTAAATTACTAAATGTAGATATATGTAAATATTATTATGTTGTATTTGATATATTTAAAGTAACGTCATGACGTTGCGTCTATTGTTCTACGTAATTCTTCGTGAATAAAATCGGTCTGATGATGTTCAGTACGAACAGAAAGCGCTAGCCGTTAAATTAATATTTTGGTGTCTTTCTTTAATTTAGTTTATATATATATATATATATATAGCGGCGGATTAGTGAACCCCTGTCATATGTATCCACATGGCCAATTTCTTGGATTTCAGACGAAGGGTTTCTAGGCCTAGCCATCGATGCTATGTAGGCCCACACATGGAGACGTTGGGTTAGGGTTAGGGTTGGCTTATTCGTATCCTTTAAACTGTACAATTGTATGACTATATGTAATTATATTGAATAAAATATTGTTGAAACCACATGGAGACGTTTACTATCACGACAGAACAGGTGACTTACCTGAGAGGGAGAAAACAGGTTTTATCGGGACAAATATTAGGTATATTGCAATATTTTAATCGGTCACGGTTAGTACGGGGGGGGGGGGGCACTGAAGTTCCCGGACGAAACGTACGAGATTAGATCCATGCAAGCTGAGACACTAATGTCCTGTGATATTAAACAACAACATGTTGGACCACGTGACCATCAAACCAAACCCGGAAGGGCTGTAACTGTCATGGTTACCGTGTCTCCAGGATATGACGTTAATGCTGATTTTAATGACGCTCCCATTCTCGGTTTTGGGAGGAGGATAATGTCGTGATCCACAGATTTATTCAATGTTTGTGTCAAAATCGTTTTAACTCATCATCAAGATCTGATCAAAAGAGGGAGAGCGAGAGAAATGGAGTTTAACGTCCACTCGGCACAAACTAGGGACTAACAAATGGTTCAATTTTATTTCAATAATTCGGTTGCGCGAAGAGGTCTTTAGCAGCGGGGGGAAACCGGAGGACTCGGAACAAACCCACGAGACTGGACAGGCGATCATACGCCGTGTGACGTACAACCGGGGATTCGAAACCATGCCAGTTGACTCAATGGCAGGCTTAATGATACAGCGCACGTGCTAACCAAACAGACATCCAACCCCCAAGATCTGATCAAATACCTTGCTATTCGAAAACCCAAGACAGTGGCCATTTTCAAAATAGCAGACTTTCAGGCTATGCAATTTTATTTTTACGATGAAATTACGCCAAATTTCAGTTTCATGTGAAACGGACAACTTGCCTCTAGAGGGTCAACACACCTTGTACAATTCCCATTTTGGGTAAAGGGCAGGGGTCGTAAATTTCATCATAATTAGGAATAAAACTTGTGGGCCCAGGCGGGTTCACAAAGTCACGTTTGGCGTAAAAGGCAGGGGTCATAATCCAAGAGGTCACAATCGGACCAAACATGGTAGTCTGGCGTAAAAGGGACGTTTGGCGTAAAAGGCAGGGGTCATAATCCAAGAGGTCACAATCGGACCAAATATGGTAGTCTAAGGACCCACAAACTTCTTGCATATTTCACAGTAACAGTTGTGCTTAACAGACAAAGGCCATTATTACCCACGTTATGTGGGCAAAAATCATTAATTTTAGATTTCATCAAAATCAGAAAACATGTGTGACCTCTCGACTGCCCACAAACAAAAATGAACGGACGACTGAATACCTCCACATTAAAAAGTAGGCATATAAAAATCGTCTGAATCGGCCAAGTGGGTAAAATTCTGTTGAAGGCGAACCGTTAAGCCGTCTTGTAAAATTTTCTTCAAAAATCACCCTAGCAGGACACCTATGCAGTACTTGCACCCGGAGTTGAACAATTGTGGCATTCATCCGATTTACTATGCATAGCCATTGCTGGAGATTCATTGTCGATGTTCATTTCTGCTTTGTTGGGCGATACATCTGGTCCAGTTTTATCACATTCTGATCAAAAACAGAAGTTCTATTTCGTTTCTTGTTTTATAGCTCAAAATTTAGTTTTACTAGTCTTCACCATACCACAACCTGGAATAGTTGGTAATAGCCTGGGGACGAATTAGCCGGTGACATGGTTTCTTCTATATCATTTATCGTGTCTGGTTTAACTTGATGAAAATGAGAGAGAGAGAAATGGTGTTTAACGTCCACTCAACACAACTAGGTCATTTCGGGATTAACATATTGTTTATTTTTTTTTAAATAATTCGCTTGGGCGTAGGGTTCCTTAGCAGTGGGAGGAAACCGGAGTGCCCGGAGGAAACCCACGAGGTTGAGATGGTGCCCCTATCTCCATGCCACATACGCTCACACCAGGGCTCGAAACCACAGCCGCAAGCGAGAGGTTGCCGGCCAGCTAGAGGTCAAAGCGCGGCACTCTAGACCACCAGGCCATCCCAACCCCCCTTACTTGATGAAGGAACATCTTAGTCTGGTTTAACTTGATGCAGGAATTATGTAGTCTGGTTAAACTTTGCGGAAGAAAGATGGATAATTACCTAGAACACTACATGATTCCAATTCGTGTAGAAAACTACAATCAGTCGTAGTTCGTTTCGTTTGTAAAGTTCAAAATTCCGTTTTACGTACCAAGGGTCTTGGCCATAGACGCCATTGATCTTGGTCAATTGTCCACATTTGACCGGATATTCTAGCCGACAACCTGTATCGCTCAAATGATCACTACACCTGGGCCGTATGTAGGATTTTAAAAGTGGGGCGCAGCAGAGTGGTGGGGCGCCATATCAATTGGAATTTGAAATAAGAGTAGCCCGTAACGTCACTCTCCACATATAATATACCACTCTGTCTTCATTAGTCCATTTGGGGTGTTGGGATGGCCTAGTGGTCTATAGTGCCGCGCTTCGGCCTCTAGCTGGCCGGCCACCTCTGGCTTGCGGCTGTGGTTTCGAGTCCTGGTGTGAGCGTATGTGGCATGGAGATAGGGGCGCCTTCTCAACCTCGTGGGTTTCCTCCGGGCATTCCGGTTTCCACCCACTGCTAAAGACCCCTACGCGCAAGCGAATTATTGAAATAAAATTAGACCATATGATAGTCCCAAAATGACCTAGTTGTGTTGAGTGGACGTTAAACCCCATTTATCTCTTTCTCTCTCTCTCTCTCTCTCTCTCTCTCTCTCTCTCTCTCTCTCTCTCACACTCTTCAATAGTCCGTTTAACCCATTTCGTTTCATTTGGTACACTCTGTACTGAAGAGTTTTTTCATGTTCTACATTATAGAATATCAAAGGGATAAAAACCTTCATGTGAACGGACCAAATGACAAATATTATTGATTTTCATATTTGACCAACTCTCTGCCAATGTAAACAAACAACACGCTTTATTATCATAAAACATGTGTTATAACAGTAAATATTATACATGTCGACCATTGCTAATTTAAAAAAAACCCATAACAAAGCCAGTTTAAAAAAAACGCTGCAAAGGTTTTTTCCAGTGATCAAAGGAACAAACAACACGCTTTATTATCATAAAACATATGTTATAACAGTAAATATTATACATTTCGACCAGACGATTGGTAATTTTAAAAAACATAAAAAAAAACACTGCAAAGGTTTTTTCCTGTGATTAAAGAAACAAACAACAGCTTTATTATCACAAAACATCTGTTATAATAGTAAATATTATACATGTCGACCAAACGATTGCTTATTTAAAAAAAACCCATAAAAAACAGTTGTCTGGCCTTAAAAAGAAACGTTGCAATGTTTTTTTTTCCAGTGATTAAAGAAACATTATTTTCGGGGCTTAATCTGTCCACTGTATGTCTTTTGTTTAGGCATTTATTCATATGGACAGTCAATACTCCAGCATCTATCGGATGGTCGGGATAAACCAATGAATCGAACCTCTAGACTATCGGATCATTGTGATAAACCATTAAATCCCGCCTCTAGACTACCGGATGGCCGTGATAAACCAAACATCGAGCCGCTAGACCACCGGATGATCGGGATAAACCAATGAATCGAACCTCTAGACTATCGGATCATTGTGATAAACCAATAAATCCCGCCTCTAGACTACCGGATGGCCGTGATAAACCAAACATCGAGCCACTAGACTACCGGATGATTGTGATAAACCAAATAATCGAGCATCTAGACAACTAGATGGCCATGATAAACCAATAAATGCCTCTAGACTACCGGATGGTCGTGATAAGTCAAAACCAATAATTGAACCTCTAGACCACGAGATAAGCGTGAAATGTCAATATTCGAGCCTTTAGACTACCGCATGATCTTAATAAATAATACATCCCGTCTCTAGACTTACCGTTTTATAGGTTAATCTAAAAACGATCTTGCCAAAACTTCAACTAATCATAACTTTTCGCTCAAAATAAAATAATTTGACTGGAATTTTCAACCTAATGTTGAACAGCGCCATATCTGTAAACGTTTCACCCGATTAGATTTCATTACATGCTTCGAGAAGGTATTTTTTTTAAAAAAACAATGTGTTATTCAAGTTTTCTGAATGGGATTGGGAAACAGGCTTAGCCTATGTAAAACCCCTCCCCCTAAATAATTTGTATACATATATTATAAATGCAAAAAGGGTATATATACATAGTTATAGTGGCAAACACATACATATTATATAAATACAGTAAAGTGGATGAAAATGTACAATATATAATAATTATACATATACAAGCATAGTGGGCATTTTTATATCAATATTAATATGCAACTTTAAAAAGACTAGCGATAATTATTGTACATAAGATATATAGAGGATACAATATTATTTGATCGAGATTAAGATCTGTTTGTCATATCTATAAACTTATGGACCTGATTAAGAATATTAGTGTTAACAAGTTGTGGAGCCGAATAGTGTTAACAAGTTGTGGAGCCGAATAAAAGACAGTTTATATTTTTAAAATTATGCTGTAATGTGTCTATGGTTGCTGTTCGTGCATTTCAATATAAGGAACATCGTAGAAGGTAATGGTCAGGATCTTAAAATTTGTGACCGCAGAGGCACGCGGGGCTGTCAGCAATATGTCTTAGGAATTTGTGACCCTGCAGGTCAGAGCATCGAAGTCGTAATTTACAATGGATTATTTGGTGTTTCCGAAGACCGTTATACTAAAATGAAGGAACTTTGATATCGGATTTTGATAGATAATCGGAAAATGTATTTGTTGAGTTATAAAACCTTCTTGCAGTTTATCGAGGGCTGACTGTCCTTACCGCACGGTACAAATAAAACATTCTAGTAATTTATCGACGGCTGGCCGTTCTTACCACATGGTACAAATAAAACATTCTAGTAATTTATCGAGGGCTGGCCGTCCTTACCACAAGGTACAAATAAAACATTCTAGTAATTTATCGACGGCTGGCCGTCCTTACCACATGGTACAAATAAAACCTTCTAGTAATTTATCGAGGGCTGACCGTCCTTACCACACAGTACAAATAAAACCTTCTAGTAATTTATCGAGGGCTGACCGTCCTTACCACACAGTACAAATAAAACCTTCTAGTAGTTTATCGAGGGCTGGCCGTCCTTACCACAAGGTACAAATAAAACATTCTAGTAATTTATCGACGGCTGGCCGTTCTTACCACATGGTACAAATAAAACCTTCTAGTAATTTATCGAGGGCTGGCCGTCCTTACCACACGGTACAAATAAAACATTCTAGTAATTTATCGAGGGCTGACCGTCCTTACCGCACGTTACAAATGAAACATTCTAGTAGTTTATCGAGGGCTGACCGTCCTTACCACATGGTACAAATAAAACCTTCTAGTAGTTTATCGAGGGCTGACCGTCCTTACCACACAGTACAAATAAAACCTTCTAGTAGTTTATCGAGGGCTGGCCGTCCTTACCACACAGTACAAATAAAACCTTCTAGTAGTTTATCGAGGGCTGGCCGTCCTTACCGCACGGTACAAATAAAACATTCTAGTAATTTATCGAGGGATGACTGTCCTTACCACACAGTACAAATAAAACCTTCTAGTAATTTATCGACGGCTGACTGTCCTTACCGCACGGTACAAATGAAACATTCTAGTAATTTATCGAGGGCTGGCCGTCCTTACCGCACGGTACAAATAAAACCTTCTAGTAATTTATCGAGGGCTGGCCGTCCTTACCGCACGGTACAAATGAAACATTCTAGTAATTTATCGAGGGCTGGCCGTCCTTACCGCACGGTACAAATGAAACATTCTA
The DNA here is from genome assembly GCA_917208275.1 of Patella pellucida. Classification (NCBI taxonomy): domain Eukaryota; kingdom Metazoa; phylum Mollusca; class Gastropoda; family Patellidae; genus Patella; species Patella pellucida. Next base: position 72,480,151 of record OU795041.1, on the reverse strand, counting down.
GTAATTTATCGAGGGCTGGCCGTCCTTACCGCACAGTACAAATGAAACATTCTAGTAATTTATCGAGGGCTGGCCGTCCTTACCGCACGGTACAAATAAAACATTCTAGTAATTTATCGAGGGCTGGCCGTCCTTACCGCACGGTACAAATAAAACATTCTAGTAATTTATCGAGGGCTGGCCGTCCTTACCACACGGTACAAATAAAACATTCTAGTAATTTATCGAGGTTCGGGTGTTTCCGGACTCCGAAATGGCCGCTTTATATATATTAGAATTTTGGGGATAACTAACCCGAACCCTAACCCTAACCCTTTTTAAAAGGCTGAACTTGGGTCTAATTTAGTTTTTACTTCTCTTAAAAGGGTTAGGTTTAAGAATTTACACGCATGTGACAAGCACGTGTTAAACTCCATTTTATTAGCAGGATTTGTTTTTACGTATACCCGTCTTCATTAGCCCAGTTTAGGAACAAAACCCCATTCCATTTCTTTCATGTTTTAGAAATTGAGAGAGAGAGAGAGAGAGAGAGAGAGAGAGAGAGGGGGAGGGAAACTGGGTTTAACGAAAAGTCCACTCAACATAACTAGGTCATTTCGGGACGAACAAATGGTTTAATTTTATTTCAATAATTCGCTTGCGCGTAGGGGTCTTTAGTAGTGGGGGAAACCCACGAGGTTGAGAAGACGCCCCTATCTCCATGCCACATACGCTCACACCAGGGCTCGAAACCACAGCCGCAAGCCAGAGGTGGCCGGTTTACATATTGATGTTAAATTTAATCATAATACTAGCGGGGTAGTCTATTACATCATTTCTTAATATAATATTAACTTTAGAAACACAAATATTTTATCATGGTCTCGTAAATATAAACTTGTGTTTTATATGTAACAATATATCCATTGCATAACAAGAACATACTGACAAAGACAATATAGGTTGTTTCTGTCCGCTGTAAAAGACAATATAGACAGTTGTTATTATGATATGCTTTTGTAAAAGACAATACAGCCAGCTTCACCAACAAAACACATGCACTCAGGAGATAAGTTATGACCACACAGGGCCGCCGTAAGCAATTCTTGATTGGAGAGGGGGGGGGGGGGGCTTCCACCCTAAGGCCTTATAGGCGTAAGCAATTCTTGATTAGGGAGGGGGGCACCCTAGGGCCTTATAGGCGTAAGCAATTCTTGATTCGGGGGGGGGGGGGGCTTCCATCCTAGGGCCTTATAGGCGTAAGCAGTTCTTGATTAGGGAGGGGGGCACCCTAGGGCCCTATAAGCGAGGGTCCAGGGGCCGCAATAACGTTGAGATTAGAGTATGTTGCGCGACCAAATCTTGCCGGGTCTGCAACATACAGTAAGTCAACAAAGGACACATATTAGCCGAAAAACGCTAAAACACAACACTGTCACCCGCCAGGGGCCTGTTTCACGAAATTTTAACTAAGATAAAAATCCAAATTTTAGGAATTTGATTGGATAATATTATTTGGTTTTAATGCTTAGCACATCAAAATTGAGGTATCTTCTAAAATTTGGATTTTATCTTTATTTAAGTTTTCGAGAAACAGGGCCCTGAACAATAAAATAAAACAAATAAAAATACAACGTGCAAATACTACAATTGAAAACGGACCATGCTTACATGACCATTAATTCACCGACGAAATGATCTATGATTATTACCCTAATATCTCACGTTTTTTCGGAAATATCTCTTATCGCTGTTAGAAACTCATGTTTGTCATCAGAAAAACCCACCTCTTTGGACATATTTTGGGGTAACCGCGGGGTAGGCGGGCCGAATAGTTAACACTTGCGAGCTGTATCACAAGGTCAGGGGTGCCGGAACCCGGGTACCAGGGTATATAAATGGTACCCTGCCCTTTTATGGGGTATTCATGTATACCCATGCCCTAACGAAGAAAGTTTTCAACCTTTTTACTTGTCTATTCATTTTTAAATAATAGATATGTAATTGCTCTCTGGTCGGTCGCGAACCGGTTCTCGCACTCTAATTATCAGCTATCAGTGCATGCCTTGGCCAAATATCTTAAAGTGGTTAATCGGGCTTTTGTTACTTTCATTATCATGTATTTTAAAGGGTTAATGTCGGAATTTGGAATGCTAGAGGCGCTCGAAACAGCTTTCTCGGCATCGACAAAATTCAAAACTTTCTAGAAGCTAAGGGGAGAGACCCCAAGCCTTTATCATTGGGACACTAGCACTCGCGCCGTTCCGTTGCTCCTGCATAAGGTTTGTCAGTCAGTCAACATGCGTGGTTTCGATTTCCCGGTTGTGCAGTGATAAGGAGTAGGGTCACCTGTCAAACCTTGTAAGTTTTCTCAGGGGTTTCTGGTTTCCTCCCACTGCTAACGACCCTACTCGCAAGCGAATTATGGAAATAAAATTGAACCGTGTTTTGGTCCCATAATGACCTAGTATTAGTCTAGTGGACGTTACCACCTCTCTCTCTTTCTCTCTCGCTCTCTCTCTCTTTCTCCCCCCCCCTCTCTCTTTGGGGTAGCCATCGTCGCCTGGATAAATCTAGCATATCCCATCACAGTAGTATTAATTTGTAAATCATAAGGTCTATCATGGAGTCAAGAAGAGGGTATATCATTCCAATGCTTGTATCCACCACCCCAACCCCATCCCCTCTGGGTTTCCTGCGAGTTCCCCGGTTTTCCCCACACAGCTAAAGATGCCGTCGCGCTGTCGACTGGTTAAAATAAAGTGTACAATACGTATGACCCAGGCATGGGTCTAGGTTAACGCTAGGGCTGTTTACATCTCGGAACATTGAGGCAATCTGCAGGTGACCTTATAAATAGATCTAACCTTCTAGCAGGTCAATAATCTCAAAATGATCAAGGAATTGTGATGAGACGTTTAATGCGTGCTCGTTGTATAGTAAGGTCTGTCATTGGGTCAAGGGTCGTGGTCCAGATTCCACGTTTGTACATGAAAAAGAGTATGGTCCGTGTCCAAGATCCGGGTTCTCCAGTTTTCTCCCAGTGCTAAAGACCCCTACGCACAGATTAATTATTGAAATAAAATTGAGCCATATGTTAGTCACTCTCTCTCTCTCTCTCGCTCTCTCTCTCTCTCTCTCTCTCTCTCTCTCTTCCCACGAAAGTATTTAATAGTTTTAATTAAAAAACCCTCGTGAGCCATATGTTAGTCTCTCTCTCTCTCTCTCTCTGTCTCTTACTCCCCCCCTCTCTCTCTGTTTCCCATGTGTTAGTCTCTCTCTCCCCCCTATCTCTCTCTCTCTCTGTGTTTCCCATATGTTAGTCTCTCCCCCCTCTCTCTCTCTCTCTCTGTTTCCCATATGTTAGTCTCTCTCTCTCTCTCTCTTACTCCCCTTCTCTCTCTCTTTCTCTGTTTCCCATATGTTAGTCTCTTCCCCTCTCTCTCTCTCTCTCTGTTTCCCATATGTTAGTCTCTCTCTCTCTATCTTACTCCCCCTTCTCTCTCTCCCTGTGTTTCCCATATGTTAGTCTCTTCCCCTCTCTCTCTCTCTGTTTCCCATATGTTAGTCTCTCCCCCCCCCTCTCTCTCTCTCCCTCCCTAAAACACTCATAAACAAACCCAAGGGATTTATTGAAATAAAATTGAACCATATGTTAGTCTCTCTTTCTCTCTATCCCTCACTCTCTCACCCTCTCTCTCTCTCTCTTCCCTCCCTCTCTTCTCTCTCACTCTATCTCTCTCCCTGTCTCTCTCTTTATCACTCTACCTTTCTCCCTCTCCCTCTGTCTCTGTCTCTCCCTATCTCTCTCTCCTCTCTCCCTAAAATACTCGTGATCGTCGTTTATGACGCACATCTTATATTCCAACTATAATGTTGACTCTAGGTAAACGTGATGTTTAAAAGAACGGGAAGCTGGGATACAATTCTATACATATAACAAACAATAACTATATAGATTCATACCCTGCCACACCCTTATACGTAGTACCTGACGGGCACCTGTCAATCAATGTAGATATACTAGAAGGTGTGGTCATACCTTGCCACACCCTTATACATGACGGATACCTGTCAATCAATGTAGGTATACTAGTGGGTGTGGTCGCCTCCACCTATAGATTCATACCTTGCCACACCCTGACGGACACCTGTCAATCAATGTAGATATACTAGAAGGTGTGGTCGCCTCCACCTATAGTATACCTGGATGACGGACAGGTGTATATTATAGATATAAAATAGTAATACACCTGTAATTAGAATATAGTCGGCTCCTGACACAGGTAAAATATACCGACAATATACCATCAAATATGAAGACATTCCTAATCTTAGGTAAGTTTTGCTCTTTTATATCTGGGCCCTGTTTCTCGAAATGTTAACAAAAAATACAATCCAAATTTTAGTAGATATTTCAATTTTGATTGGCAAATCACTAAAATCAATCTACAATTATCCAATTTTAGGTAAGTGTTGCAAAGATACAATCCAAATTTTCGTAGATTCGTCAATTTTGATTGGCTAAGCACTAAAATCAATCTAAAATTATCCAATCAAATTACTAAATTTTGGATTTAATCTTAGGTAAAATTTCGTGAAACAGGCCCCAGTATAGTTATTAACAATGACGAATGTCGTACTCCGAACAGAGTATGCTTACGTTCTCTAGAACACATGATGTAGAAACAATTTGAACCTTTAATTGTCAGGCCAAAAATATGTAAATTTGCTTGAGGCCGAAAAATCCTCCCAATTCGCAATATGTAAAACTTAAATTACCTTTCAGCTTTTGGGGGATTGGTATATAATATGGCCTAGTGGTTTAGAGTGCCGCGCTTTGACCTCTAGCTGGCCGGCCACCTCTGGCTTGCGACTGTAGTTTCGAGCCCTGTTGTGGGCGTATGTGACATGGAGATAGGGGCGCCTTCTCAACCTCGTGGGTTTCCTCCGGGCACTCTGGTTTCCTCCCACTGCTAAAGACCCCTACGTTCGAGCGAATTATTGAAATAAAATTAAACCATATGTTAGTCCCGAAATGACCTAGTTGTGACATGGAGATAGGGGCGCCTTCTCAACCTCGTGGGTTTCCTCCGGGCACTCTGGTTTCCTCCCACTGCTAAAGACCCCTACGCTCGAGCGAATTATTGAAATAAAATTAAACCATATGTTAGTCCCGAAATGACCTAGTTGTGTTGCGTAGACGTTAAACCTCTCTCTCTCTCTCTCTCTCTCTCTCTCTCTCTCTCTTTTGCTTGAATACACTATTTTGCTTATAACGTTTTAGGACTTCTGTCTTAAGATTTGGATTGTTCGTACTTGGTTTTTATTTTATTTTAATTAAGACGGCGGGTCCTTTTTCGAAACGTTGTTTTGAATTATATTCCATTTCTTGTGTTATAAATACCGTATAATAAGTTTTTCCTATTAACTATTACATGGCAAATGATAAAAATGAAATAGTAACCAATGACAGAAGAGTATTAAATGAAAAAGTTAAACGTCACAACTAGATCATTTCGGAGCATGCAAACATATGGTTTAATTTTATACCATAATTCACTTGCGCGTAGTGGTCTGTAGCAGTGGGGGACCCAGAGAGAAAACCCACGAAGTTTGATAGGAGACCGTCCTGTTCGACACGTACAAGCGGGGAATCGACCCCCCCCCCCCCCACAAATAAAATTGACTCGATAACAGACCTAATGATCCAATTTCTATCTTGATGTTCCTCTGTTATTTTCTTACCGCGCTGTATATAACCACCATCACTTTCAAATAGACACTCAATTCATTCATTGTTGACTCTCTGTTTAACGACATCGTATTGAAACGACATGTGTTATGTTTTCAATATATAATTCTGTTTACTTAGCGAGGTCGGTCAGGGAGATTATACTATGTCTTTCCCTGGGAAATGAAATGAAATGGGGTTTAACGTCCTACTGTTCTGCTCCTAAACTGGACTAATGAAGACGGAATACGCCATACAGTGTGCTACGCGGGACTTTTTGCCCGGACAGCGGTGCTACTGCCTACTCTTATATCGAATTCCAACTGCCAAGGGATCTTTATCGTGCATGCCATTGTATACACAGGACCTCGGTTTTTCGTCCTACCCGCATCGAGGGGAAACCACGCCGGAAAATCTGGATGAACTTTCTCGGCCAATGCATGGATCGAACACCCGACCTCCAGGCCAGCGAGCCAGCATTTTACGTACTTAGCCACGTGATCCCCCTGCATCGAGGGGAAGCCACGCCTGAATATCTGTATGAACTTTCTCGGCCAATGCAGCGATCTAACATCCGACCTCCAGGCTAGCGAGCCAGCGTCTTACCTACTTAGCCCGGGTGATCCCCCTGCATCAAAAAAACTAAAACCATATGTTAGTCCGAAAATGACCTAGCTTGGTTGAGTGGACGTTAAACCCCATATATCTCTCTCTCTCCCCTCTCTCTCTCTCTCTCACTCTCTCTCTGTAATTGTAAACAAAAATGACCACCACTGATCAAAATACAGAGGGTTGGGTTTAGATCATAAGGTCTGTTATTGAGTCAGGTAGGTTTCGACTGTCAGCTTGTACGTGACAACGACTAAGACTGTCATTCTTACCTTGTGTTTGTTTTTTATCAGGGTTCCTTCTACTGCTTTAGCTGTCGAGGATAAAAAAAAATGTTTCAATATTTTTACAGCTGTGGTCAGGTTGCTTTTTTGCGAAGGTGGACCGGATATGCAGCATTTTCTTTTTTTACTTTACTGGTAAATAAAATGCACATTGTCGATGGCTCCGATAAACTCAAGACAAGAAGAAATTGCACCCAACCCTCCGCTGATTTTAAAGCCCCAATACCACTCATGTTGTAACTGAATAATATGTCCCAATCTTTATTCTGGTCAACAAATTGCACTTTTTTACAATATTAAAATTGATAAATGAGGCAAATTTCATTTTAACACACCTAATTTTAAAAATTGGAAAAATTCAACCACATGCCGTAACATGGCGTGAAAAGCTTTACGTAAACACTTTCAAATGCAACTTGGATTTAAACATATTTTCGAACCCTCTCGACAAGTAAATTAGGTTGTCATGAATAATTTACGCAACAGATAGGACACTTAAACATCTAGTAGTTAGAATAAGGCTATTTTTTTCTGGACCAGTCAAGCCAGCAAGAGTGTTATTGTCCCTTTAATGTTCTAAGATCCGCAGAAAGGTGCGATTACGTCATTCTCAGTTCATGGTCCATAGTTCTGTTTCAGTTTCATTTTTTTATTTCCATGTTTAGCTACCTGTCTGGTATATGCGTCGGCTGTCTGTAACCATGGAGACTTTATTGCGCATGCGGACTGCACTAGATTCTATAGATGTAACTGGGGCGAGGAGGTAGAAATGCCCTGTCCAACTGGATTACATTTCAACCCAGCAATTAACGTTTGTGATTGGCCGGAAAGCGCCGGATGTACGTCAGGTGCCAACCCAGCGTTACCAAGTAAGTATTAATATATAACCCCTTTTAACACCATACTTCCAGGATCAGATCTAAATATTAAGGCCATCTGCAGATTTCGCCGAGGACACAAGATGTAAATAGGGTTAGGCCTATAATTGTTGTCAATGATTGTGTGTTTGGTTATGGGTTAGGTTTACATGTCGCGACCTTGACGAAATCTGCAGGCGACCTTAATATTTAGATCTAATCAGAGGTGAACTGGACCACTCGGAAAATCTCGACAGATTCCGGTACCCTACATCTAGACTCGACTGTATGACGACTTCCGCCATTTTGGAACTATTTTAAAGGACGCGGATAAAAAATGGCTGCCCCCATAGAGATTATATCAACAAACTAAAAAATGTCTGCCCCCATAGAGATTGTATCTAGAAAAGACGCCATTTTGGGACTTTTTTGTAAAAGCGCCACGTTTTCCTGTTAAAGTAAATCGGTTTTCGACTAGCCACATCGCATGGTCGTAGGTACTGTCATACAGCAGAGTCTAGATGTAGGGTTACGGAGGGTACCGGAATCTGTCGAGGTTTGCCGAATGTGAACTGGACAAGTTGATTTTATTATGACACAAGGAGAAGGTAACAGGTTTCGTCTCCGTGATTATAGGGACATTCTGATTTACAAGAACTTTTTTATGTGATTGCTTATTTTTTATGTAATGTATCTAAGACCTTGATATGTATTGAAATGGGGTTTAACGTCCTACTTGGAAAATTTGCACGGACAGCGGCGCTACGGCCTACTCTTATATCTAATTCCATCTGCCAAGGGATCTTTTACGTCAACGCCAATGTGTACACAGGACCTCGGTTTTTCATCCCATCCGAACGACTTTTTCGGGGCCAATGCAGAGATGGAAACCTTGTAAATAAGGTTATAAACCCAGCCCGTCTGTAATGGTGAATATATTCTGTAGGTAGGCTGCTGGTCTTCTATATCTCATGAAATACAATGAAAGGGAGGTAATTACGGGGACTTATATTGTATCTGGGCTCAGACTAGTAATTATTTGCCCAGACGAAATCTTAACTAAAGATCAAATCCAATTCAGATTAGCTAAGCACTCAACTCAATTTAATATTATCCAATCAAATTGCTAAAATTTGGATTTTATCTTAGTCCAACAGTTTTTACTCATTTAAGGGATGCAAGGCTCTATTCTTTGCCACGTTTAAATAGACGAAATGTGTTTAAAGGCACATTTTAATATTCCTTTAAGGGGCGTTTGTGTCAAGTTGACCAATTACCTATAAATGTTTTTGTAAGTCAACCCTCTCTCTCTCTCTCTCTCTCTCTCTCTCTCTCTCTCTCTCTCTCTCTCTCTCTCTCTCTCTCTCCCTCTCTCTCTCTCTCACTTACTCTATCTCTCTCTCTTTAAATGTTTTTGTAAGTTAAACTCTCTCTTCCTCTCCCTCTCTCCCTCTCTCCCCCTCTCTCTCTCTCTCTTTAAATGTTTTTGTAAGTTAAACCCTCTCTTCCTCCCTCCCTCTCTTTCTCTCTCTCTCTCTCTCTTTAAATGTTCTTGTCGAGTCCAGTGGACGTTAAACCCCACCTCTCTCTACTACCGCCTCTCTCTTTCTCTCCCTCTCCCCTCTCCCTCCCCCTCTCTCTCTCCTCTCTCACTCCCCCCTCTTCCCCTCTTCCCCATCTCTCTCTCTTTTTTTAAAAATGTTTTTGTAAGTTAAACCCTCTCTTCCTCTCCCTCTCCCTTCTCTCTCCACCCCCTCACTCTCTCTCCCCCTCTCCCCCCTCTCTCTCTCTCTTTCTTTTAAATGTTTTTGTAAGTTAAACCCTCTCTTCCTCTCTCTCTCCCTCTCTCTCTTTAAATGTTCTTGTCGAGTCGAGTGGACGTTAAACCCCACCTCTCTCTACTACCGCCTCTCTATCTCTCTCTCTCCCTCCCCCTAGCTCCCCCTCTCTCACTCCCCCTCTCTTCCCCCCACTCTCTTTTTAAAAATGTTTTTGTAAGTTAAACCCTCACTTCCTCTCTCACTCTCTCTCTCCCTCTCTTTAAATGTTCGTGTCGAGTGGAGTGGACGTTAAACCCCACCTCTCTCTACTACCCCCTCTTCCTCTCTCTCTCTCTCTCTCTCTCTCCCTCTCCCCTCTTCCCCCCTCTATCTCTCTCTTTCTCTACTACCGCCTCTCTATCTCTCTCTCTCCCTCCCCCTAGCTCCCCCTCTCTCACTCCCCCTCTCTTCCCCCCACTCTCTTTTTAAAAATGTTTTTGTAAGTTAAACCCTCACTTCCTCTCTCACTCTCTCTCCCCCTCTCTTTAAATGTTCGTGTCGAGTGGAGTGGACGTTAAACCCCACCTCTCTCTACTACCCCCTCTCCCTCTCTCTCTCTCTCTCTCTCTCTCTCCCTCTCCCCTCTTCCCCCCTCTATCTCTCTCTTTCTTTTTAAATGTTTTTTGTAAGTTAAACCGTCTCTTCGTTCCTCTCTCCCTCTCTTTAAATGTTCGTGTCGAGTCGAGTGGACGTTAAGCCCCACCTCTCTCTACTATCCCCCTACTCTCTCTCTCGCTCTCTCTCTCTCTCTCTCTCTCTCTTAAAATGTTTTTGTAAGTTGATATTTTGTGTTTATTCTAGATGCCTGTGATGCAAGTCCATGTTTAAATGGTGTTTGCTATGAAAGTAGTACGG